>CM041798.1:2796573-3144073 GCA_023376895.1 Aspiorhynchus laticeps
AACATCCCAAAATATATTAGAAAACCTCCATAAGCAGCAATCCAAAGCACCCTAGCAACCACCTACTGTAGCAACAACCCAAAACACCTTAGCAACCACCTATGGTAGCAACATCACAAAACGCCCTAGCAACCACCCAGCAACAGCCTAAAACATTCTAGTAACCAACTAGCAACAACCCAAAGCACCCTAGCAACCACCTACTGTTGCAACAACCCCAAACACCCTAGCAACAACCCAAAGCATCCCTAGCAACCACCTACTGTAGCAAAAGCCCAAATATCTTAGTAACCACCTAGCAACAACCCAAAACATCTTTGCAACCACCTAGTAACAACCCAAAGCACCCTAGCAACAACCTACTGTAGCAACAACCCGAAACACTAGGGCTGGGACAATAAATCGATGCATTGCGATTCTGCTGTTAAATCGATTCTGAGCTTAGATTTTAACAGCAGATAGCGCTCTAGGCAAGTTTTTAACCACACACTCAAATACTCACGAAGAAGAGCCCTTGTATGTTCGGCTGAGTCATGTAAGTGGTTAAATGCACTTGCACCTTGGCTTTTATGACGTGAGATTAATGTAAACACAGCCCACTATGAACACCCTTGTAATTCGCTTCAAATTGTATGAATAATTATTTTATGTTCAAGTTCCTGTGTGTCTGGAACTGGAAGCGAACACAGTACAGCTGTTTCTAAAGCATTCAGTGCCATCTGCTGTTAAAAACTAAGTTCAGAATCGATTCAAGAGAGAATCGCGATGCATTCCGGTAATCTCAGAATTGATGTAGAACAATTACTTGATTCGTGATGCATCGATTTATTGTGCCAGCCATACAAAACACCCTAGTAGCCATCTAGCAACAACCCAAAAATTCTTAGCATTAGCAACCACCTAGTAACACCCTCAACAACCCAAAACACCCTAGCAACCACCTACTGTTTCCCAGGGAAAGCAAGAGCTGATCAAATGTAAAACTGTAACTTGAATGCAATGTAAGTCGCTTTGGATAAAAGCGTCTGCTAAGTGCATAAATGTAAATGTAAATAAATGTACTGTAGCAACAACCCAAAACATCTTAGCAACCACTTAGCAACAGCCCAAAACACCCTAGCAACCACCTACTGTAGAAACAACCCAAACCATCTTAGTAGCCACCAAGAAACAAGCAAAAACCCTAGTAACCACCTAGCAACAACCCAACACTTCTTAGCAACCACTTAGCAACAACCCAAAACACTCTGGCAACCAGCTAGACCAACCAAAACATCCTAGTAACCGCCCAACAACAACCCAAAACACCCAAGCAACCACTTTGTAACAACTCAGAACATCCTAGTCACCACTTAGCAACAACCCAAAACACCCTCCTATTGTAGCAACAATCCAAAACACCCTAGTAACCACCTAGCAACAATCCATAGTAACCATTTAGCACCTTAACAAGTTCACCACTTTTAATCCCCTAGCATTGCGCAAGCAACGGCAAGGTAGTGGGTTCAACTCCCAAGGAATGCATGAGCTGATGAAATGCATACCTTGAGTGTGACGTAGTTTTATTTATTTAATCCAAAACAATTCACATTACATAAATCCTTATATACGCAAACTCTATCTATAACATCTCGTCTGACAGCGCTTTTCTCCGGTGTCTTGCCTGTAAAGTGTTTTATTGAACTGAACGTGGAGGGAGAGACACAGAGTGCATGGAGTGATCGAGGGCAAGAATGAACAATAGTGCTGCTGCTGCTAACGGCAGCCATTATTACTGTGCATTGTTTATTTATGTCTAAACAAAGCGTTGTGCCTCGGCGAGCGTGAAGCACAGCCTCTCTCTGCTGCGACGGCGCGTGAGAACGCTTTTACTCTCTCTAATTAGACGTCACAATTCAATCTCCCGCAGTCATTCAATATTAAAGACCTGCTGCCTCATACACAAAAGACCAATAACATTTCCACTACAATCCGTTTGCCCTGAGACTCCTGTTAATGTGTATGTTGTGTTACTTCAGTAGTGGCATCGTGATCTGTTCAGTCATTTGACTGTTGACCTGAGGATGTTAAAGTTGTGTCATCAGCAGTGCTGTTTTATTGCATTATGACACTTTTACTGTGTCATTGCTGCTGAAGTTATTTTGAATGCTAGATAGGTGAGGAAAATATCTTACTGTGCCAACATGGCATATTTTAGGTCAAAGGGTATGATGAAGATGATATTGTCTAATAAAGAATTTTCATTTAGTCATTTCAGGGAGCTGTGTACAGTTTCAGATGTTTCTAAAATAAGTACTAAAGTAAATAAGTACATAAATGGTCAATAATATTTTAGATTATATATAAAAATGTATCATATCATATCATATGAAATATTTTTTTGAAATATAAACTTTGTGAAATGTGTATATAAATTATTTTATATATTTGTGTGTGAGAGAGTATTTAATTTTATAATATTGTTAATTCTTACTCTACTGTATAATTTTATAAAACACATTCTAGATTTAAAATATAGAATTTTAATGTAATGTATGATCCTTTCAGATGTTTCTGAAGCTCACTGTAATAAGAAAATTGGCCTTATGTTAGTCTGACGTTCAGAAATGAGCGCCGTGCATTCTGGGAATTCACAGTTAAGTTGACATGATCATCCATTAGCTAATGAAAATACAGGAGCAGCTGATCTAAACACATTTTACCTCATGACAGTCTATAAGTCTCCGTGTTTAAGTCCAGAAAATCATAATAGGCTACGCCCACGAAAACGTTCAGATAACTTATCAGATTCTTCTGTGTCAAAGGTTTTAGTTTATAGTGCATAAAGCATATTACATTAAAATTCAATATTTTAAATCTAGAACGTGTGTATTATAAAGTTATACTGTAGATTAAGAACAATATTATATTATAATGTTACGTCATATTCTTCTGGCTGAGAATAGATTTGCTTTCAGTCAGCGTGTGGCTTTTATTCAGTGTGTGAGTTTATGATTGTGTATGATAATGATTTATGATATGCAGAGTTTATGATTGTGCGACCCACCATTCGAAACACAATTTCCTGTGTTATCTCATCTGTATTATGGATATCTTACAACATCATATTTTACCATTCAGGAAATTATGCCTGGCATACATTAAAGTGATAAACTAGGAGTCTTTTATTTCTTAATAAGATGTGATGCAACAAGTAATTTGTCTTTGAAAGAAACATTTATTTTCTTACGCATGAACATTTTAAAACAGAAGTCTTATGATCTCATGCAGTATTACTTCTTGACTAAGTCTGTGTATGTTGTTTACATACTTTTTGCCTTGTTTTGCATTAAAAATATCAAGATTTAGTTTGATAGATCAATGCAGCCAGGTTTCAGACAGGTTGCATTAGTGATGTTGAATGAAGCAATAAAGCTACACATCCTGATGGGATACTTTCACTCAAGGACAGTCATTGCCATGACAACAGCCTCTCAGGGCGGGGCTTAAAGGGATAGTTCACCCAAAAATTAAAATTCTGTTATCATTTACTCGCCCTCAAGTAGTTCCAAACCTGTTTGAATTTCTTTGTTCTGCTGAACACAAATGAAGATATTTTTAAGAAAGTTTGTAACCAGGCTGTTTGGGGAACCATTGACCTCCATAGTAGGGAAAAAAAAAATACTATGGAAGTCAATGGTGCCCCAGAACTGCTCTGTTTCCCACATTCTTCAGAATATCTTCCTTTGTGTTCAGCAGAACAACCACATTCATACAGGTTTGGAACTACTTGAGGGTGAGTAAATGATGACAGAATTTTCATTTTTGGGTGAACTATCCCTTTAAGTGCAGGTTTTCTCATTAGAGCAGAACTACAACACAAGCCCAAGACCTCAAGGATGTCTCTGATCATTAAACCTTGAAGGCCACAGACAGATGCTCAGACGTTTTTTGTACAACGTCCCAGCGGAACAAAACGCTGTTCTGTGATCGTGATGGATTATTGATCGTGAACACATGATGCTTTCACTGCATGTGTGAGGAGCCACTCAGAACTGTACTGCTTTCTAAAAGTGTGAGGTGTCAGTGAAAACAAGACCAAGATGTTGTTCTGACTCACTCGGAATAAACCAGGTTTTTCGTAACAGTGCTGGATGGAGTTTATCAGTATCAATATGACTTGTCACGAGTGAACTTGAGCTGTTTTCTGGATAACATCTCTGCTGTTTTTGATCTAATCCACCGCCTGCTAACCGGTTTAGCTCTGATGTGTCTGTCTGGAGATCAGAGACGGGTCAGACATTATTCTCTGCAGATTTCCCCTCACAGATCCTCTATCAGACCACACAGTCTGTCTGGGACAAAGATGATGAACAGCCCAGTCTGTGTCTGTGAGTCTAGCAAATGTGCAGCTTCTGAACAAGAAATGTAAATGGATGAGCAACAGTAAATGTGTGAAATAACTTTGCCATTTGCTTTTCTTACTTCAAATTGTTCATCCTGGGTTATATTGTTCATATTGTATATTACCGTTCAAATGTTTGGGACTGGTGAGATTGTTCAGTGTTTTTGAAAATAGTCTCTTCTGCTCACCAAAGCTGCATTTATTGGATCAAAAATACAGGAAAAATGTGAAATTATTACAGTTTCAAATAGCTGTTTTCTTTGTGCAGGGCTCGCAAAATCGCTAGCCCGACGTCCCGGGGCTATTGAGTTTTCCAGTCGGGCTAGCAAAATGTATCAGCGCCCTGCCCGACGGGCTACCTTAAATACAGGGCTCCCACGCAATGTTCCCTCTAAGCTGCGTGCGCGCAGCCGCACACTTCTACAACCGCGGCCGCGCAGAAGAAATAATGTGCCGCTCGCACGCAAAAATTAGTTGGGAAAGCCATTTGATTGAATGCCAGTAAAAGCGAAAGAATCGCAATGCTCGGGTAAACCGCTATAGAGCTGCTGCCGCTATAGAGTTAGAACCGGTGAATGCGGTTTACAGGTTTCATAGAAAGAGAATGATGTGCGCCAAACGAGTCGCTGTAGAAACCGAATACTTCAATGGTTGCAGTGCGCTCAACATGAGAACCAATGCCAATGACATGACATGTGAAATAAACGTCATCATGTATTAAAGAAGAGTGGCGTGATTAAGAGCTGGAAACAGCGGAGGATGAGCACAGAACGGTAACAAAACTCAAGAGACATTTACAGTCACACACACAGTTGTATTGAGCAAACTACTTCTTAGGGATGTTTAGACGGCTTCAGATTGTTTTCTATTCTACTCTATTCTATTCTATCAATTTAAATAGTTTGTTTTGATATATTATGTTAGGCCTATATTATAAACCTAATAAATTATTGACCTTGTTTTTTAATGGAGTCTCTTGCTCATCAAGGCTGTATTTATTTCAAAAATACAGAAAAAACAGTGATATTGTGAAATATTATTGCAATTTCTAATATTGGTTCCCTATTTTAATACCTATACTTTAAAATATAATTTATTATACAAAGCTGTATTTTCAGCATCATTACTCCAGTCTTCAGTGTCACATGATCCTTCAGAAATCATTCTGAAATGCTGAATTATTATCAGTGTTGCTGATCTAATATGCTGATTTACAGTGAAACTGTTGTGCTGCTTAATATTTTTTGGAACCTGTTACATTTTTCTTTGATTAATAAAAAGTTAAAAAGAACAGCATTTATTCAAAATAGAAATCTTTTCTAACAATATAAGTCTTTACTATAAATTTTATCCATGTAACATCCTTGCTGAATAAAGTATCTTTAAAAAGAAAGAAAAAAAAATCTGACCCCAAACTTTTGAATAGTGTATATTGTAACAAAATCTCTATTTTGAATAAACACTGTTCTTTTTAACTTTTTTTAATTATTTTTTTATCACAGGTCCCAAAAAATATTAAGCAGTACAACTGTTTCCAACATTGATTACAAATCAGCATATTATAATGATTTCTGAAGATCACGTGACACTGAAGACTGGAGTAATGATGCTGAAAATACAGCTTTGCTTCACAGGAATTAATTATATTTTAAAGTATATTAAAATAGAAAACATTTATTTTAAATTGCAATAATATTTCACAATATTATTTTGTGGAATAATATTCAGTTTTTTTAATCAAATAGGTAGTCTACAGCCTTGATGAGCATAAGACACTTCTTTAAAAAAACCGAACTGATCCCAAACTTTTGAACGGCAGTGTGTTTATATACTGTAAAATTGTTTTCTCAGGTAACCTAAAATGTACTTCATTTAGTTACATCAAGGGTCAAATCAAATATAAATAGCACATTAAAGTTAAAAGTTACACACTTTTTTGTGTGTGCGCTGTACAGGTCTGGTATAAAGAATGTTTTTTTTTGCAAAATGTCCGCCCAATAGAGAAGTTTTGCTCAGCAAGAAAAACATTCGGGAACATTGCCTATATAGTAAAATAAAACTCTTTCCTTGATATTTGTGTATTGAAAATGTTTTGGATTGACATTTGTTTTTTGTTTTTTTTGGGCTAGTTAAACTAATTTTCGGGCTACCAAAATCTGAAGAGTACCTGCCCGAAGGGCTACCAGAGATTTTGAAATTTTGCAAGCCCTGATGTGAATTTATGTTCAAATATAAATATAACAAGAAACATTTCTGATTATTATCAATGTTGAAAACATTCGTGCTGCACAATATTTTTGTGGAAACCGTGATACAATTTGTTTTTCAGGATACATTAAATAGAAATGTCAAAAGGACAGAATTTATTTGAAATGGAAAACTTTTGTAACATTATTAATGCCTTTACTGTCACTTTTGATCAAATTAATGCATCCTTGCTGAATAAAATATTATATATTATAGTATTCATAACATTGATCAGACACATCAAGCTAAACAGCTGCTTGTCTATTTGTTTGTGTAACTATACAAATGTTATATATAATGTTATCCTATTTTGTAGTTTTTTTGTCCCCTGTTTTTTATTTTAACAAAGTAAGATTTATAAATGAAAAGGTGCTGTTTTGTTATTTGTCAGGCAAAATGGTGCACATTTCGTTGTGAAATTGAAATGTCAAATAAAGCTAAATTTAATTTTTAAAACAAAATCTCAAATCAAATAAACAAATAATACAAAATACAAGGAATCTCTTCATATAGACAAACTAAGGCTTTGCTTTTGCTTGAGGTGACCACTGCATTTTAATCACATGCAGCATGAGTTTTTGATTTAAATTAGATTGTATAGTTTCGAAATTTGAAGCAAAAACAGAACGGTCTGACTTTAATTTTGTAAAACTATACTCCATAAAACATTAGCACAAAACACAAGCAGCAGACGGGCTGAATAAGATCACAAAATCATTCTCTGCCAGCAGGTGGCGCTTATGGAACAGCAGTAATACAGCTTTTCTTTGGTCACACTGTAAACAAAGCAGCGCTGTGCTTATAAACACTACTTTAATATGGATTATACAGAGGCAAGATGAAAAGAAAATACCATCTAAACTCTTCTAAAACAGTCAGTTCCCTGCAGAAATGCATTCATATAAACTCTCAACTGTATTGCGATTCAGCCGACTTGAAAAGTCGCATATTTTTAATCGTTTTTTTTTTTACCAGCTCGGGGTGCGCAGTTACATCTCTGTGCATGATGTTTAAGGTTTCTGAAGGGTCTTGTGTAATCAGGCCTCATTCTGTCAGGAAACACAATGCAGTCGATGTGACCTGTGACTGGAGGAATTCCCCAAATAATTGTTAAGACTGATCATTTTTCTCTCGCTGTAGCTTGATACGTCACTCCATAGAGTTCAGTATAATAGGAGAAATTAGACCTTGCCCATAGACATAGCTCTACCCGGCTCATATGGTATTCATTTTTATTTTTAAATGAATTTTTGCAGGTCTTAAATTTGATTTAAAAAATCCTGCAGACAGATGTAGCTTTACACACTGCCAGCATCTAGAATGATTTTGATCAGCATTTTAGAAAAATAAAACTTGCACTCTTCATTTACTAACTGCTTGTTTTCTTAAAAAAAAAACTAACACTAGCTTCTCTATTCTTTTTGTATTCTATCTGTTTTCTTTTTATTTATTATACAATTAACAAAAAGGCCTCTAACACTAGCTTGCTCTATTCTTTTACTATTCTATCTGTTTTCTTTTTATTATATAATAAATAAAAAACGTGCTACGTGTACTGCATCAGGCTTACTGAGACTTGTCATAACACTTGCATATTGCTCTTTTGCTGATTTTGATTGCTTCCAGTGTCCTCTTTTGTAAGTCGCTTTGGATAAAATCATCTGCTAAATGACTAAATGTAAATGTAGTGTTCACACCAGAGGGCTCTCTAAACTTGTTATATTTTACAGTTTGTCAATTGATATAAGATTTTGTAGGCTTTTGCATGCACGTGCACCCCTCAAAAGCCTGAAACTACAGAGCACCCCCTCCCCCCCACACACACATGACAAATCCTAATGTAACCCCTGGTTAGGACTTTGTTTTTGGGCACTAATGTTGATCCAGGAAAAAGGTGTTGATCCTGGAACATGTCTGTCTTAGCAAAATCACAGCCTCGTTCTCGTTGTCTCTGGCAGATTCTGATCTGTCTGCTCGGTTCCTGTCCTCCGTCTGCTCCGGGACGCTCCATGCAGGGGAGAGGCTGATCCGTGGGCCGCGCTCCGGTGAGCCTGTCCAGACTGAAGCTGGGGAAGCTAAAGGTGGTTCGGCGGCAGCTGCTGCAGCGCTATGAGCACCAGCCGTTTGTCTCGTGTCTGGCCGGCCTGTACGGCTGCCAGTGGAGACGCTACCAGCGCGCTAAAGCCCAGCCGGGGGAATGCTGCTGCAGTCGGGTGAGGAAACATGATCATTACGGCGCTTGGAATCACTCCTGCTTATGCTTTTCTGCAGTAATGCTTTCCATGCAAGTTTTGTTCCAAAACACAGTGAGCTGCCTACATAGACGGCATGTTTAGGCATCATAGCACTGCATGCTTTTGGCTCTGGGATGCTCAAAAAGATGGACAGCAAAATACAGTCAAACCAAGTAGTTTTTTTACTAGTGGGTGCAGGACACTATAGTTCATTTATGTAATTGAGGATAGCAAAATAAAGTAAACCGTGACACATTATACCCGAAAATTCTTCATACAGTGAACTAGCAGTAAAATATGGGACCAAAACTTGAATTCTTGTCATATTTTATTACAATTTTCTAAACTATAGCGAATAAACTGTGATAATGTGAGAAATATTAAAGGTGTCTGAATAAAATCTGGTTTGACTGTAATTCTGCTTTATAAGATTTTTTTTGGTTGCAGTTCTAGCAATCCCAGCATGCATTGCAGCGACTTCACCAAAAGGTTGACTGAGGCAAAAAATTTAACATTTCATACAGTAATAAACCGCATCAATGACAAAATTCAATCAAATTAAGAAAAAGGATTTGCTTCCCCTAATATTTCTGTGTGGTATGTATTTTAATGCTTATTAGAGTATCACATTATTACTGGCAATATGACTGAGAGATGCCCCTACAAAGCAGGCTTATTATCATAAACTAAAACTACTAAAAACCTTTTTGTTAATTGAAATGTAATTGAAACTGAAGTAAAATTTCATGCATTCACTGTAGTTTTTGGCTAAAATATTTTCAGATTTTTTAAATGACTTATTAATTGTATAATTACATTACTTGATGTAATATATAAGGCATAGATAAACTGTGCATTTTATTTTTAAATATGTCTTTGTCAGAATATTTGTCTCAATTCCCATTATATATTAAATAAAATTGAAATAAAAAATGTTGTCATGCATTCACTGTAAAAAAAGAAATATATAATTATATATCTGTAATTATACATCTCATTCGCTATCATAAACCAAAAACTATAAAAAAAACTTTAAAAACCTTTAATTGAAATGAAGCTGAAATATATAATGTTTTATACATACGTCATTTAACTGTATAAAATTATACAAATATTATTTTATAAAACATTTAAACGTAAATTAGATATGTTGCCATATACTATATTATATAAATATTTGTTTTTCATCAGAATATCAATAATTGGTATGTTCCCACTCATTTTCATTACATTTGAATTTATTATATAAAATAAAAAATAAATTTGTGCAACACAAAAAATATTTCCCCCTGATTTTTTGTCATTTGTCTTTGCACTTTTGACCATTACATTTTATTCATTTAGATTTTATTCATTCAAAAAATCACCACATAGTTCAAAGATTTAGTATTTATGCATTTAATAGGCAATTTTATCTAAAGCATCTTGCATTGCATTCAAAGCAATTAAAAAGAAATGAATAATTTCATATTCCCTGGGAAACAAACCCATGACCTCCTGTTCTACCTTAAAAAATGGCAACTTATTTCAGTAAATGCAAAATTATATATTTATTTTACATCAAGATGAGTAAACTCATAAAGTACACCACATATATGAAGTACCATCATCTTGTTCTCTCTCAAGGGGCTTGTTTCGTCTAAATCTGTGAATATTTTCCCCTTCACCAGAATATCTGCTGAAGCCACTCACACGGCTCAATAGAAAGCACTTATCAGAGCGTTTTTGCTGCATGTGCTGATGAGTTTTCTTCTGATGCAGCTGTTTTCAGTGCAGATAAACAAGCTCTCCTTGGAGTCGTACCCAGTCATCTGAGTGCTCTGACTCAGAAAGCATCATTCATTGAGTCATTTAAAAGCGGCTGATGACTCACTGTATGATTGCTGTGCTGGACGGCTCCTGATCAACTCTTTGAATTACAAAGTTAGTATTAGCCTCATGTTTCATCCTCCTCCTGCGTTTCTGACTCGGGCCGCTGTGTTGAGTAATTGTGGTGCAGTGTGGGTGTTCTCACGGCTCATGATGGCTCTGTTTTACAGTTGGAGTGCGCTAGTTTCGCTCTGCTCATCGTAACGTTTTTCCTGACCCTGATATTCGTGTACTTCTGGAGTGAGGCACAGAATGACTACAATGACTTTGACTGGTGAGTGTCTCTGGATGGACACAGATGGATTTACACGCAGTTAAACTGATGTCATTCACAGAAAACTCTGCCATTTGTGTGTCCCTATGGCTTCTGAATTATATAATTACATTACATGATCAAGGCATAGAAAAAAAAACATACTGTAAATTTTTTGAGAGAATAAAAAATAAAAATGTGCATGTCCCTGTTCATTTCCATTATATTTGAATGGGTTATATAAACTTGAAAGAATACATTTTGCTCTTATTCAAAGTAAAATAGCATGCATTCACTATAGTTTTTGACAAAAAACAACATTTTCCTGTTTTTTTAATTTTGTGTCCCTATAGCTTAATTATATAATCAAATCAATGTGATGTATAAGGCCTTTTTGCATTTTGTGTATGCAGTGTGCATTTTATTTTTACATTTTTTTGTTTTGTTTTGTGTGTCCATATGGCTTATTAATTATATAATTACTTGATTAATTTGACATAAGGTATAGATAAACTAAAAATACTCTTTAAACTAAATTTTTTTTTAATATTTTTCATCAGAATATCAGGAATTTTCACATCCCTATTCATCTCCATTATATTTTAATGGGTCATATAAAATTCAAAAAAATAAATAAATACTTCTATTGAAAGTAAAATGTCATGCATTCGCTGTGATGTTTTTTTTTTTCTTGTTTTCTGAAACATGTAAAAAAAAAAAAAAATCTGAATTTTTAAATTGTGTTTGTCTCTGGCTAATTATTTAATTACATTACTTGAATTAAACATACTGTTTAATTTATTTTTAAATATTTTTCATCAGAATATCAGGAGTTTGCATGTCCCTATTCGAATGGGTTATATAAAATGCTGTATTACACAAATAAAATGTAATGCATTCACTGTAGTTTGTGATCACAAAATCACAGATTTTTTTATTTTGTGTGTCCCTATGGCTTGTTAATTATATAACTACATTACTTGATTTATTTAACATATAATGCATAGATAAACGTTTAAAAACGTTTGTTTTATTTTATTTTTTTCATCTGAATTTCAGGAGTTTGCATGTCCCTATTCATCTCCATTATATTTGAATAACTTATATAAGATTTAAAAAAAAAGGATTTTGCTTTTATTGAAAGTAAAAGGTCATGCATTCACTGTAATTTTTGTCAAAATATTTTCTGAATTTTCTTTCTCATTTGTCCCTGGACTTTTAACCAGTTACATTTATTCATTTAACAAATGCTTTTAAAAATAAAAATGCATTTTGATGTCACATTGACCTTTAAAATTAATAGTTTGTTCTTTATTTAATGGTGTGCATAAAAATCACCACAATTGAAAGGCATTTTGGCAGATGGTTTTGTCATACATTTAGCATTAAACAAACCCATGACCTCGGCATTGCTGACAGTTCTTATCGTTCCATTATTTTCATATTTATTCAAGTTTTAAATGAAATATTCAGATAGGAATGCCACCAATCCCTGAAAATGACCTTGGTTGGATGGATTCATTGATTGATTTGATATAAGCCATAAAGTGTATTCGTTCTTCAAGCCTGTGCTTTATTTCTGCAGGTTTAACTTCGGGAACCTGGGCTTCTGGTTCCCGTGGTCGGTGGTGTTGTTGGTGCTGGCTGCGGCTCTCTTCACCTACATCGCCCTCCTGCTGGTGAGAACAGTGAACTGCAGCAGAGCGCTTCAGTATGGCTTTCTCCTGATGCTAATGTTGTGTTGATGTTGTGCAGGTCCTGGCCGTGTGCCTTCTCTCTGAAGGACAGAGGCTTTACCTCCACTGGAGCCACAAGGTGATGAAAGAAGTGTCTCTTCATCGTTCATCCTGCCGTCCTCGTCTCGCACATTTGTATTCACTCCATATCTGTGTTACCAGAGAAACAGCTTCAGATGATTCACAGATTGTGTTGAACCTAAGATTAAATCAGTTATAAGTTTTTAATGCTGAATAGAGCTTCGCTAAATATACGTCAGTTTAAAGTGTAATTTCAGGGGCTGTTGTAATTAATAGAAATTTTATTTTATTCACTCTTAACACAAATGTTGTTGTGGTTTTAAGCTCCAACGTTAGCCAAAATTCCAGAAATATTTAGCTGTGCTATAATTTTTTTTTTTTTTTTTTTTTTTTTTTTTTAGGAAAAACAAGATATTGTTGTTTTAGGATTGTGTTTTAAATATTTTTAATTATTTTTCTATTTTGTATTTAAATGTTCATTTTAGAAATTTTATTATTTGCTTTTGTAATTTTTATTAGTTTTTTATTTCAGTTTTATTTTTCAGAAATTTTAGTATATTATTTTAGTTTGTTGCCAAGACAGGTTTTTAAGTTTAGGCTTAAATTAAATTTTTTATTTTATTTCTGCTTTATTTCATTCAACAACATATTTTAGTTAATAGTTTCAGTTTTAGTTAACACTGCAGGATTGTTATGGTTACATAACAAACAAAAAACTAATAAACGTTAACTGAAATAAAAATATATAGAAAATAAAATATATCAAACTAGACTTTTTTATTTCAGCTAGTTGCCTTTGCAACATTTCTTATTTTTATTTTATAAACATCTTGATATAATAAAATAACAAACTAAAAATGAAAATGACTAAAAACTATATAGACATAATAAAAATAACAAAACACACAACAAAAACATAACTACTACAGTGTAAACTACTACTGTACATTTTTTTAAAATATTTTGAATTTAAATAATTTACATGTCCCTATTCAACTCCATCATATTTGAATGTGTGTGTGTGTGTATATATATATATATATGAAGTTTGCTCTTATTGAAAGAAAAATGTTATGCATTCACTGTAGTTTTTGTCTAATTTATTTTAAATGTAAATTCAATTATTTTAAAATATTTTCAGATTTGTTTTATTTAGTGTGTCCTTTTAACTAGAATTAAATGAATATAGAAACAGAAAATGTAAGCATGAAACTAATTGAAAATGTAGTCTAAAGTCTGAAGTGCAGGTAAAATGCAGCACTGCTATAATTATAATTTTTGTGCTCAGATTGGTATCCTGGTGACTCTCAGCTTCTCGATCAGTGCCACAGCTGTGCTCTCTGACTTATGGAGCAAAGAATGGACGACGCTGCTCCTTTCTTTTCAGGTTAGTCACTGACGATCATTGTGACAACAATGAGCGGCTTCACCTCAAATACAGTTCCTGTAATGTGTTTGTGTTTTTGTCCTGCAGGTCACAGCGCCCTTTCTCCACATGGGTGGAGTTTCTCTAATGACATTTCTGTCCTGGCCAATAGCCTTACACTTCTTTCGCATGAACAAGAGAGGTACGTGATCCTGTTCACTGCTGGCAACAAATGAAAATGCATAGTGATTCTGGTCATATTTCAGCCAGCAAACATCTAGTTGTTTTTAACAAGAACAGTGGTTCTGGAGAATGGGATCCGCACCTGCTGGTCTTGAACCAGTCTCCAGTGATGTACAGCATGACGCAATATACATGCTTATAGCTGACAGACACTCCATTCCTGTTTTGTGTTTTGCTGCGCCCCAACTTAACTACTTTTATTTTCCCCATCCATATATACACTTTTTGCTAACTTCAAAGCATTTCCAATTCCCAATTTCTCAGGACAATCAATTTAATGATACCTGTCAGGAAGAACTAATATACTATATATATAATAATATATATGATAATATACTATTATTTATTCATATTTTTTATTTGCTTATATTTTTATATTTTCAGCTTTTATTTTAATTTTAGTGTTTTTTTTATGTGCTTGTCTTTTTTGTTTGTTCTATTTAACTTTTGATTTTTGTTTTTGTTTTTCCAGTTTTAGTTTTTAACTGTTTAAATGTATTGGTAATTTTCTGGCTTGAATTTTTCCTTTTCTTTTAACCCTAAAACACAGTGCGATGAATTACATAATTCAAAATATGAGAAAAAAAAAAAGTGAAATCAATACGGAAAATTCCTTCATATTAACTTCATACTATTAGGGCATTGGGCCCTACTTTTACTGACTTTAATTTTTCTATATGACATATAGGACATTTTCTAGATGATTTTTCAGCAAAACACCACAGGTTTTTCAAATCATTTCAAAGCTAAAGGTGTGCCAAATGTGGTCTTGAAGCTTGGAGTAGTATAAGTTGTAAACAACAAAAACCATGCAGGTGAATGTCCAGGTTATTCAGTACTATAGTCAGCAACATCATCATTCTGCTCTCAGGTGAAGGGAAGTTTTTATCAGTGACTCGAATCCATTCAGTGTCTCTGTTCACACTGTTGCATCTGTCCGTGTTACCCTGTAACGTGTTGTAGGACTATGATAAAAAGCGAGGATGATGCAGCAGCACTTGCTCCTGTTGTTGTTTTCTCCTGCGTCTGAGCTGAGTCACGTCTCTCGCCGCTCTTAATGAAGGCATGAGGATCGAGGCAGAAAGACAGAGGCTGAACTCACAGCAGCGTGTGACCCTCGCCTCCATCCAGAGACCGGCCCTTTGTCCCTCTCTCACAGACATCGCCTCTCTCTCTGAGCCGTGTCAGTGTAGAGATGACATATACACATGCGTCATGCTCTCTAATTGGGTCTGTCAGTGGCTCTTCTCTTTCTGTAATTCCCACGTTTATTCAGGCTGCTAGATGATTGCTTCGTGGATTTGGCTGTGATGATGGAATATGTTGACCCAATTTTGGTTTCAGAAACCCTGAAACTTTTAAAAATGATGGTTGTATAAACTCAGCTTCAGTTATGTTGACTTTTTATGTTGATATTAATAATAATAAAATAATATAAATTTTATATATATATATATATATATATATATATATACATACACACATATATATATATATATATATATATATATATATATATATATATATACATACACATATATACTAAATAAATATTTTATTTATATTTTTTATTTATTTTTAGGACATAAAATCAGTTCATATAAATTGAAACTTTAAACTGTTGGTGATGCTAGACTGACTCCAAAATTGTCACCAGCAGTATTAAGACCCTCCATACTTAGTTCCTCTAGCCTGAAATGAAGAAACGCCGCTGATGAAGTCCTGAATATCTTTGTGCTTTATTAGAATTTAGGTGTGATGTGATTCTATAACCGTATAACACATACTGTTTACATTTACATTACATTTACATTTATGCATTTAGCAGACGCTTTTATCCAAAGCGACTTACATTGCATTCAAGTTACAGTTTTACATTTGATCAGCTCTTGCTTTCCCTGGGAATCGAACCCACGATCTTGGCGTTGCTAGCGCCATGCTCTACTATTTGAGCTACAGGAAAGCCTTTTGTTTGTTATACTTATACTGTGTCGAGTTTATGCATTCATAGGCGTTCCTGTAGTTCAAACAGTAAAGCATGCTGCTTGCAACACCAATGCATAAAATGTATACCTTGAATGCATCCTTCACAGAAAATGCAATCCCATAATGCATTGCATCCAGGGTTATTATAGATGCCTAAAACCATAAAAACATTTGTTACTTGAAATAAAACTTGAAATATTAAATTAAATTAAATTAAAACTCATATCAGCTACACTGCAAACAATTATTTTCTTGCTTAGATGTTTTTGTCTTGTTTCCAGCCAAAATGTCTAGAAAATCCTTCTTGATTTAAGAATTTTTTGATAAGTAAAATGTATTGTCTTGTTTTCAGAAAAAACAAAAAACAAAATTAAGTGAGTTTTTGCTCGAAACAAGCTAAATAATCTGCCAATGGGTTAAGCAAAATAATCTTGTTTTCTTGTTTTCAGAAAAAAAAAGAGTTTTTGCTTGAAACAAGACAATAATTTTTATTTGTCTAGAAATGTTTAGAAATTTTGGCTGGAAACAAGACAAAACACCTAAGTAAGAAAAGCTTTTTTTTGCAGTGTAGTTGCCAAGGACGCATTTCTCATTTTCATTTAGTTACTAAAATAATGAAAACAAAATTAATAAAACTATATAGAACTATTTAAAAAATATAACATACTGATTGGCGAGTGTCGTGTGTGTGCGTGTTTCAGCTCGGCAGGTGGCTCTCCTCGGCTTGTTCCTGGCGGTTCTCTTCGCTCTGTATCTGGTGCCGCTGGGCATGTATTCTCCCTGCATCAAAGAGGAGGGCACGCTGGGGCCGGCTCCCACCCTCATCGGCCACAGAGGAGCGCCCATGGTCTGCTATTTTTACCTCATGATATTTGTGTGATATTGAACGAACAGCAGTGGATTTTATGTGGGTTTGTTATGTCAGCATGCCCTTTAAAATCCATGTCTGTTTGACTTCACTTTCAAAACTAAACTAGACTTGGAAACATTAAACGTTTAAATACAATTACAACTGGTTGTCAACCGGTTTGAAGTTTTTGAACTGTGGTTTAATTTCAAACAGCTCACACCAGAAAACACCCAGATGTCCTTTGAGAAGGCTGTAGAAGCAGGAGGAGAGGGACTGGAGACGGACGTCACAATCAGGTGAGTGTCTTCAACCGTTCTTACTCACTGTATGCATAAAAGCATTTTAAAACACTGAAACATGCTTCCTTTGTGGCAGTGTATGCATTCATAGGCGTTCCTGTAGTTCAAACAGTAAAGCATGCCGCTTGCAATGCAAATGCATGCACTAATAAAATGTATACCTTGAATGCAATCTTCATTTCTTTGGATAGAAGCATCTGCCAAATGCATACATGTGAAAGTAATATGCACAGGGTTCTGTCACTTCACAAAACACAAATTTGTTTTGAGACTTGATTATGATATGTAAAAATAATCTATAACTCTAAATAATGCAGCCTTATAAGATACTTCATTCTGGCCTATTTTTAAGGCAGCATCCTTCACAGAAAATGCAATCCCATAATGCATTGCAACCAGGGTTATTATAGATGCCTAAAACCATAAAAACATTTGTTACTTGAAATAAAACTTGAAATATTAAATTAAATTAACACTCATATCACCAAGGACACATTTCTCATTTTCATTTAGTTTAACTTGTACTACAATAACAAATAAAACTATATAGAACTATTTAAATAATTAACAAAACTAATTTTAAACTAATAAAAAAGATAAAAACACAGCAAAACCCTAGTGGAAAAATAAATATACTAAAATGTATTTGAAATACATTTATTTCATGCTAAGTATACTATAAATGCATTTACATATTTATGTACTTAATAAAAATACCCTGCAATTGTACTTTTAGTATACTAAACTGATATACTTAAATCCTGCTAAACTAATTTTGTGTTTAATGCACTTGTGAGGAAGTAGTGATAAAGTCCAACTAAAGATATACTGAAGTACGAGTGGAACTATTGTTAGTATACTTCAGGTACACTTTAAGTATCTATTAAGTATCATACAATCCTCATCAATAGTGACATTAAAACTCATTAGGCTTAATATTAAGAAATGCACAAGTAGTACTCCAGATAAAGTTTAATTATATTTTTTAATATCAGTAAGCGATGGAAAATGATTAAAAATATATGATTTTTAATGTATTTAATTAAAAACAAAGCAAGTAAACAAACTCAAAGTACATTTTTTTCTTGGTGTTATTTTTCCATTTACTATGACAGTATTTATTAATATTCTTAATTAGTTTTAATTTTTGTATTTTAAGGTTTCATTTTTATGTGCTCTTGTAATTTTACTAGTTTAATATTTATATGCATTTTTATTTATATTTATATTTCCATTTCAGTTTTGGTAATTTTAGTACTTTAACTTTTTTTCAGTCAGTTGCCAAGGCAACATTTCTAAAAATTGTTATTTATTTCAGCTTTATTTCAAATTAAAATGTTTTTTTTTTTCCATATTTTGGAAGAAGTCAAACGTATTTATCAAACCTTGGCAACTGACTGAAAATAAGCTGAACTTAAGGTACTAAAATTGCTGGAAATAGAAATAAATAGAAATATAAACATTAAACTAATAAAATGACAGAAGCACATAAAAATGAAAATGAAATCTAAAAATAAAAACAAATTCAAAATATTAATAAATGCTGTAATTGTATATAAATACAAAAATAACACCAAGAAAAAAGTCTAAATCAAACTGATTTTTCAAACCTTGGCAACTAACTGAAATAAAATAAGCTGAATGTGAAGTACTGAGATTGCTAAAACTGAAATAAAAATAAAGATAAATATAAAAATACAAAGAAAACTAATGAAAATATTAAAAACAAATTCAAAATATTAATAAAGTATATAAATAATACAAAAATAATGACTTGGAGTTACTGTTTTGTTTGCTTTGTTCTTAATTAAATACTATAAAATCATAATTTTTTCATATTCTGAAAGTCAAAATCAAACTGAATTGGGTTTCGTAGCATGCAGAAACAGCTGCATGCTCTTTGAAAATGCATAAACATCGACACGATGCTCCTCTCTGCAGTTATGACGGCGTCCCGTTCCTGATGCATGACAGCACCCTGAGGAGGACGACCAACGTTCACCAAGTGTTTCCCAACCGGACGGACGCGCCGGCGGCCATGTTCACCTGGACCGAGCTGGAGATGCTCAGCGCCGGATCCTGGTTTCTTCAGGTAATGATCCAGAACCTCAGGGTCCTGTTCATCGACCAGCAGCTGCATGAAAATATTGATGTGCATTATTCAATACTAGCGGAGTGCTTTCAAGTGTCATCCAGTTACCTTCTTGGATAGTTTGCATTTGTAATGTATTTTTTAAAATAAAAAAATAATATAAATTAATATAAAATATAGTGCTGTCAAATGATTAATTACAATTAATCGCATCCAAAATAAAAGTTTTTGTTTACATAATATATGTGTGTGCACTGTGTATATTATGTATATATAAATATGCACCTATTCGTGTATATATTTAAGAATTTATATATATTATATATATTAAATTTATAATATATACAGTGATAAAACATGTATAGTCTGAATGCACTGTAAGTCGCTTTGGATAAAAGCGTCTGCTAAATGCATAAATGTAAATGTAAATGTAAATATATATATATATATATATATATTATGAATTATATGAATATAAATATATGCATGTAAATATTTTCAAAATATATAAAATGTGTGTGTTTATATATACATAATAAATATACACAGTACACACACATATATTACAAAAGCAAAAACTTATATTTTGGATGCGATTTAATCTTTTGACAGCACTAATAAAATATAAAATAGTATCCTTTTGTAGTATGATCAAATAATGAGTCATGAATTTAAAAAAAATCATCACAAATGACTGTGAATGTGTGCAATGCATTGTGGATGCAGGATTCAGTGCCATGTACTCTGATGCACATTTTAGCAAATATAAAAGGTATTCGATGCATAGAGAAAATTGAAGAAAGAGTAAGAACAATAATATGCTATTTAGTGGTCGACCGATTTTTTTTGACAGCCGATGCCGATATCTTGGAAAGCAGGGTGGCCGATATAAAGTCGATTATAATTTTATTTATTTTAATTAATATTTCAGAAATTTGAAATAATTTGAAAATGGATTAAAAAAATAGATGTGTAAAATGAACATCTTCAATACTTCAGATGACAAAGTATTTTTCACAAATAAATAAATATTTAATAAAAATATAATTAAAAAGGAAGTAAACACTGTAACCAACAGGGCACTCAGTATTCTGGGAAGTTTGTGTGCATTGGGAATCATATTTTTTCAACTAAAGCCAAGGTAACACTCATTTTACATACAGCACACAGTGAAAATGGCATGAATATGACAGTGGGCAAATGCATAAAGCGCAGCATAATTTGAAATCACGAGTTTAAGTTTGTCAATCATGAGTCTCCAGTGAAGCTGAACTCTCCTCCTGTCACACGGACCGACCGTCACGCAGAGAGCACGCGATCATGCAGGATACAAATGCACACTTTATAAGATCTCAGCTGGATTCGACTAAGTTTGCAAGGTTTGTGAAATTAAATGTTCATTAGACATTTAAAGATTTGTTTAAATGATGTAAATGTGCATTTGCTAAATGCTGACGGCAAGATAATAATAATATAATAATTAATAATAATATAAAAGCAATCGTTATAATACTTTTTTGTATACAATTCCTTTGTTTAACAGTTCTATCTGATTATTAGACAGACTTCTTTCCGTATTAGACAGAACGATGACAGTGAACAAGAGGGAGAATGTGAGCGCTGTGTGCTCAGGCGCTGGCGCTCTCAGCACCGTCAAAATAAAAGTCCTGTGTCGAACGCATCGGCCAAACAGAAAAACGTATCTGCCGATATTTGAAAAATGCCAAATATCAGCCGATATATATCGCCTTGGCGATATATCGGTCGACCACTAATGCTATTCCTTTAAGTGTTTTTGTTAATAATTTATTGGCTATTTCACGTTTTGTATTTGCGCCTAGTAATTGGTTTTAAATGGATTTTTGTTGTTTACTTTTATAGAAAGTATAATTACTATTTTTATTTGTTTTACTTCAAAGCTGGGTATTATAATATGTTGTGATGTTCTTTCCAGCATTCTCCAGCCACATGTTGTTCTCTCAGGGTAATTATTCATAATAGAATCCATTTTATCTGAAAGCACACAGAATGGACTTGTATTTTTAGAGAAATCACTCAAATTTGTGGTGGTCTAAACAGATTAAAACAAACAGAAACCCATTATGGCTTATGAAAACCCATCGTTCTGTAATAAAAATAATGCCGAGCACATCCATATGTGCTTTGGTTTTTGGCCTCTTGATTGACCCGAGGATCCGTCTGAAACCCTGCGAGGACTCAGCTGGGATTAAAGGATTCAGGCTGGAATCAGGCTTTGTCCGGAGGAAGCTCTAACAGTTTAAAGTCCAGCGCAGGGAGTTTCAGGGCTTTGGTGAAGTAAAAGGCTTGTGGATTGTAGTTGAAAGGTTTACTGTGTTATCTTTGAGCTCCTAAAACACTGGATCTTATAAAGGATCTATAAAAATATTGTCAGGCGGCTTGACGTATTACAGGGGTTCTGAGGGTTTTATCAGCTGAAAACTATTATTATTATTATTATTATTAAACTATATAATTATAAAATCAAGAAATATATTACTGTTGTAATCTAAAATTGTACTGTAATTTTTTTATTCATTTATATTATTTATTTATTTTTTTAACTATGATTATAAAAATTAAGACATATAATACTGCTGTAAATTACAACTGTACTGTAAAATATTTATTTTTATTGGCATAATTAATTTCATTAATTTAACTATAATTTAAAAAATCAAGACATATTACTGTATCTTTGTACAGGTCTTGTTTTGGTTTTTAGCAAAAAGGTTTTAAATGGAAAAGTTGATACTCCCTGGCATGATTTTTTTAAAACTGGATGAAAGCACAAAACCTGAGTGGAGATCCTTATATAAACCACTGTTGACCAAGAGTACAGGTGATTTACGGTGGAGAATTCTTCATGGTGCTGTGGTGATTAATGCTTTTATTTCAGTTTTAAACCCTGAGGTTGCTTCTGTATGTCCTTTTTACCAGTGTTAATTTCGTTGACGAATAATTTTCGTCATAATTGTCGTCAACGACATTTTTTTCACCGACGACAACGAGACGATGACGAACGAAAACTCTTTTTGAATGACAAAAACTATGACGAAAATCTATTGACATATTCGTCAACGAATAAAAACGAGACGAAAATGTTAGGGAGGGACGATTTGGAAAGAGATTCAATCAGAACATAGTTCTGCAGTGTGTAGTTAGGAGGTTAGATGCATACATATGAACCGGCAGGACATAAGCTATAATACACTTGCTGCACGTCTCATAAAACGTTCAAAAATATCAATATGTGGGAGTAAGAGAAGAGCAGACATATGGATAAATCTGACGACGCAAGAGAGAACTCGATTCGGTCCGGTTTTCTGAGCACAGACACTGAAGCATACACACACAGAAAGCGCGTCTCACAGCGCGCGAGTACTCTCTTGCGTCGCGTGAGCGGAGAATTACACATGAAATGATGCCGTTTTGACGAGCATTCACATAAACACAGTCGATTATGTCTTAAGTGAACGTAAACAGTAGGCAGAGCGTGCATCAGTACATTGCATCCATTGCAGCTGTGCGTTCGGTTTTAAAGGGATAGTAGTCTAATTAAGTTGCTATTGTCTCTGTCATTGATGTTAATCAAGCAACAGAAGAAAGACAGAAAATCACTCACTGCTCTTGACTGAAAAATTTTAGAAGCCCTAAAGGTTCATTTCAATTTATTTATAGAAATAAATATGTCTGCTTGAAAGAATGAAGAATATGGTAAACAAGTTGATATAAAGAATGGATAATTATCCTATATAACCATTGGTATTTCGTTAAAAAGAAGACCTTGTTCTTGTTCTTTATGAGAAGTGGTTTTATTTAATTTTAACATAAAGGCATGTTGTGTGTCACTGCAGTTAAATTGATGTCTATCATGATAATACCTTAATATCAAACCTATATAATGAGTTTGGAAATTTTAGAGAAATGCTAAATAAATGCACTGTAACTAAACCCATTAGATTTTAGCTGACTAAATTTACTGTAGATTTAGTCGACTAAAATGTTATGATATTTAGTCGACTAAAACTAGACTAAAACTAAAAACAATTCAAATGACTAAAATATGACTAAAACTAAATGGTATTTTAGTCAAAAGACTATGACTAAAACTAAATCAAAATTTGCTGTCAAAATTAACACTGCTTTTTACTCTAATAGAGAAACTATCTTTCATGCTTTTACGAACTGTTGTAGATTGCAGCCTTTATTTCTAGTTGTAAGTAATGTTTTTAGGAGTTGTAATGAGACCTTTTCTCTGGAGATGTTTATTTTGGGGTTCAAATATGTGAGGAAAAAAATATTTGTTTGTCAATTTCTGAATTTTGTTCTAGGCCAAGCAAAACTGGCCATTTATACAAGCAGGAAAAAGAAAATAGAACAATATAAATCAGAACATAGTAGCTGTGTTTTCTAAATTGGTGAAATCAAGAGTTATGGTTGATTTTCTTTATTATAAGTCTGTTGATGATTTTGTCACTTTTGAATGTATTTGGTGTTGTAATGAGGCTCTGTGCTCTGTTTTTGAGGGTGAATTGATCTTTACATTGTAATTTTTTTTGTATATATATTTTTACTGTGGTGTAGGAGACAGTGTATTGTGAATAGGAGGGTTTTTTGTAATAAGTTTTGTTAAAATTCAAAATTCTCTTTCCCTCTCTCCCTCTCTCTCTCTCTCTCTCTCCCTCTCTCCCTCTCTCCCTCTCTCTCTCTCTCTCTCTCTCTCCCTCTCTCCCTCTCTCTCTCCCTCTCTCTCTCTCTCCCCTCTCTCCCTCTCTCTCTCTCTCTCTCTCCCCCTCTCTCTCCCTCTCTCTCCCTCTCTCCCTCTCTCTCTCTCTCTCTCTCTCTCCCCTCTCTCCCTCTCTCCCTCTCTCTCTCTCTCTCTCTCTCAGTCTCTCTCTCTCTCTCTCTCTCTCTCGGTGCATGCTGGGAGTGTTGGGGTGTGTGTGAGGGTGCTTACGGGGAGAGGACGAGTGATTTGGGTTTTTTTTCCCACTTATATATATATATATATATTTTTTTTTTTCTTTTCTAATCATATGAATGATTGTTTTCTATCCAAAAAATAACATTTGATTTGTTTTGTGAGTGCTTTGGAACTTTTGAGGCGGTATCGGGATGGCGTCTACCCCCGCGGGGGTGGCGTCACCTGTGTCGCTCCGTCATGGAATCAGGTGTGTACCGGCGCAGGGAATCACTGTCGAAGACGTGCTGCTAGCAATCGGAGAAAAAGTTGGATATGAAAACATTACTTCGGCATCCAGGATGAATAAAGCAGTAGTGGTGTTTGTTGAGAAGGAAGACATAGTTAACCGGTTGGTGAGCGATGGAATTGTGGTAAGTGGTGATTTTTTAATAATTTCACCTCTTGTTACTCCGACGACTAGAGTTACGATATCCAATGTGCCTCCGTTTATTCGGAATGACGAAATCGAGAAGGCTTTAATGCGATACGGTAAATTGGCTAGTGAGATTAAGATGATTCCATTGAGGTGTAAAAACACCGCTCTTAAACATGTTATGTCTTTTCGGAGACAGGTGTTTATGTTCTTAAATGAAACCGAGTTGGATATTTCGTTCAGAGTGTTGCATGAAGGGAAAGCGTATGTTATCTACGCGAACACTGGAAGCATGAAATGCTTTGAGTGCGGGGATATCGGGCATAAAAGGCACGCATGTCCACATAAGACCCAGGTTAGTGGAGTGGAAGTTAGGCCTAGTACTTCTGCTGCTGGTGAGAGTAGTACTTCAACCACTGAAGGCCTACAGCCTCAAGCTGTATCACAGACAAACACAGATAGTGATGGATTGAGTGAAAGTCAGACTGAGGATGTTAATGAAATGCTTGATTCTGGAAGAAATCAGCAGGATTCTGAAGTGGATGGTAATAGTGTAAAGAATGATGATGTAGCCACGGTCAGTGTTGAAAGGGATTCTAATGAAAAATTTGAAACGTCTAATTTTGGTGAAATGTGTACTGATGCTGATTTGGTGTTGAGAGATGATGATACGTTCTCTGAGATATCTGACATCGGATCACAGTGTGGAAATGTGGAAGATGTGTATGCATTGCAAGATATAAATGATTTTCTGGATGTAACTTTTGGTAGAAATATTGAAGTTAAAGATTTTTTTCCAGATGTAGATAAATTCATTCATACAGTGAAATTGTTACACAGAAATGTTAGTTATGAGGCCTTAAGTACACAGAAAAGGTTCAGGCTGAAGAAGATGTTAACAAAGTTAAGAAAGGACAAGGCATCTGTTTTACAAAACAAGTCAAATGTTTAAGTCACATGGTGTAAATATCTTTTTCTGCCTTTTTTTTCTTTTTCTGTTCTCTTTATATTTCTTTCTTTCTATGGAGCTGTTGAGGGTAGGCTCTTTAAATATAAATGGGGGTAGAGATGGAAATAAATTGGCAATGATATCAGAGTTATTTAGTATTAAAAAGGTAAACATAGCTTTCTTACAAGAAACACACACTAATTTAGACAATGAATCTGAATGGAATAGATGGTGGGAGGGGAAAAGTGTTTTAAGTCATGGGACAAATATAAGTGCTGGTATAGCCATTCTGTTTTCTAAAGAGATTAATGTAAATATTTTGGCTGTGGAGGAAATTGTAAAAGGAAGAATATTATTGTTAAAAATGGAATATGAGGGATCCGTGTTTGTATTTATAAATGTTTATGCACCAAATAATGGACCTGAGCGTTTGAGATATTTTTTAAAGTTAAGGAATGCTATTCAGAAAATTGATGACAATGTTGTTACTATTATTGGAGGTGATTGGAATTGCACTGTTGATTTTATTACTGATAGAAATGGAGAAGAACCCCATCATGGATCCAGTTTTGTATTGTCAAATATTTTAAAAGAATTTGAATTAATAGATATTTGGAGAAGAAGAAATATAGGGATTAAACAGTATACTTGGCTTAAAGTATCTAATAGTGGGGTTAGTGGAGCTAGATTAGATAGATTTTATATACGTAAAGAATGGAATAATAAAATTACGGATGTTTCTATTCTACCTGTTGGGTTTTCTGATCATCATTTGATATTGTTTGGTTTGAATATGAAAAGAACATCAAAGCCAAATTATTTTTGGCATTTTAATACTAAACTTTTGCAAGATGTTTTATTTTGTGAAAATTTATAGCTATTTTGGAATGACTGGAAGTTAAAAAAAGATTTTTTTGAAAATTTGTGTATGTGGTGGGAGGTTGGTAAAGCAAATATAAGAATCTTTTGTCAAAATTATAGTTCACATTCTACTTCTATGGTGAAAAAAGCTATACAAAAACTACAAAAAGATATACAAGCTTTGGAGAATATGCTTGTGAATAATAACAATGATGGAAATGTACAAAATGAGCATCTAAAAAAAAAGAAGGAACTTGGATCATTATTACAAGAACAAGTGAAGGGAGCGCTAATAAGAGCAAGGATTTGTTCTATTAAAGATATGGATGCTCCTTCTTCATATTTCTTTCATCTTGAAAAGAAAAGTGTCCAGCAAAAGCAAATGTATCATCTTCGCCGGCCTGATGGGGTCATAACATCTGACCCAGTGGAAATAAGGAAACTGGCACATAACTTTTATAAGGACTTGTATGGTGCTGAGACTTGTGAGCCTGAATGTGTTTCTGATTTGCTGAGTGATCTACCAAAGCTGACAAATGAACAGAAAAACTCTTTAGATAAACTGATTACGTTTCAGGAGATTACCGAAGCAATGAAACAGTTATCAAATGGCCGTTCTCCAGGAATTGATGGATTACCAGCAGAGTTTTATCAGTCATTCTGGAATGTACTAGGAAATGACTTATATGAAGTTTTATTAGAGAGTATAAAGAATAAGTTACTACCAACAAGTTGTCGAAGGGCAGTCCTTTCTTTGCTCCCTAAAAAGGGGGATTTATGCCTTCTAAAGAACTGGAGACCTGTCTCTTTACTGTGCATGGACTATAAAATATTTTCAAAATGTTTGGCGAATAGGCTGAAACATATTTTGGAATCATTGGTTCATAGAGATCAAACATATTGTATCCCTAATAGGTCAATTATGGACAATCTGTTTTTGATAAGAGATGTAATTGATTTTAATCAGTTTAATAATGTTGACCTAGGTGTGCTTTCGTTAGACCAAGAGAAAGCTTTTGATAGGGTCAATCATATGTATCTTTTTGAGGTTTTGAGGAATTTTGGGTTTGGGAAAGATTTTATATCATATATTCAACTGTTATATTCTGAAGTTTCTGCGATTGTGAAAGCTGGTGGAGGGTTGAGTGCACCAGTACCTGTATTAAAAGGAATTAGGCAAGGCTGTCCACTTTCGGGACAATTATATAGCCTTGTTATTGAGCCACTGTTGTGCAGATTAAGAAGGAATCTCAGTGGAATTTATTTTCCTGATGTAAATAATACGTACAGAATATCGATATCAGCTTATGCTGATGATGTTACTGTTTTTATTTCTGATCAAAATGATGTTAATATTTTAATTGAAGCTATTGGACAATATGAGAAAGCATCATCAGCAAGGGTAAACTGGGGAAAAAGTGAGGGACTTATTATTGGTCAGTGGAAAAGTGGGCAAGGACCTCCAAAATTACCTGGTGGATTGTTGTGGGTAAGAGATGGGTTAAAAATGCTAGGTGTTTTTTTAGGAAATAAACAATTTCAGAATAAAAATTGGGAGGGAATGCTGGAAAAAGTGTCTGCCAGATTGCTCAAATGGAAATCATTGTTGCCACTAATGTCATACAGAGGAAGAGTTCTGGTTGTAAACAACTTGGCTGCTTCAACTTTGTGGCACAGACTTACTGTAATGGAGCCACCTGAAGAATTAATTTGTAAAATACAGAGGACATTTGTGGAGTTTTTCTGGAGTGGAGAACATTGGATTCGTGCAGCAGCACTCTACCTGCCTGTGTATGAAGGAGGTCAAGGTCTTGTGGATGTGCGGAGTAAGATCTGTGCTTTCAGAATACAAGCAGCACAGAGATTCCTGTATCATAAGAACTTAATTTGGGCTCAGACTGCAAAAATGATTCTACAAAAAGCAGGTGGTCTTAAATTAGATAGACATCTGTTTTTAATGGAACTGGAAAAAATGAACCTGTCTGGGGTCACATCTTTTTATCGGTCAATGTTGTACTCTTGGAGAACTGTTTTTAAAGTGGAAAGAGATGTTGACGAACCTGGAAGTTGGATAAAGGAGGAACCGTTGTTTTTTAATTCAGTGGTCCAGACAAGACTTTTATCATCTGTCAGTGTGTGTGCATGTTTACAAAGGCATGGTATTGTGAAGTTGGGACAACTTTTGAAAAATGATCAATGGGAATCAGTGGAAACTCTGAAAGAAGTAACAGGTTTAAAGTCTGCACGCTTGACTGAAAAGCTGGTGGAAGAAATTGTAAATGCATTACCAAGTGGCTATAGAAAAAATATTGGACAAAGATTTCCTTCAGATATAAGTGAACTGGATTTTCCAAAAATAAGAGTTGTGGCTGTCATCCGTGAAAGGCAAGAGGTTGAATCAGTAGGTTCAATTCTATCTTTTGAAACTCCACGGCTGGACCTGTTTGAAACTACATCAAAGAAAGCCATATATAATGCTACAGTCAAAGTGTTGCATCAAGAATCGCTCAAAAGACAAAAGAGCTCAAAGTGGCCAGATCTGTTGAAGCCAGAATTTCTAGTGAGAGACAGGTGGAGGACCCTGTATAAACCACCAGTGGAGAAGCGAACAGCAGATTTACAATGGAGGATTATTCATGGGGCAATAGCAACGGATAAACATGTGGCACACTTGAACCCAGCAGTAGGGGTGGGATGTAGGTTTTGAAGAATTTTGAAGAATGTAGGTGAAGAATTTTCAGAACAAGTTTTTATAGGGGGTGTGAAATATAATTTTTCAGAAAGAAGGAAGATGTGTTTATTAAATTATTTACTAGGAACTGCAAAACTGGCAATATGGAAAACCAGAAAAAATCAAGGGTTACAGTTCAATAGTATTAATGCTGAACTGATGTTCATGAAATTAGTAGCTGGCAGATTAAAAATAGAATTTGCATATTATAGTCTTGTAAATAATGAGATGGTTTTTAATGATATGTGGTGTGTTAATGATGTTTTGTGTATGGTTCATGATGGACATTTGGGTTTGAATTTTTAAGTCTTATATTTATGTGAGTTGTTAATGTGAAGATTGTTATGGAATGTTTTTAAAATAAAGTTCTGTTAAACCTCTCTCTCTCTCCCTCTCTCCCTCTCTCCCTCTCTCTCTCCCTCTCTCTCTCTCTCTCTCTCCCTCTCTCCCTCTCTCTCTCTCTCTCTCTCTCCCTCTCTCTCCCTCTCTCTCTCTCTCTCTCTCTCTCTCTGTGTGCGCATGCGGGAGCGAGTGAGCAGAGCGTGGTGTGTGAGGAGTGCGAGCAGTTTGTCTGTGAGTTTTCTTTCTTTCTTTCTTTTTCTATCGATTCTAAGAGAGTATCTTGAGGTTTGTTTGTGGAGTGGTACTCGTAAAGTAGGGTAAGGCGCTGCCGGTCAGCGGTTGCTGAGTTGGATGGCGGCGTCTGGAGGGGTTTCGCTGGAACAGCTGACCAGGCGGCATGGCATTAAAGTTGTTCCAGCGGAACGCTGTTCGGTGGAGGAATGTAGCCTAGCTGTGGCTAAAGCTGTTGGACATAAAAGTGTCTTATCGGCGGCGAGAATGAACAGTGCAATTGTTCTATTTTTAGACGATGTCAATAAAGTTAATGAGATTGTGACAAGTGGAATCGTTTTAAATGACGCTTATACGGCGGTGATGCCACTAATGCAACCAGCGAAGAAGGTTGTTTTGTCTAACGTTCCACCTTTCATTAAAGATGAAGTGATTGGTAGAGAATTGGGTAGACATGGAAAAATTGTGTCGCAGATTAAAAAGATCACTTTGAAAAGCAAGTCTGCTGAATTAAAACATGTGGTTACATTTAGGAGACAGGTGTACATGATTCTGAATAATGGACAGGATTTGAATCTTGTTCTGAAATTCAGAATTGACGATTTTGATTACAACATTTATGTAACTTCAGAAACTATGAGGTGCTTTAAATGTGGTCAGGAAAACCATATTGTACGTGACTGTCCGGGCAATGAAACAAATGAAGCGGCTCATGGTGTTGGTTTAGATGGTGAAATCCAAAAGGAGAATGGAACTCAGCAAACACAGGATGAAAGCTTAAATGAGGAAAAAGAGGGTAAAGACGGTGACGGGAGTGAGCAAGGAGATAAGTCTGAAAATGTGACAGGAAAAGAACAAAAGATAGGATGTGAGGAAACTGAAGCTAGAGATGCTGTCATTGATAGCAATGGTGAACTTGAAATCATTAAAGATGTAGATATGATGGATGATGATAGTTTTTTCAAAACACCAACATTGAAAAGGAAAACTAATGGGAAGAGAAGGGGAAAAAAAGCAAGAAAAGAACAGGTTCAGGAAAAGCAGATGAAAGATGTGGATCAGGGAGTGACTTCTGAGTGCAGTAATTCAGATGATTCTTTCTCAGAAAGTGAGAATGAATCTATAAGTTCAGTTGATTCAGTTTCTCTCAGGAGGTCTGAAAGAAATGTGTACACTTCTGCAAAAATTAAGGAGTTCTTGCAAAAAACAAAAGGGATGAAAGGAGTACAAGTAGAGGCTTTCTTTCCTGATCATGATTTATTCATAGAATCAGCGAGAATTTCAATGAAAGAAAAAGGGACAGGGAGTCTTACAGAACAAGAGGGTTACAGACTGAAGAAAATGGTTCAAAAGTTAAGAACAACCACTTTGAACAATGAAAAAGCAGTGTTTTAGATTTTATTTTTTTTTGTTTATTTTTTTGCCTTTGGTATACTCAGTCTTTTTTTTCATTCATTCATCAATGAGTAATTTAAGGCTGGGTAGTGTTAATTTAAATGGAGCAAGGGATCAGAAGAAAAGAGCAATGCTTTTTGATACAATAAAACAAAAAAATATTGATATTATGTTCATTCAAGAGACTCATACTGACTTTCAGAATGAAAATGATTGGAAAATGGAATGGGATGGAGAAGTGATTATGAGCCACAAAACTAACGTCAGTGGAGGAGTTGCTATTTTGTTTAAGAAAAATATGAGTCTGGATTCATGTAAAGTAGAACATGTTGTGGATGGACGACTGTTGAAAGTACGGGTTAAATTAGAAAATGTTAGGTTTGTTTTTATAAATGTGTATGCACCAGTAGTGGGAAATGAAAGGGTTATGTTTTTAAATAAGTTAAGAGAGTCATTGGAAAATTGTGAGCCTGAAGAGTTTTTATTTATAGGAGGTGATTTTAATTGCACTGAAAATGATGTGATTGATAGAAATCATAATGAGCCTCACAAAGAATCGCAACGTGTGTTGCAAGAAATTATAAAACATCAAGATCTGTATGATATTTGGAGGGTGTGGAATAAAGCACAAAGACAGTACACGTGGACACAAATAAGGCAGTATCATGTAACAATGGCTAGGTTGGACAGATGGTATTGTTTTAAGCATCATTTCAATACCATTAAAGGTTGTACAATTTTACCTGTGGCTTTTTCTGATCATTGTCTGGTAAAATGTGATATTTTTATCAACAATGTTAAATCAAAAAGTGCTTATTGGCACTTCAATAATAATTTGTTGTCTGACAACTCTTTTTGTGATACTTTTAAGTTTTTTTGGACTAATTTTAAAGGTACAAAGGCGTCGTATGTCTCCTTACAGCAATGGTGGGATGTTGGAAAGGTACAAATACAGCAACTGTGCCGTACGCATACGCTCAATGCTTCAAGAGACATTTCCCAATCGGTAGAAGTTATAGAGAATTAAATTTTAGATTTGCAACATTCTTTAGTATTTGGAAAAGATCAGGAGCGTGTTAAAGATCTCAAAAGAAAAAATAAAATTTTAGATGATTTGTTGAGCATCAGGGCACAGGGCGCTTTGGTACGCTCTAGATTTCAGTGTGCAGCACATTTGGACAGTCCAACAAAATTCTTCTTTGGCTTAGAGAAAAGGAATGGACTAAATAGATTTATGCATTCCTTATTGTCTGAGTCTGGAAAAGAATTTACAGAGTCTAAAGAAATCAGGAAAGAAGCAGTGGCCTTTTATGAAGAACTGTATAAAGGTGAACAGGTGGTGGAGGAAGAAACAGCCAGTTGCTTTTATGAGGGTTTACCTCAGGTTCCTGAAGGAGTAAATGGTGAACTGGTGAAGCCGTTCACGAAAGAGGAACTGTACAATGCCCTAAATAGTATGAAATGCGGAAAAGCTCCGGGGATCGATGGCATTCCTGTAGAGTTTTATAAAGCATTCTGGGCAGTGGTGGGGGATGACTTGTTCGATGTACTCAATGACAGCTTGTCTAGAGGCCTGTTGCCTTTGAGTTGCAGAAGGGCAGTGATCACCCTCATCCCTAAGAAAGGTGACCTTAGGAATATAAAGAACTGGCGGCCTGTGTCTCTTTTATGTTCTGATTTCAAGGTTTTATCCAAGGCTCTTGCTATTAGGTTAAGGGAAGCAATTGGTTGGATTGTTCATGTGGATCAGACGTACTGTGTTCCTGATAGATCAATTTTTGACAACATTCATCTTATTAGAGGCATTTTAGAACTTTCTAGAGCATTGGATTTTAATGTTGGTCTTATTTCCTTAGACCAAGAGAAAGCGTTTGACAGGGTTGAACATAGACACCTTTCGCAGACGTTAAGGGGATTTGGTTTTGACACGGTTTTTATTAAAATGATTGGGACTTTGTATAGAAGCATTGAAAGTATGATTAAAATTAATGGTGGTCTGAGTGCTCCTTTTAAAATTACAAGGGGCATAAGACAGGGATGCGCTTTGTCTGGGATGTTGTATGCTCTAGCGATTGAACCTTTGTTAATAAGAATAAGGGAAAAGATTGACGGCTGGAGTATACCTCGCTGTGATTTTAAAATTAAAATATCAGCCTATGCTGATGATATAGTGGTGTTGGTAAATAATCAAAAAGAGGTGGATGTTTTAAAAGAAATAATTGATGAATTTTGAATTTTATCATTGGCCAAAGTAAATTGGGCTAAAAGTATAGCTTTTGTTTGTGGAGAGTGGGAGGGTAAATCACTTCCACGTTTACCAGGTGGGTTGGAATGGAAGAAGGATGGTTTTAAATATTTAGGTGTATATCTGGGTGATGAGTCTATGATGCGAAAGAATTGGGAGGGAGTTTTAGAAAAAATGAAGGGAAGGTTGGAAAAATGGAAGTGGCTGTGGCCTAAATTGTCTTTTAGAGGACGGGTCATCATTATTAACAATTTGGTGGCTTCAGCATTGTGGCACATGATGGCTTGCACTGACCCTCCTAATGGACTCTTAGCAAAACTACAAGCTGTTGCAGTGGATTTCTTTTGGACTAAGTACCATTGGGTACCGCAGAGTGTCCTTTTTCTCCCCAGGGAGGAAGGAGGGCAAGGACTAATACATCTGGCCAGCAGAGGAGCAACTTTTCGTCTACAGTTTATACAAAGATTTTTAACTGGACCAAGAGACCTTGTGTGGAGGGAAATTACTAATGTTATTTTGAATCAGGCTGGAGGATTGGGTTTGGACTCTGCTCTGTTTCTAATGGACTCAAGAAAGATCCAGCTGAATGGTCTACCCTCTTTTTATAAAGGACTTTTTAAGGTGTGGAGTTTCTTCAGGAAAAGGAGAGAAGATTATGGATCATCTTTACACTGGTTACTGGAGGAACCGTTGATTTGTGGAGCCAGACTGGATATGTCCAATGAAACGTCATGGAACTTTCAAAGTGCTATGTGTAAAAAAAGGAAAGTCAAATTGTGTCATTTAATAGAGGCTGGAGGCTCTGAGTTAAACAATACAAAGGAGGTTGCTTCTTGTATTGGGGTTGTTTCTCTTAGATTAGTTGAAAAATTGTTAATTTTTTTAAAAGAGAAACTTACGATGGAAGAATTGTCTCTCCTTAAAAGTTATAGGGAAGGGAAAGTGGTTCCCAACAAGAGAGATCCTTTTCCAGAAATATATATTTTCCCTGATTTTGAAGGTGCGAGTGGAGAACTGGTTAAAAACGTAGAAGGTTTCTTTTTTAATGAGATTGATGGTAAGAAAATGTATAAAAATTGTGTTAAAATTTTAAATTTTAAAATTTTAAATGGAAGAGGTGGAAATATTTGGAGAGGTAAATTGGGGTTTGATCAAAGTATAAAGCCGGAATGGAGAGTTTTTTATAAACCTCCTCTGGATAAAAAGGTGGGGGATCTCCAGTGGAGAATTATATACGGCGCAGTTGCTGTCAATTCTTTTATTCATGTTATTAATCCTAATGTTAGCGATTCATGTCCGTTTTGTGAAGAAAGAGAAACAATTTTTCATTGTTTTACAGAATGTTTAAGACTCAATTGTTTATTTAATTTTCTTACAATTTTTTTAATAAGTTGAATGAAAGTTTTAATGTTCAAAAATTTATTTTGGGTTATCGGTACTCAGCAAAGAACAAAAAGAAATCACAACTGTTAAATTTTTTGATGGGTGAAGCAAAAATGGCAGTGTATATAAGTAGGAGAAACAAAGTAGAAGGTGAAGAAGTATGTGAAATTGTACCTATTTTTAAGAACCGGGTAAAAGCACGAGTGTGGGTAGATTTTAAATTTTATAAGATGATGAAGGATTTGATGTCTTTTCAAAATGTCTGGTGCTATAATGATGCAATCTGTTCCATTGTGGACGACTCTTTAATTTTTTCTTGTCTGTTATAAGGGTCAGTGTTATTTACTTGTGATATTGGTGTGTTTTTGTTGAGAATTGTTGAAAATTGTGCAATAAAAGAGTTGTTAAAATTCAAAATTCTCTCTCTCTCTCCCTCTCTCTCTCTCCCCTCTCTCTCTCTCTCTCTCTCTCTCTCCCTCTCTCTCTCTCTCTCTCTCTCCCTCTCTCTCTCTCTCTCTCTCTCTCTCCTCTCTCTCCTCTCTCTCTCTCTCCCTCTCTCCCTCTCTCCCTCTCTCCCTCTCTCTCTCTCTCTCTCTCTCTCTCTCTCCTCTCTCCCCCTCTCCCCCTCTCTCTCTCTCCCCTCTCTCTCTCTCCCTCTCTCCCTCTCCCCCCTCTCTCCCCTCTCTCTCTCTCTCTCTCTCTCAGAGGGATCCTTTCAGCACGGCCTCGTCTCTTGATGCAGACGAGAGGGTTCAAGTCCAGAACCAGACGGTCCCCAGCCTGAAGGACTTCTTGAATCTGGCTGCTGAGCACGAGAGGCTGGTGATCTTTGACCTGAGACGTCCCCCTCGAGGACATCCATACAGAGACTCGTGGATCACGCGCACACTGGAGGTCATTCACAACGAGTCCTCCATTAACTCCAGCCAGGTAGTTCATCAGCCCCAGCTGGACAGTTTCTTCTAGCCATAATCAGTGTTGGGGGTAACGCATTACAAATAACGATAGTTACATATCAGATTACTATTTTCTAGTGCTATCATGCGATTAATCGCATCCAAAATAAGTTTTTGTTTACATAATATGTGTGAGTGTACGGTGTATATTTATTATGTATGTATAAATACACATACACACATACAGTATATATTTAGAAAATATTTACATGTATATATTTATAATATAATTTATATATAATACATATAATTTATATTATATTTAAATATAATTAATATATAAACATAACATATTTTTCATAAATATATACATGCATATGTGTCTATTTATATATGCGTAATAAATATACACAGTGTACACAAATATCATATGTAAATAAAAACTTTTATTTTGACAGCACTACTTTTTTCCAAGTAGTAAAGTAATGCATTACTTTTTAATTTACAGGAAAATATCTGTTACTTTTTCAAATAAGTAAGTCCAGTTACTCATGTATTGAGTGACAGCTCTGGTGTTGCCATGGTGACAGAAATCAGGAGTAAGAGCAGAGCGTTGTGTGTGAACATGATCTTACTGTAGTTCTAGACTAAATATCAACATTTACTCATCTCACCTGCACAAAACACATTCAGTATTCCTCAAAATCAATAAAAACAGTCAAATGCAAACTCAGAATATTATACAAACCTGCAATAATTAAAGGTTAATTAAGACAAATATAATTTATGCATTTAATCCTATTTTATTAACCAATGTCTTTGATACTGACCTTCGATGATCCAATTCAACCATACTAAGCAAAAATGACATTTGTGTTTCATTTTTGTTATTACTGAATAGTGTTGAACTTTCTTCTCCTGTGTCATATTCTTCATGTGATTAGTTTGAGCTGAATCCTCTACTGTACAGACGTGAATTTACATTTCCTTCAGTCTGAGGCGGATTCATTTCACTTTTGTTTGTGAAAGGGATTTTACATTTACTTTTTTATATTAAAAACAAACAAGCAAGCCCTGCCCAGATTTACAAAGTAACATAACGCATTACTTTCCATAAAAAGTAACTAAGTAACGTAATTAGTTACTTTTTTAGGGAGTAACACAATATTGTAATGCATTACTTTTAAAAGTAACTTTCCCCAATACTGGTCGTAATAATTATAATAACCTCATTGCATTTCTCCATTCCCGTTTGAAACTGTTGTGTAAAAATGAAGAAAGGTTGGCTGAAGAGGTGTTTTCTGGTAGGTGTTGTGGCTTCCGGCCGATCAGAGGAGTCTGGTGCAGGAGCTGGACCCGGAGCTGCAGCAGACGTCTGGAGATCACGCCTCCATCGAGGAGCTGCAGGAGGAGCACATCGTCCGACTCAACCTGCACTACAGCTACATGTCACAGGAGCAGATCAGGTACGGCCGATAGCCAGTGATTGCATCTGGTCAGAGCACTTTTTTTTATTTTAACCTTCTGGGGTCGAAGCCTGCACCGGTGCGGTCTGTCTCGTATTTTCTTGATGCCCGCATAAAGAACTAAAAATACGCCGTCATTTTTGATCGTATAGATTAGAAAAAGGTATCGTTTGACACTGCAAAGGGTCTACTTTTATTTGTGTATAGTCATAATAACAACAAAACAATGTGCTTTTGTAAAATAAAGAAAATAAACAGCAAATGAACTCCTTCAAAATAGAATTTTGAATAGAATTAAAGAGTGTGAAACTTCATAATGTCTCTGACGGCCCAATAACGTCTCTCCTGAATGCATCTGTGATTTCAGAAAGTACGCCACCGTGAACATCAGCACTAACCTGTATGTGATCAGTCAGCCGTGGTTGTATTCGCTGGCGTGGTGCGCCGGGGTTCATTCGGTCACGACGAACGCTCTGCACATCCTCAAGACGCTGCAGCGGCCCCTGTTCCTCATGGTGAGCACAGATCTCAAACCTTAAACCCTGTGACTGACCGATGTGTGTCAGACAATCACGCTTCTCTTCTCCTCACGCAGACTCCTGAGGAATACAGTCTGATGTGGATCCTGACTGACGTCGTCTCTGCTTTCCTCATCGCTGCTGTTTTCATCTTCCACTGGTGAGTTCTGTTCAACTAACCAGAAAACCATGCGCGCCACTTTAGTGTCAAACCTAATCAAACACACATGCATCGCACGTTCAAGGATTTCTGAAGACCTTCCAGATCTAAACTGCATAATGTCTGTTTAAATATAATATGCAAGATTAGAACTGCATCAATTGCAGTGTGGCACAAATCATAGTTTGTTTGGTTAATCTGAATATTCTAATATTTTATGTGCAGTGAATGAAAAGGCATATTATTTGCATCTTATCCAGTGTGCATGGCTCCATAATTTCTTGTGCATTTGTTATATTGCTGTTGTAGAACGGTCATTTTTTTTAAACTGCATGCAAACGCTGCATCACCGTGGCCTAATAAAATAAATTAATTTAAAATAAAACTGTATGAAAAGACTGTATCACAACTGTATCACATCTAGCTGCACCATTTAATTCTTTTTTTTTTTTTTTTGCATGTTGGACCAGTGTCAAGATTGTTTGCATGCAGTAGTTTAGTAAATACAGTGGCATTTTAGCGCCATGTTAATAAATAAATAAATACTAAATCTATGATTATGAGTTTAAATTCATAATATTTTTAGAACAGTCAAAATTGCAAGAATAGTGTTATAATGCATGAATAGTAAATTAATGTGAAAATTTCACATACTCTGTAAAAAAAAAATCTTATATTGTTGGCTTTTCTGAGGTAAATGTTATGTTGTGACTTATGTTATGTTATGTTATTTTTTTCCACACCTTCTGATATCCATTCTTGTTTATTTTGCACTGTAACTAGTAGAAAAGAGGAAGAGATGATTGATTTAGCTTGAACTGAGACGAATACAGTGATCTCACGCCACGAGAAAGAGTGTAAAAACACATTTATTGTTTGCATGTCATGATAAAATTGAAAGGCTGAGAATGTTATTTTAAAAGTAACAAAGCTTACTGCGATTATCGGGTGGCTGGAGCAATGCTAATAATTAGTGCTGTCGAACAATTAATCATGATTAATCACACCCAAAATACAAGTTTTTCTGTTTACATAATATGTGTGTGTATTGTGTATATTTATTATGTATATATAAATACACACACACAGCATATATTTAAAAAATATTTAAATGCATATATTTATATTCATATAATTTATATTATATATAAATATATTTAAAATATAAACATAACATTTTTCTTAAATATATACATGCATGTGTGTTTGTTTATATATGCATAATAAATATACACAATACACACATATATTATGTAAACAAAACTTTTATTTTGGATGCGATTAATTGTTTGACAGCACTACTAAAAATGAATTGACTTGAAAATGTTAAATATTATTTGCAAGCATTTATACCGTCAATAAAACAGCTATTTGCCTCAGAAAACACAACCAGTTAAGTTAACTGAATTGGAGTCCACTTTAACCTATCATTTTTTGCATATGTCCCAGGACTGACTTGCTACACCACTGAGTTGAAGGCTTCAGACGTTGTGAACGTGCTGCATGTTTGTTGTAGTTGTATGATAAATGTTTGGTCCTGCAGGTGGCGTGAGCGAGGTTTACCGTTCTGGTCGGGCAGCAGACAGGTGAATGAGAACGGGCCGTACAGCAAGTTCAGGACGGGTAAGTTTGATTTTTGGCTGTGAATCTGTCATTACTCATGTTTTTGGCATGTCGTCCTGCATGCGGCGTCCAGATCGCTGGCTATATTCAGAATGGCAGACTGCCAGATCTGCAGTTTACAGCACATTACAGTGAGTGTGATACTGCACTCATGATGTAATGCATTCAACCTCATCCAAACATCTAATCCAGGACTGTTTATCTGACACAACAACAGAAATCTAAAAACTGCAGTTAAAATGCAAAATAACTATATTCATTTCTGACTTTATAATTGGTCATACATAAAAAGGTCATACAAAATTTTGAAATATTTAGTGTATATTGTGAAATATATTTTGTAAAATATAGCACACAGTACATATGTTATAAACATTTGTTCTGAACATAGTCAATGATTTTTGTGTGTGATATGGCACATTATTATATATTATAATGTATTCATGTATTATAATATAAATGATGTAAAGGACATGCTGTGTGTATATATATATCCAAAATACTTGTTTACAGAATGTGTGTACTGTGTTTATTATGTATATGTATTATGTAAGACACACATATAGTATATATATATATTTTTTAAATATTTACATGTATATATTTATATTCATATAATTTATTATACACTGTATATTAATATATAAACATAACATATTTTTCTTATATATATATATTATATTATATATGCATGTGTGTGTGTGTGTATATGAAAAGATTTAGATTAGATTATATTACAAAATGATCATTTAACCCGTTTAATCCCAAATTTTTCCCAGACATGAAAATATCCAAATGATGTGTCACAAGCAACCCTTTGAAATAATCAATAATTATTTTTTAATTTTTTTGGGAAAAATGTGTGAAAAATTGTGTTTTATGTTCGGTCACAATTGTGACCGGTGGGATAATGTGTGTACTGAAATAACGTATTCATACAGTCATAAAATTGTTGTATATCTTAGCCCAGCTATTTTAAACTGTTTGATCACATTCTAGGGTTACTATTATGTATAAAAAAACCTTATACAACATTGATAGGAATACTGAGATAAAAAACAAAAAAATTCAACCATCACCGCATTTCAAAATTGTTATTTTTGAAAAATATAACATCAAATTTTTATATTAATGCTACGAGTATTACAACATCATTATTGTAGATTTTTTGTAACATTTTAATTTTTAATTTAGTGCAATATTTTGTCATTGCAACATTTTATTGTCATTTTCACTAACAACTGCAACTGTATTTATATTGTAAACCTAAATTCACTGTTATCCCAGCGGTCACTATTGTGACCGTCAACATGTTTACTCACTCTATGACCACATTTAATAAAACTGAATATATGTGAATTCATATATTAATACTAGACACCTTAAAGATAATGTGTACCAAAAAGCTTTGCCATATCTTTGTTAATATACTTTACTAGCCTTTCGTTTTGGAGCTTTGATGCAGTCATCATCTTTTCAAGGTGCAAACAGGAATTAAACTGCTCTGATCATGTAACAATTTGCACTAATCATGTGAAACTGCACATATTTAATTGAGACCCTTTATTTTTTCCATATTTGCAGAAAGTAGGGTTGTGACGGTGAGGAAATTTTCCCACCGGTTAATCGACGTGTGACAACACCGATAATACCGGTATCACCGTGGTGGGGGGTCGTTTGAGTTTTCCCTCTTTTCCTAGCTTTCCTTCGTTTTAAATAGCCTGTAAGCGCCATGCACCTGTTACTTTCACTTTTAAATTCACGGCAATTCGGCGTCAAACAGTTGTTTGTTTTTAGTTCGTTTGAGTTTTCCCACTTTTCCTCACGTTCCTTTGCTTAAATAGCTTATAAAAGCCCCGTGCGCGTTTTACTTTCACTTTTAAATTAGCTGCAGTTGGGCATCAATTGCTTGAATGCAATTCAAGCAACAACAAAATACAACGTAGAACAAATAACTTTTATTAACAAAACGAATAAAAATACACCATGCTATATGCCTAATATAAAATAACAAATAACTTATAAAGTTTAAATAGGTATACAAAACTAAAAATCAGTAAAGAATGAGGAACAGATAATTATGAAATGTAGAACATTTATTAGCAAAACGAATAAGAAAGTTTGGAGGCACGGACGGCATACGCCTTTATGTAAAATAATAGGGGGAAATATGCACAGTTTAAATAAAATAAAAATCAGCATACTGTGGAACCAAATAAATGAGAAACGAATGTTTTAAAAAAACTTCCATTATCACTTAGATCAGGTGGTTCTAACGAATCCGTCACGAATCCAGATGCGGTCCACCATGCTGAATGTTACAGTTACATGTGCTGAACACAATTAAAAAATAACTTTCAGTTTTAGTTCATTTTAGTTTTTACATTAATTAAAAAAATTACTAAACAAATATAAGCTATAATGTTATGTAAAATAATTTAGTTTTTCATATATTATTTTCAGACATGAGCAGATCAATGTAGGCTACTCATGTAATTAATGTTACGCATTTAACGAACACTTACAAGCGCGCACTTTGGCAGAATTCAATTCAAATAGTCATCAGCAGCCATTCTGTAAAACTGAGCATCAGAATGAACAAATGTGTTAAGGGAGAAAACGAAATGTGGTAAATGCCAGCGAAGGAACGCATTTAAACAAGAATAGCATCATCATCAGCAGTGAAGAGAGTGCTGGACTCTCGGTTCGCCCCGCGCCACTCACTTGAAGATGTTCAGGGAAAAAGAAACACCCAGCAATCATCCTTAATTACAGACATGTGGCGAAACATCTCTAGAGAGAACCTCAGATTATTAAACTCGAAAATGCTTTCCATATTTGGATCAACATAGGCTTCATTTGTGAACGCGCACTTTCTGCGATGTCGCGCGTCAAGTAACGCTTCCGTACGCGTCTACAGACTGCAACGTCATTGTGCTGTTACTCCTTTCGAGCAGAATTTCACAAAATTGGTCAGCTCCCGACAGCATCAGGTGTTTTATTAATGGTGAGTAGAATTATTTATGTATTTACTTATTTATTTCAATAAATGTAATCATTTAGATATCAGAATATTTAGGCTATAAATAATATTATAAATCTGGTTGGTTTGTATTGATGACGTAGTATGTAAATGACATGCGTGCAGCTAGTGATACTTGCGCTTGGACCATAGTGCGGCCCGGTGGAAAAAAGGTTGAGAACCACTGACTTAGATTAATGGCAGAAGTCAACAGGCTTTTCAAAATCCAAAATATTTTTAAAACAGGCACTTTTACATTTCGTTTTGAAACTCTTCCGCTATCGTCGTGTCTGTCTCACCTCACTCTTCTCGTCAGTCAGCTCGACTCACTCTCCTCATGTGTGATAAATGAAATCTGATCTGAGATGCGCGACTGTCGTTCGTTCGGTGTGCTGCATTCAGCAGCCGCGTTCAGTTTTAATTGTAGTGTCCTCTAACTGAACTAAATTATTTTTATTACTATAAAAAAAATCAAAATGACGGTGTGGGACGGTGCAAGTGATGTAAACGGTGTTGCAGCTTAACACCGGTATCACCGCCAACACCGTCTATCGCGGCAAGCCTAGCAGAAAGTGCACTAAAACATCAGTCAGTAAGGTTTTTAGAGCTTTATAAATGAAAACCTTTTTTACGGTCACTATTGTTATTATGTATATGTATTATGTAAGACACACATATTGTATATATATTTTATTGTGACCGGTGGGATTAAACGGGTTAATCACAAAAATGTGAAATTTAATAACAAATAGTTTTAAAATGAAAATAATCAAAATAAACACTGAAATTAATTTTGTTTACCAACCATTAACCAACATCAGAAAACCATTAACATGCAAACTTGTGATTAAATTATAGAAATACATAGACTTTATAGACGGGTTTTGTTGACTAAAGGTTTGAAAATCCCTGAACTAATTCCCCAGGGCAAAGGTTAAGTAGAGGAATTAGTCATATTTCCCAGCAGCAGCCCCAGAAGCCCTTGTTGTTCAGTTCTGTGATGTGTGTCTGTGCTGTAGACGTGTCTGAGGTCCACGGCATCCGCTGGAACCCTCTGTTCTTTGACGGGCCCTCAGCGTCCCGGGACCCCGAGCTCCCCCTGCATGTTCCCCCTGTGCATGGCTTCCCCGTCCCCATCTGACCCTCCATCACTCTCATTACGAGCCGCTCTCATCTCTCTCCGTCCGTCCGGCAGAGCTGAGCGACGTCTGGTCCATCTCCAGCATCAGCGTCCGCAGAGAGGCTCAGAACTCGCCCGTCACACCCAGCCTGCCCACCATCAGCGAGGAGCCGCCCGTCTGAAGATCTGTGGAGGAGCAAAGCCTGCAGCATCACACGTCATTCACCGCTTCAGAGCGACGCAGACATCAGCCTGAGCTTCAGAGCAACTGAGGAAGATTTCTGGATTTAAAGATGCTTTTCATAAACTAGTCTGGACGAGGGTCAAACTTTGGAGACACAAGTACATGACTTTATGAAAACTGATATTAAATGACCCTCCATTATTGGCCAGACAGGTGATATAAAGGCAAATATTAAATTATATAAAATCTAAAATAAAAAAATAAATATATATATACACATATATACAGTATGTATACTCATGTTTTGGGTCTGAGGAAGAGCCTCAATCAAAACGTATTAAAATTACAATAGAAGTCATAAAAATAAAATATAAGTAATAAAAAATGAATGACACTCTCATGACAGTTTAGCACATTTTCCCTAAAATTGCCATTACTCTTAAGTGTCCAGACATATTTCCATAATTTCCAATATTCTGTGAAACATACTGCAAAATAATATCTAAAATTAATAGAAATTTAAATATGTATATATGTGTGTGTGTATATATATATATATATATATATATATATATATATATATGTATATATGTATATATATATATATATATATATATATATATATGTATATATGTATATATATATGTGTGTGTATGTATATATGTGTGTGTGTATATATATATATATATATATATGTGTGTGTATGTATATATGTGTGTGTGTATATATATATATATATATATATATATATATATATATATATATATATATATATATATATATATATATATATATATATATATATATATACACGTGCTGGTCATATAATTAGAATATCATCAAAAAGTTGATTTATTTCACCAATTCCATTCAAAAAGTGAAACTTGTATAATGTATACATTCATTCCACACAGACTGGTATTTTTCAAGTGTTTATTTCTTTTAATTTTGATGATTATAAGTGACAACTAATGAAAACCCCAAATTCAGTATCTCAGAAAATTAGAATATTGTGAAAAGGTTCAATATTGAAGACACCTGGTGCCACACTCTAATCAGCTAATTAACTCAAAACACCTGCAAAGGCCTTTAAATGGTCTCTCAGTCTAGTTCTGTAGGCTACACAATCATGGGGAAGACTGCTGACTTGACAGTTGTCCAAAAGACGACCATTGACACCTTGCACAAGGAGGGCAAGACACAAAAGGTCATTGCAAAAGAGGCTGGCTGTTCACAGAGCTCTGTGTCCAAGCACATTAATAGAGAGGCGAAGGGAAGGAAAAGATGTGGTAGAAAAAAGTGTACAAGCAATAGGGATAACTGCACCCTGGAGAGGATTGTGAAACAAAACCCATTCAAAAATGTGGGGGAGATTCACAAAGAGTCAGTCAGTGCTTCAAGAACCACTACGCACAGACGTATGCAAGACATGGGTTTCAGCTGTCACATTCTTTGTGTCAAGCCACTCTTGAACAACAGACAGCGTCAGAAGCGTCTCGCCTGGGCTAAAGACAAAAAGGACTGGACTGCTGCTGAGTGGTCCAAAGTTATGTTCTCTGATGAAAGTAAATTTTGCATTTCCTTTGGAAATCAGGGTCCCAGAGTCTGGAGGAAGAGAGGAGAGGCACAGAATCCACGTTGCTTGAGGTCCAGTGTAAAGTTTCCACAGTCAGTGATGGTTTGGGGTGCCATGTCATCTGCTGGTGTTGGTCCACTGTGTTTTCTGAGGTCCAAGGTCAACACAGCCGTATACCAGGAAGTTTTAGAGCACTTCATGCTTCCTGCTGCTGACCAACTTTATGGAGATGCAGATCTCATTTTCCAACAGGACTTGGCACCTGCACACAGTGCCAAAGCTACCAGTACCTGGTTTAAGGACCATGGTATCCCTGTTCTTAATTGGCCAGTAAACTCGCCTGACCTTAACCCCATAGAAAATCTATGGGGTATTGTGAAGAGGAAGATGCGATATGCCAGACCCAACAATGCAGAAGAGCTGAAGGCCACTATCAGAGCAACCTGGGCTCTCATAACACCTGAGCAGTGCCACAGACTGATCGACTCCATGCCACGCCGCATTGCTGCAGTAATTCAGGCAAAAGGAGCCCCAACTAAGTATTGAGTGCTGTACATGCTCATACTTTTCAGTTGGCCAAGATTTCTAAAAATCCTTTCTTTGTATTGGTCTTAAGTAATATTCTAATTTTCTGAGATACTGAATTTGGGGTTTTCATTAGTTGTCAGTCATAATCATCAAAATTAAAAGAAATAAACACTTGAAATATATCAGTCTGTGTGGAATGAATGTATACATTATACAAGTTTCACTTTTTGAATGGAATTAGTGAAATAAATCAACTTTTTGATGATATTCTAATTATATGACCAGCACCTGTATATATGCATGCGTGTGTGTGTGTATATATATATATATATATATATACATACAACACACACACACACACACACACACACACACACACGCACACACACACACACACACACACACACACACACACATATATATATATATACACACACACACACACATATATATATATATATATTTTATTTTTTTTTTTACTTTTTTTAAATCAACTAATTTAATACAATTTTTACAGTAATGAAATTTTATGGGGAAATGTGCGAAACATTAAACAGTAACATAAAAAAAAATATTTCCATATTATATATATATATATATATATATTATTCTAGGGCAAAATGCAGTTTATACTGTGGCAGTACCAAGAAATTCATTTACCATGGTATTTACATGGTACTCAGAGTAATAGAAAACAGTATGTTTGTGATATTTTATTAAAAAATATCAAAAGTATTTGACCAATTTTCTCAATTGGTGGCATAAGATGAATCCATCATCCAGTTTCTGTTGCTTCTGTGAAGTTTGTTTTTTTTTCATTAAAGACTGAATTTGCTTATTTTAGACCCAGATGCAAATAGCCTGATTACCGCGGTATGACGCATGGTAACTGTCATTGTATTTAATCCAGAGTGTTCTGGAAATATATAAGATGTCAGATCCTTTGCATGATGTGATAAATCTGACAAACATTTACAATCAGGAAGACAATAAAAAGCCAAACAGACAATCTGGATTTAATAGATTCTGGAATTGCTGACATTAAAGTACAAAAGTGCTCAATCAGCCTCTGATTATACAAGGTTTCTGATTAATGTGATCATCTTAAAGGTCTCGTTTGCCAGTGAAGAAACTCTCCTCGCGTCATCCGCAGCGTTTGCATGTTGAGCAGTCGCGCTCGGGCTTGCAGACTTGCTTTGTGCTCCATCATGGGATGCTAAAACATTCCTGCTTGTAGAAAATGCAATGCCTAGCGTGATTTCTATTGCTTAATCTGTCTTAATGTAACTTATGTCTGTAAATATGATTGTAAACGGATCTTGAATGAAATGATGTTCTGATCGTTTTTGTCTTTTTTGTTACTCTATCATCAGCACTAATAGCCTAAATAAAAATATTTTTAGCAGACTCAATATATGCCTCGATACATAGTCACAAAAATATATTTTGATATGTTACGACAGTATCACATCACAACAAAATTAGTGTTGTTCTTTAATTTTCATTCATGAAATAAACTGCACTTTTTACAGGAACATTTAATATAAAACATATGGTGCCTTTACAGAGTAAGAGTGGTCAGAAGTTTCTCTGCTCATAAATGAATCAGCACACGAAACACAAGAGACAGATGCATTCAGGTTAGTTTCTGATGTTACAGTAAGTCAGACAAATATTTGTGTTGAAGGACATTTGGTGCAAATAAAGGCCATAAACTGAATGAATAAAAAGACAAACTAACAGCTCAAACCTAATGCTGCAATATACACAAGCATCAAGAGTTGCTCAAAAATTGATAACTCAAGGACTTCAGCGGTTTCATTCTAGCATATTAATCTATGGCTCTCATGGAAACGTCAAAGTCACATTTGACCTAAAATCGATTCAAATAAACAAAATGTTTAAAGTTTACATTAGGAATGTGAATCCTGTTCATTAAACACTACATTATATCTCAGTTCAGCCGAGTGCATCTGGACATTTTATTTTTTGTAATTCTCAGATGTTGGTTTTCTTTAAATCCTCAGCTCTGTGTTTTATTACTTCAGTGTTTTTAAGTCATACATTAAAGGCAGTGCAACAAATGGCGCATGAACACAACAAAAATTAGACCTCTAAATCAGGCTTTCTAAAAACAGGGTTTCATTTTCCTCTATGCAAAAATATTTTTTCTTTAACGTGAAATATGACCTGAACATGTTATCGACTGGCTTCTGTGGTTCCTCTTGGTTTTATTTTAATAAGGCCATGTATTTTTGTATACCATGCTTCTTTTCGTTCCCAAAATGCACTCCATATTCAGCTGTATTTATATTATGACTCGAGACTCATCGCTCATGGAAATGAGGTTATAGAGGCAGATTAATAGTTTAAAGTTGCTCATGTAACACTTTTAAAGGAATAGTTCACCCAAAAATGAAATTTTGTAGATTATAGTGGTGGTTTTATGAGCTCATTCTGACGGCACCCATTCACTGCAGAGGATCCATTGCTGAGCAAGTGATGCTACATTTCTCTAAACCTGATGAAGAAACACACTCGTCCACATCTTGGATGGCCCGAGGGCGAGCACATTTTCAGATTTTCACATTTTCATTTTTGGATGAACTGTTCCTTTAAGATGCACATAAAAAAAAAAAAGTCACCCGTCTTCCAAAAAAAAAAAAATTAAGGCATGTTGTTAAGGTGTAACATTTTAAAAACAGATTTGAATAAATTTAAATCACAGAATTCTCAAACAGAACACTAACATTTGAACGATTATAAAAGTTATTTTTTGCTGCCTTTAAAATACGCATTCAAACTGCTTCAGAAACTCATGCAAATATTTTTCTGAATGTTTACCACATAAATAATCCAAACACTGTTTGTGAGGAATACAGCACACAATCTGCTTCAGGATTCATGTACTGTAGCAAAGCCATTCCAGTTCATATTAGACTCACAAAACTTAGTAAAATGTGACCCTGGACCACAAAACCAGTCATAAGGGTAATTTTTTGGAGGACGAATATTTGGCTGAGATTGATCTGGAATCTGAGGGTGCAAAACAATCAAAATATTGAGAAAATCGCCTTTAGATTAAGATTTTTTCATCTTAATCTTAATCTATAAAGTTGTTCAAATGAAGTTCTTAGCAATGCATATTACTAATCAAAAATTATGTTTTGATATATTTACGGTAGGAAATTTACAAAATATCTTCATGGAACATGATCTTAATATCCTAATGATTTTTGGCATAAAAGAAGAATGTATAATCTTTGACCCATACAGTGTATTGTTGTCTATTGCTACAAATATACCTGTGTTACTTATGACTGCTTTTGTGCTCCAGGGTCACATTTAATAGATATTCTAGAGCCAATCATCCAACAAAAGACATAAATCAGGCATCATTTCCCAAAAGCAGGAGCTTTGCTCAGAGGTAGTCATCCTCACTGGAGGCGGATGAAGAGTTTTCATCGGGATACTCGGAGCCCTGGGAGCTGGCCGAGGGGGTGCGGCTCATTCGCCACAGCTGGGACGCAAAGGCCCGCCCCCAGCTGCACGGCCGACCAATCGGCCGCAGCAGACGCACCAGCTCCGCCGCCTCGCGCCAATCAAACGTTCACTTGCTCTGGCCGCGTGAATGCCGCTGCTTGCTCATATTGGTCAGCATCTGGCTGATGTAGGACGTCAACAGGTCATCCATTTTGTAGCCCTGTAATGACGAAACAAGGGAAATCAATCTACCAAATCAGCATTTTCTCCTTTCATTAAACCATACCTGATGAAAGTTTGAAGTCATTGTTCTCTCACCAGTGACGTCTCACACAGAAGTTTGCTGCCCTGAACCAGGTTTCCGATCGTGATGTGGAAGTACGTGTTCCCGCTGCTCCAGTTGGAAATCTTGGTGAAGGGATATGTGGTTAAAATATCCTGCGGATGGAGAAGAGAAATATAAACATCACTGCACACTGAGATCAAGACAGAGAGGAGAAACACTGGAAACATGACACCACATTTCCCAGACGTTCACACATTGCTATTATATATGTATTTTAAGTCATTTTAAAGTCTATTGTTCACTTAGGTTTATTTTTATTACCACAAAAAATTTGATTACTTCATTAATCATCAGAATGATTGACTGGTTACTCGATTACCATAATAATCATTAGTGACAGCCATAAAATAAATGTTACCTAAAATAAATAAATAATAAAAATGACAGATGCAAGTAAGATTACAAAAATAATAATAAAAGCTAAATATTAATTCTAAATACTATAATATTATATAAATAACATTTATTGCTAAACTTATTTCAGCTAGTTGCCAAAGCAACATTTCTCATTTTCATTTATTAATATTTGACATACTAAAATAATTGAAACTGAAGTAAAATTAATAAAAAACACTTAAAAAAATAATAATAAAAAAATGACTAATAAAATGAAGAAAAAAACAACAAAAGTACTAAAACTTTAAATTTAAAATGAAACTGGAAATTGCAAAATAAAACAATATTCAAAATATTAAAAAACTAATAGTATCTTAATGATACTAAAATAAAACTGATTCAGAAAGAATGTAAAATAATAAAATGTATTAACATTATTATAAGCACTAAAAACATTTTAGTATTTAGATCACCTCACTGCACAATACTTTTTAAAAATTGTACGGTATTCAACACAGAAAATGAATGAAAAATTAGAAGCGGCATTAATCACAAACTACAATTATTATAAGCACCAATCCTAACTAGATACCTTTCTAGTTTCAACATTACTTATTCTTCAGACGTTTCCCTTTAAATACTGCAAGTATGCTGTATACAAAGTGACCCACATGTGGTTTTTGACCACTGGAAATGTGTACAATATAAGAGTTTACTCCTGGAGCCATATTTAGATCCCAATATCTTTGGAACTGAACCATACAGGCCCTTAAAATGAAGATGCTAAATGGAAAGTTCATTAAGACCCAATATCTGAAAGGGCATTAAGATATCTTTAATACATCTTGAGTTACAGGCATGCAAACTTTGGAGAAAAACCTTGAGAAGTGCTTTTTCCATCTTTGAACGGTCACTATAATGCAACAAAGATTGCTAAAGTCCACAGATTTGACTAACAGCTCTACCAATCTCTGTGTGAAAATAACATTACGATGCTGCCGTCTTTCTAAAATAATTTGGCTCCAAATCTCAGGAGAAAATGATCATTTTGACCCCCCTCTACAGTGGATTACTCAGTAAATACACATCTGTGACATTTCATATTTTGCCTTTCATCACTATACACGTTTATCTTTCTTCAGAAAAATATAGACAAAATCTAATATTTGAGACAGGTACCCATGTGCTATAAAATCATGATGTACTTATTTTTCAAATGCATGTATGTTTTGCATGCTTTATATTATTTGCATTATATAAGTCAGTTTCTAATATAAGTTTCAGATGATAAAAATGTAAAATATGGTAGTTGCATGATGAAAGTGGAGTAAAAAGAGTATGAAAAAGAAAGAAAACACACCTTGTTCTTGGGGTCGATCAGACTGACTCCATATTTATTGATGGCTATCAGCAGGATCTCAGGGAAGAGCGGCTCAGTGGTTTGCTGCATTGAGAGAAACAGACACTGATCGCTCCATCCAGAGAAAACATGAAAACTCAGTTAGACAAACTGCACAGATACCTTCACTTCAAAGAAGGCCGAACCAAACGTGGGCCATTTGAAAATGACCTTCAGAAACATCAGCTTGGATTCTTCTCTTGATTTCCCAGCATGCCTGTTGAAGTACGCCACAATCGACTGCAACAAGAGGAGAAACCGATAAGGACGAGCCAGTCATATCACAGAAATCATGTATTCACGACTACAGCATCAGTCTGTGAAGGACAGCCATGACACGAACCCTCTTCCAGTCGTCAGGCGAGAGCTGGCGAATCAGATCCTGAGGAATCAGCTCCTTCAGGATCTTGGGAATGCTGGGAAAGTGCGATTTGTCATCCTCGAATTTGACCCGGTAGATCAGAGCACCGAGCTGGAAAACCTCTTCTCTGGAGCACTTGTGATATCCACGCAGATACTTGGGAAGTTCCTTCACACGGGAGAGGGTTATAAAGAGAAGCTGATATGATATGATATATTTGATATAGTGTTTTCCTCCAGTGTCTGTGGTTATGATATGATACAGCGATGTATAAGTTATATGATACAGTTATGATATGGTATCAAAGTTATGATACAGATATGATATGATATCACCTGATAATAATGGAAGATGGAGTCTGCGAAGGAGTCTTTGCCTGGAACGGTGATCGTCCACAACTTCTTCATGAAAAACACCTGGTAGGTCAATGAAGGCACTATACCTGAACATAAGAGTTACAGCCATTACTCTTCTACCCTTTGTAAAATAAAATAAAATAATGAAAACTGGTGGTGGATATTTTATTTGAATAAAATAAAATAAAATAAAAATTAAAACCTTGGCGGTGGACACAGTGATTTATCCTGGTTCAGTTTTTTAAAAAATAAAATAAAATAAAAATAAAAACCTTGGCGGTGGACACAGTGATTTACCCTGGTTCAGTTTTTTAAATAAAATATTACATTCAATTCAATTAAAAATTAAAACTTTGGCTGTGGATACAGTGATTTTCTCTAAATCAGTTTTTTTTTTAAGAAATTAATACTTTAATTCAGCAAGGATGCATTAAATTGATCAAAAGTGACAGTAAAGGCATTTATAATGTTACAAAAGCTTTTTATTCCTAATAAATAAATGCTGTTTTTTTTAATAAACTATTTATTAAAAATCCTGAAAAATATAATGTATCATGGTTTCCACAAAAATATTAATCAGAAATGTTTCTTGAGCAGCAAATCAGCATATTAGAATGATTTCTGAAGATCATGTGACACTGAAGACTGGAAACCCTTCAGTAAAATTCACACCCGTACTGTCTTTAGCAGGTCTTGCTTTCTTGATCCAGTCTGTCAGATGACGGACAAAGTCGAAGAAGAAATCACCCTCAGGTACACTTATCACCTACAACACACAAAATAATATGTCCTGATATGAATATCATACTACTCTAACCCCAGAACCTAGTTAATGGTTAGGCTTGGGTCAGGCATGAACGATTGTTCCAGGACCAACAAAACATCCAGAAACATGTGCTGCATTGTGAAAATGCCACTGCTCAAAGCTGTGTGATCTTACCTTATCAGAGATCTTGACAAACAGACTGAAGCCGTCGGGTGATTTGAGCAGAAGTCTGCTGGAGATGTTCAGACAGAAGTCTTTGGCCTTCGTGCTGGACTCCACCTCAAACGCCTGAAACACAGAGGAACCGCAAACATCCTCAAGATCCTCAACCACAAAAAACATGCTCAAGATCTTCAACCACAAAAAACATCCTCAAGATCCTCAAGATCTTCAAACGCAAAAAAACATGCTCAAGATCCTTAAGATCTTCAACCACAAAAAACATGCTCAAGATCCTCAACTACAAAAAACATGCTCAAGATCCTTAAGATCTTCAACCACAAAAAACATGCTCAAGATCCTCAACTACAAAAAACATGCTCAAGATCCTCAGCTACAAAAAACATGCTCAAGATCCTCAACCACAAAAAACATGCTCAAGATCTTCAACCACAAAAAACATGCTCAAGATCCTCAAGATCTTCAACCACAAAAAACATGCTCAAGATCCTCAACTACAAAAAACATGCTCAAGATCTTCAACCACAAAAAACATGCTCAAGATCCTCAAGATCTTCAACCACAAAAAACATCCTCAAGATCCTCAAGATCTTCAAACGCAAAAAAACATGCTCAAGATCCTTAAGATCTTCAACCACAAAAAACATGCTCAAGATCCTCAACTACAAAAAACATGCTCAAGATCCTTAAGATCTTCAACCACAAAAAACATGCTCAAGATCCTCAGCTACAAAAAACATGCTCAAGATCTTCAACCACAAAAAACATGCTCAAGATCCTCAACCACAAAAAACATGCTCAAGATCCTCAGCTACAAAAAACATGCTCAAGATCCTCAAGATCTTCAACCACAAAAAACATGCTCAAGATCTTCAACCACAAAAAACATGCTCAAGATCCTCAAGATCTTCAACCACAAAAAACATGCTCAAGATCTTCAACCACAAAAAACATCCTCAAGATCCTCAAGATCTTCAAACGCAAAAAAACATGCTCAAGATCCTTAAGATCTTCAACCACAAAAAACATGCTCAAGATCCTCAACTACAAAAAACATGCTCAAGATCCTCAAGATCTTCAACTACAAAAAACATGCTCAAGATCCTCAAGATCTTCAACTACAAAAAACATGCTCAAGATCCATGTTAAACACCTCCACATACATTTAATTAATATTCTGGGAGGACTGAAAAGCAGAAGTATACTGTAAAAAAAATAGTTGTTTCAACTTAAAATAATTTGTTAACCGCTGCCTTAAAATTTTTAGTTTAGTCAACTAAAATATTCCAGTTGTCCCTTCAATTAACATTGAGTATCTTAAAATATCAAGTTGACTAAACTAAAAATTTTAAGTCAGCATTTGTTTTTTTTTTACATATATGACATATATGAAGCTTACATTCAACGTTATTTTAGTATCATTGATATACTATTATAGTTTCTGGTAATATTTTGAATTAGATTTTATTTTTATATCTTCTGTTTTCATTTTAATTTTAATTAAAATGTTACTAATTTTGTTTGTGAGTTTTTGTCATTTTTATATTTTTTTGTTTTTACTTAAATTATGTCTATATAGTTTTTATACATTTTATTTCTTAGTCTTAGTTCATTTAATTTCAGTTATGTTAGTACTTCAAGTTAAACTAAATACAAATTAGAAATGTTACCTTGGTAACTAACTGAAATAAAAAATATATATTTTATTTGATTTTAAGGAATATTCTGGGAGGGTTTAAAAGTACACATGTAAAGCTTTTATTCAGTGTTATTTTGGTATCAATGATATACTTTTATAATTGTGCTAATATTTTGAATGGGATTTTATGTTTCTATTTTCAATTTTTTTACTTTATTTTAAAGTTTTAGTAATTTTGTGTTTTTTTCTTATTTTTATTCTGTAAATATGTCTATATAGTTTTTATTAATGTTTATTTATTAGTTTACATTATTTTAGTACTTGAAGTTAAATTAAACAAAAATGAAAAATGTTGCATTTGGTAACTAGATGAAATAAAACAGGTTTAATTTTTTTGTATTTTATTTTATCTTATTTCAGTTAATATTTATTTTATTTCATGTAATGAATGTATTTGTATTGTTTTTGTTTAACCCTACTTCATTTTAAATCAAGCTTTAGTGTTTCTAACAAAAAGAAAGATATTCAAAGTTATTCATAAAACAGTCTATCAGTGAATCACATGCGTATGTGTGATGAGTCATGAGCATATGAAGGTCTGTCTCACCTCATCAGTGTCGTCAGGGAAGTAGACTTTGTGAAAGATCTGCGTGGTCTTGTGCTGAATAGCCTCCACCTCCACAAGGTGCGGCGGATACTTGCGGGAGCCGTTCCTGAACAAAACAAGCGTCATTCATACTGGAACACACTGACATATTCACAACATCACCACTGAAGAGTCTGACAGACTGCTGACATCAGGTGTGTTTTGATCTTTCATTTACACTGATGCTTTTGCATTTAATCAGAGTAGCCTGCATTTTATTCAAGGTGTTCATTTTATTACTTAATGCATTCCCTTGGAATCGAACCCATGACCCTTGCATTACGAGCACCATGGTCTAGTATGAGATACAGGAATGATTTTTTTTTTAAATTATTTAAGCCATTGCAAAATTTACTGCTATTCATTCTATCATAATTGTACAATACTACTGTATTTTGTATCCTTTCTAAACTGTCAATGAATAAAATAAAATAATAAAATAAGATACAATAAATCCTAGGAAAGTTGAATCAATATAATAAAATAAAATAAAGCTCAGGAAAGTTGAATAAAATAAAATAAAGCTCAGGAAAGTTAAATCATCATCACCAACTGTTTGGATAACTGTCAAAGAAATGTCATGTCAGAAATAAAATAAAAAATTAAATTAAATTAAAACATTGGCATTGGCAGTGATTTACCCTGGTTCAGATTTTTTTAAATAAAATTAAATTAAATTAAATTAAAAATTAAAACCTTGGCGGTGGATACAGTGATTTACTCTGGTTTTTAATAAAATAAAAAAATAAAATAAAATAAAAAAACAAATTAAATTAAATTAAATTAAAAATTATACAGTATACAGGATACAGTTAGTTTATACTAAATTAAAAAAATCAAATACATTAATACTTTAACTCAGCAAGGATGCATTAAATTGATCAAAAGTGACAGTAGAGACATTTATAATGTTACAAAAGCTTTTTATTTCTAATAAATAAATGCAGTTTTTTTTATAAACTATATATTTATGATATAAATATTTATTAAATGAAAATAAGCTATCAGAGCGTGTCTATATTTGCATGTACATGCAGGTACACGTGTGGCGAGGGAGTGTGTTCACCGTAAAGCTTTCTGCAGTCTCTGCATGCAGTCAGAAGCCAGCGGATGATGTTTCTTGGACTGTAGAAACCTCTGGACGTGCGGTAAGAGGACGTTACTGGGAGGAAAGAGACCAGCACACAACCAGAGCAACTCCCAGCCCTTCTCCTCACTGTACCTGCACACACACACACACACACCGCTGCACTTCAGGAGCACACACTACTGTGCAAAGCTTTGGAACAGAAGCACACATTGTAAGAAATCCGTGTCTGGCTATGAATGTAAAGGAGAGACGTACTTGACGTGGTTTTCAGTCATTTGTTTGATGATCTGGCAGTAGATCTCGTCTTTGAGAGACTCTGTCTTCAGCGCACCTTCGAAGATCTGATCCGTGAGCTCGTTCACAGACCGCGTCCGCTTGGACGGATAATCACCCATATATTTCATTATAGGTGCAGGAGAGCGGGTCAAGGAACAGTCAGAAAGAAGATAATATCCATAAACTTCTACAGTTTAGACTAAAAACAAACCAAATCACGTTAGTCATTAGCAAAAGGACATTTTTAATGTTTAAAATGAAGCCTATTTTAAGACCCAGGTCATATTTCAGTATAAAGTTATATTTTGCTTAAAGAAAATATGCATGTTTTAGGACGTAGGTCATATTTCAGCCTAAAATCATAAGAAAATAATATGATTTTTATTTTCATAAAAAATAGAGCCTATTTTAGGGCACAGGTCAAATTTCAGCCCAAAATGAAAGAAAAATCTGAAATTATCTTTTGCATAAAGAAAATAAATATGCCCCAGGTCATATTTCATCCCATGATGAAAATGAAATGAAAAGAAAAAAATATGTTTTGCATAAAAAATAAAGCTTATTTTAGGGCTCAATTCAGAGAAAATATAAAACTACATTTTGCATAAAAAATAAAGTGTATTTTAGGGCCCAGGTCATATTTAAGGCCAAAATCCATAGAAAAGAAAAGCTCTGAACTGCTCACTCAGTCAAACAGATGCATGCATCCGTCCATGTGTCCCAGGACTGAAGGATATCAATGAAAGCCATGCAGGCCTCCTGGGAAAGCTCCTCATGACCCACACACTTCTTCAGCAGGGCCTGTTTGATGGGTTCTCGTGTGCAGCACCACAGTTTGTCCTTCCCGCGGTTCTTGCTGATCATCACTCTGCTGAGCGTGTGTTTGGGAGGAGGCCTGTCAATCAGGGTCAAAACACAGATGCATTTCATTTCATGAAGCTAACTGTGCATATTACGGGATTTCTGACAACATTGCTCGATTTTCTTTGTAAAGTCAAATATTATTTTTTAATAGAATAACATACACTGATAAATCATGCACAGTAAGACCAGGAGCATTTATTAAGAAAGTAAACAAGGTCAATTTTGCATTTCCCTTCAAAAAAAAAATAGGCTTTATTTTATATCAATTTCTTTTTAAATTCCTAAATTTCTTTAGGATATATATACATATATATATATTTACTGATTTTGGGCTGACATGGGCCTTTAAATAATTGACTTATTATGACATTACTTATTACATTTATATTTGTGTCATTATTTTTCATCACAATAAATCTTATTCTCTGTATAAAATAATAATATTTTATAATATATTATACATTCACAAAATAACACTGTCTGGACACAATACTTTTTTCTATAAATGAGAATTTAGAATAATCTAATTTATCTAATTTATTTTTATAATTTTTTTTATCTTAGGCAGAAATACTGTTTTACCTGAGCCTCAAAATAGGCTTTATTTTCTTCATGCAAGATGTAGGTTTTTATATTCTGTCTTTGATTTTTGGCTGAAATGGCCCTTAAAAGGGTTACATACCAAAAATTACATTTTACATAAAGAAAATAAATCCTACTGTAAGACCATTAAGATGTTTTATATTTGTGTCAGTATTTTTCATGACAATAAATCTCAATCTCTGTTTAAAATAGTATTTTTTTTCTATAAATCAGAACATATTATTTTTTATATATTTTAATTATTTTATAATTTAATTAAAATATATTTAAAATAAATAATTAAATAAATTTAATTAAAATGTAAATAATAATAATAAAATTATAGAATAAAAAAATAAGCATTTTGATATTTAAAACGACAAGAGTGTAGGGACAGAAGAGGTGTCCGTCCGTTCACCTGAAGTAGTCGTAGGAGAATTCCTCCAGCGTGTAGGGCTTCATCCTCTCCTCCGTCTCCATTACAGGAACATGGGAAATACGGATCGACTCCTGCCGCTGGTCTGGTGTCATGGTAACCAAAGCCTGAGCCGAGAAGTCATCGAGAGGGCAGAAGAGAGAGAGAACGAGAGGGTTTCATAACACTGTGCAATAATAAACACAAACGCCCCCTGCAGCTGAACATGATGATAAAATATCAATACCACGATGTCAGACGGGGGTCTAACGACTGTGGGCAGCACATAGACACAGTCTGCAGGGAAATCTCCTCTCTGCTTGCTTCTGTCGTTGATCCCGTGAGCCCAGCCGGACGTCATGACCTGCTCACCCGTGTCCTGGTCCAGAACAATCAGGTCTCCTTTCAGGAAGCTCAGGAACGTAGAATCATCGCCAGCTGATTGGAAAAATAACTTATGTGAAGGAGAACAATGACTGCAAGTGATGCTGATAGTCAAAGAAATGTCTGGATCATCCCAAAATAAAATTAGATATCAAATATAAAAAAACTGAATTAAATACTGATTTCCTACAAAAAGTACTGTGTCCAAACAGGGTAAATCATTATTACTTATTAATATATTAATACTTTATATATTAATAATTTAAATAATAAATATATAATTATTATTATTATTTTATACAGAGAATTTGACTTTTTCCCCACATTAAAATGCCCTTAAATGTCATGAAAAATAACAACAAAAATATTTAAAAAAAATAGTAAATGTACTAAAATAGGATTTATTTTCAAATACAAAATAGAATTTCATATTTTTCCTTTTTATTTTGGGCTGAAATATGATTTATTTTCTTTATGCAAAATTACATTTGATATTTGTTTTAGGACTGACATGGGCCCTAAAATAAGCTTTATTTTCTTTATGCTGAAAGTGTTTTTTTGTTTTGTTTTGTTTTAGGCTAAAATATGACATGAACCATAAAACAAGCTTAATTTTCTTTATGCTCAAAGTAATTTATTTATTAGGCTGAAATATGACATATTACTTTGAGCATAAAGAAAATAAAGCTTATTTTAGGGTCCATGTCATATTTTAGCCTAAAACAAAAAAAAAATGTTTTAGCAGGGCCCTAAAAAGGCTTTATTTATTTTATGCAAAATGTATTTTATTTATTTATTTATTTTGGGCTGATGTGAAATGTGACTTGGGCCCTAAAATATGTTTGATGTTCTTTATGCAAAATATAATTTCTTTATTTTCTTAGGTTGAAATATGATCTGAGCAAAAAATATACAAAAAAACTATTTCATATTATTTTCTTTAGATTTTAGAGCAAAAATATGACATAGGCATCATTTTTTAATGCAAAACGTAATTTCTTTTTTTTTTTTTTTTAAATGGCCTAGGCCCTAAAATAGACTTCTTTACGTAAATATAATTTCTTAATTTTTTTTCTTTTGGTTGTAGGTGAAATATAATCAGCGTGTGCTTAAAATGTCATTTCTGATTTTTTTTCTTTTACTTGCAGTCTAAACATAACGAGACCCTGCATTAGTGAGACTCACCCATTTAAGTGAAACAAAACATGTAAACGTCCATTGGCATGATGTGTTAGTGTCCGTCTCTCACCTGGACTGGGATTGTCCTGTAAGGCCACAACAAACTTGGATCTCTTCCTGAGCCCCTCCAGGAAGGTGACCACCAGGCCCCGTATGTCCTCGGCGTTATTGGAGCTGAACGTGTAGTCTTCTCCTTTGATGGTGGCCAAAGTGAAGCTCGGGGCCTGATGCTTCCCTCCTCTGACAAACACACAGACCTTTAGCGTGAACTCAAATCATATCAAACCTCCAAACGGATCTCAGTGAAAAGCCGTACTTGGTGCTGGACACCGCAGTGATCTCTGGGAAAGAAAGCTCCAGAAGAACCTGCTCCTGCTCGTCCACGAAATAAACGCCTGTCCAGTTTACAGCCACGATCACCTCATTCTTGGGGAGACTTGGACCTTCAGAACACAATAAACCAAGCAGAAACTCCCATCTGTAAACATTCAGCCCAAAACCTTGTGCGATATTGATCTGACATGAATTGTCCAAGAAATACCTGAAAACTTAAAGGCTTCGTAGAATCTTGAGAATAATAAAGGCCACTTATAACGAGCAAAATCCACGACTTCCTCCTTCACTTTCTGAGGATCGACTCTCTTCTGGGTGTAGATGCCCTATAAACACAACACAAAGAGTTCATGACAGTTCAAATCTATACTTATATTTAAGTTCAGAATAACATCTCTTTATTTGACCAAACTGCCTAAAGTGAAAACATTTTTAAAAAAAAAAAGCTAAATAAACATGTTTAAGATAAATAAAATAAATGTTTAAATAAAATATATATATATAAAATAATAAAATAATTAGGATTTTCCATGTGTAACTATTTGATATAGAGAAAATATTTTTTTCTTCATTAAAATATTCTTAATTGTCTCAAAAAAATAATGACACAAATGTAAACAAATTATAAAAAGGCTTTATTTTGCATATTAATGCAAAATCTAACTTTATTTTTTTCTTTGATTTTGCAGTGAAATAAAATCTGGGTCCTACACTATGCTTTATTTTCTTTATGCAAAAATAAAAATAAATAAAAATCATACTTTCTTTAAATTTTGGACTGAAATATGACCTAGGTCCTTAAAATAGCCTTCATTTTCTTTATGCAAAATGTGACTTTAATATATATAATTTCATTCTAAAGCCTATTTTAAGATTCTATATTAATAGTTTTTATGATAATTAGCATCAATCTCATGTTCTTCATTTAAAATAAAATGTCTGTTTTTTATTTTTGGTATGAAATATGATCTGGACATATTTTCTTGACTTGTTTTATGAGATTTTCTTGACCAGACATCACTTTCTGAATGTAATTAGTAAGGTCATGTGACAACAATATAGTACACTTCTTGTACTATATTGTTTATCATTTGTATATTATATGTTTATCATTTCATACAGCATACTACTTTATGCAGTATACAGTACTGTTTATTAGTGATGGGTAATGCATTACATGTTATGTAATTAGATTCATTTTTCAACTAACTAGTAAAGTAACGCATTATGTTTTCATTTACATGAAAATATCAGAGTAACTTTTTCAAATAAGTCACACCAGTTTGTTTCTCATGTATTGACTGACAGCTCTGGTGTTGCCATGTTGAGAGAAATCAGGAGTAACCTGCAATAATTAAATATGTTAAATAACACAAATATCCTTTATGTATTTAATCCCATTTTATTAACCAGTATCTTTGCTGCTGAGCTTCGATGATCTGATTCAACCATACTAACACAAACAAAAAAGGCAGCACAGCTGAAAGGTTTGTTTGAGCTGCGTCCTCTACTGTACAGATATGAATTTACATTTCAGCCTGAGGCTCAATCATTTCACTTTTGGTGTGAAAGGGCTTTTGCATTCGCCAAATATAGAACTTTTTTATATTAAAAACAAACAAGTAAGTCCAGATCAAATGAGAAAAAGTAACATAACACATTACTTTCCATAAAATGTAATGCAATTAGTTACTTTTTTAGGGAGTAATGCAATATTGTAATGCATTACTATTAAAACATTTCCCAACACTGCTGTTTATGACACTAATATTTCATTCCAAATATAAGTCCGTTCACTATGTGAGTGTTGCGATTAACTCCAGTTTTGGCACCTTTTTGTGTGCAGCCATGATGATCTGAGCCCATCTCTCCACGGTTTTGGCCGAGCTGATCTCTCTGTCGGGGATGTAGGAGGGAATAAGACTCAACAGCCGCTCCACAAGGATCTCTGAGCCGTAGTCCACATAATACTGCTGCGCCGCCAGCTCCGCCAGATCCTCCTCCTCCCGGAACAGACCGAACAGAGCAGAAAGATGCAGAAAGAGTGCAAGAAAAACAGAAGAGGAAGAAAGAAACAAACAAACAGATAAAAGCAAAAAGAAGCAGAGAAAGAGAATGTTCCTCCTTAGAAATACAGTAGGTGAATGAAAACTCAATTTATCTGGTTTTCTGCATCCGAGGTTCATTTAGTTTACTACTATATTAATCCCACAGGGGGGCATTACAGTAAGACATGGACAGCACATCACAGACGTCCCAAATGGACATAACAGCACGTAACAAAAAATTGAATCACACACACACACACACACACACACACACACACACACACACACAGTATGCTTCATAGTACACTAAACTGCAAAAAAATTATGTTCTTCCTTGTTTTCTCGTATAAATATCTACAAATTCTTGAATTGGGATGCGTTTACTTGACAAGTCAAATGACTTAAGATATTATGTCTTGTTTTCTGAAAATATTTTGTTCGTTTTTGCTTAAAACAAGCAAATATCTGCCAATGGGGTAAGAAAAATAATATTGTTTAGCCTTTGAATTAAGATTATTTTTCTTACCCCATTGGCAGATATTTTTGCTTGTTTTAAGCAAAAACTAACAAAATTTGGATAATATTTTCAGAAAACAAGACAAAATATCTTAAGTCATTTCACTTGTCAAGTAAATGCATCCAGATTCATGAATTTGTAGATATTTTTGACCCTGGCTGTGAAAACCTAGCTAAAGTCATTTTTTTTGTGATTTACTGATTTATACATAAAATCATCCTTAATAAGGTAAAGAACATTCTGTGAAAATGTAACCTTGATATCTTTAATATCGACTGAGTAACGTGTCAACGATTGAAATCATAGTGAAATTAAAGGTTGAAATCAAACTTTGATGCTTGTTATCTCATAATTAGATTTCACAGAGAGGGTCACATTTATACTAGAAAACAAGACAAAAATACTAAGGAAGAATTTTTTTTTTTGCAGTATAAATTCAGCCACTTCTGAAAACTCTGAAGTAATACAGCTGATGGTACCCGATCGCAGCGGTATTCGCCGAACTTGACGCCGCGCACGATCTGCTGGTAGATGAGGTTGGTGGCGACGCTGTCCTCCGTCGAGTCGTGCCACGGCGTGAAGATCTCCTTCCTGAAGAACAGCCTCCAGGGGGCGTTTCTCTCCTGCGCGCCCTGCTCTTTAGCGTACTGCTCGCACTGAGACACGGCGTCCATCACGTGATCCTTACCGCTGCCCAGAGACGACACCTGACAAACACAGTCACTAACAGCAGTCACAAAAATCCTTTTTATTCAACTTTTGCATGTGTTTTTGTTGAGGAAAAAAAGGGCTTCATTTTCTTCATGCAAAATGTCATTTTGGAATTTTTCCTTGTCACCTTTTTTGTGACGATTCATTTTATTTTCAAGTTCTTCAATTAAATAAAATACCAAAAATACAATTTATTTTTATTTTGGGATGAATTATGATCCTGACATGTCAGAACAGGTTGTTTTTTTCTGACATATGAAATAATAGTCAGAAAAATTATCTTTATTGAACCTTTGCATGTGTGAATTGATGCATCAGGCTTTTAAGTCATATAGTATAATAATATAGTACGAATATGGAGCTCAAACTAATTGTCTTGAAAAATAATGAGAAAAATTCAGAAAATCTTAATGGTCCTAAAATAGGCTTATTTTTTTAATGCAAAATATATTTTTCTTTTGATTTTGGCCTTAAATATGACCTGGGCCCAAAAAAGGGCTTCATTTTCTTCATGCAAAATGTAATTTAGCATTTTTTCATGTCAACTTTTTTTATGACACTTCACTTCAGTCTCATGTTCTTCAATTAAAAAAAAAAAGAAAAAAGAATACTCTTTTATAAAAAAAAAAATATTTTGGGATGAAATATGATTCTGACATGTTTTTGACAGGTTTTGTGAGATTTTCTCAACTGGAAACAATCTCAGCAGGTTTCTTATGAAATAATAATAAGAAAAGTAGTTTTAATTGAACCTTTAGCCTGAATCCAAAACAAAAAGTTTGCATTTGTGTTTTTGTTGAATTTCATATTTGATGCATCAGGCTTTTATAGCTCATATAGTATGATATAGTGAGAATATGGAGCTCAAACTAATTGTCTTGAAACATAATAACAAAAATTGAGAAAATCTTAATGGTCCTAAAATTGGCTTAATTTTTAATGCAAAATGTAATTTCATATTTTTCAAATTTGGGGTTGCAATATGACCTGGGCCCAAAAACTGACTTTATTTTTTTTATGCAAAATGTACTTTTATATCTTTTCTGTTGAATTTTAAACCTATTTTAGGATTCTTCTCTGTGACATTTTCAAGACATTTCTTATTTTCTTCATTTAAATAAAAAAGGAAATATATTTGTTTCTTTTAATTTTGCACAGAAATATTGCCCTAAAATAGGTGCATTTTCTTTACGCAAAATGTAATTTAATATTTTTTCTATTGAATTTCAAATCTATTTTTGTTTTCAAAATTTTTCCACGTGACATTTTCATTTCATTCTCATTTTCTTCTTTTAAATAAAGAAAGATCAGTCAGACGACAGAAGGCATGTAGTAGATTGTGTGCAACAGGTTTCAGTAAAGTTTGATCATGTTGATCAATATAAACACAGTAATTGGGCCAAAAAGATGTTGGTTGTACCTTATCAAACAGAGCGATGTACAGGGAGAAGCCGAATCGATCCTGAAGGCTGATCTTGTCTGAAAGAGCGTTGCAGAGCTCCGTGGCTGTGGTCGCCGAGTCCGTCAACAGTGTTTTCGTGGTTCCGTCCATAAACGTCACAGGCAGCATTATCGGCTTCTTTGATTTCGTGGCCTTGGATAAAGTTGTTAAAAGAAGACATCACGTGAACCGTTGTTAATTGTGCTGTTTTGTCCTGGAGTTTGACAGCTCCTAGAGTTACTGTCTGGTTTTGGTTGCATGAAAAGAAGCAGCAGAACTCAGTAAAGTCAGTCTCTGATACCTGCAGCTCGAGCCAGGACGGCGGTTGTGTTCTTGTTCCGTTCACAAACGTTCTCCTCAGTCTCTCCTCACAGTACGGAGCGTAACCCGGAGGACCCTCACTGATGAAGTTCCTCAGGTACTACAGGAACGAGTCAGACATATTGAGCTTACAATAATGCCAACATAACTGGTCAAAATGAACTCTCACAGACCCACTGATGCCAAAGTAATTCAATTATTTAAAGCAATTTAATAATACCCATTTTATATATATATATATATATATATATATATATATATATATATTATACATTAAGTATTAAATTAATTCTTAAATTAAATAAATAAAAAAGTAATAATAAAATTATAAAATAAAATAATAAAAAAGTTTAAATGTAAATTTAAACATGTAAATTTAATTGTAGAAAATAATTTTAAAGGTTTTTAAAAATTAAAAAAATAATTCAATGAAAAATAATAATAATAAAATAATTTAATTAATATTTTAATTTAATAATTTTTTACTTTCAGTTTCAAATTAAATTAAATGAATACATGGTCTCTGGCAACAAGCATTACTACTGAATAAGAGCATATATATATAGTAAATTTAAGAAAAAACATAAAATTATAACATTCCAAAAAAAAAAAACTTTTTTTTTCTGAATGTTGCACAAATGCAACAGTGGGCCTTAAATGTTATTATATTCATACAACAGTAAATTAATGAAAATATTTGAAATGATTTTTAATAGCCTAAGGTTTTATCCTCCTAACATGCTGGGAAGGCTCCCGAGAAAGTCAAAGCACACGCAACTGTATAACTCATTTTAAAAGCAGTGAAATTGAATAACCTTGAAAACCCATCATGCAATTTGCTCAGGGGGAGAACAAAAAACAAAAACATCTTCAATATCAATGTTTCAGTCTCTGAGGGTTCAATAAATACGTTCAGGTTTTAGTAAATACCTGAACACCAACCAGACATGATTTAACTATTCTGTGGTTGAAATATCACAGATGCACCAATCACAGGAGAGAAGAAGATTTGTAGTCAAACATGGAGATCCAAAACATAGAGAAGGACAAATGAAAAGAAAAGGCAGTGCTTGTCACCTTCACAAACTTCTCTGAAGGAGCGAAGCAGCCGACACACAGAGACATGAGGATCCAGCCGCGAGCGTGACTGCTTTTAGAGGGATTCTGGGTCAGCTGCTTACAGATCTGACAGTAGATCTCATCTCTGAGAGAAACAACAGGAGCAGGAACGCTGATCACTCTATGCTCTGCTGTGTATTAGATTCATAATATCATATTTCCATATCTGCAATCTGACCTCAGGCCTGGCCGAAGGATGCCGTTGCCGATGATGAAGTGCAGCTTCTCCAGGTTGGATGTGGGTCGGTCCTCCAGCATGCTGTTTCCATGGACTGTGTATTCACCATCGTTCAGACGCTTCGCCACCTACAGAACAACAACATAAGAGAGGAAAATACTCTCAAAATCAAGGATTGAAATGATGAAGAAAACACTTCGGATAAAGCAGGGGGCCAAACTTTTTTTAGGTGTAAAATATTTATTTGAAAAACCCAATGAGATTTTAGGCTAATATTTCAATTATTAAATGACACATTCGTATGTTCACTGTTCTCTGATGTTAAAAATTAAATAAAATAATAGTAAATTAATTTCATAGCAAATTTTGGCAGGAAAATATCCACAAAATGCTAAAATGTTTACAGTAGTCATGGAAAAATGGTAAAATATTTGCTTGAAGGTACTACAGAGATTTTAGGCTAATATTTTAATAAATTAATGACACATTAACATGTTCACAGTTCTCTAATATTAGTAATAATAATTATTACTAAATTACTTCAAATTAAGTTAAAGTTAAATTAAATTAATTATCTATAAATTTTCTACTTAAATTAAAAATTCTCTAAAAAGGCATAACAAAATTTTGCAGGAAAATATTCACAAAATGCCAAAACGTTTAGTCATGGCAAAAAGGTAAAATATTTGCTTGAAGTACCAAAGAGATTTTAGGCTACATGTTCACTACATTCACATGTTCACGGTTCTCTGGTGTTAATAATAATAAAGTAATACATTAATTAATAATTAAATTAAATTATTAAATTAATTAATACTGTAAACATAAATAAATATTTACCTAAAGTACCCTGAGATTTTAAGATGATGTTTAATGACACATTTGCATGTTCACGTTTTTCTGATGTTATAATAATAATAATAATAATAATAAACATTATAAATGAACATGTTGGCAGAGTTACTTGATATGTTTTGTTTCTGAGAAGCTGAGTGTTTTTTCACTACTGATTTGTGCAAGAAGAGTTTATGATTCTTAATAACCTCCTTTCAATCTTAATTTTTTTTTTAATAATCTAAAGAACCTTTCTCCACTATATGCAATGGAAAGATTCTATGGATGTTAAAAGAAAGAAAGAATTATAGTTTTTAAGAGTGTTACAGACTAAGAAATGAAGATCTGCAGGGTTTTGCTGCTCAGAAACACTCACAGTGACTCACACCTGTGAAATCAATGTCTTGAAGAGGTCACAGAGTTCAAAAACCAAAAGAGAGCGCCCTGAAACAAGGGAATAAGGAAGTGTGCGTGATGAAATCGTCATGGTAACCGCATCCCTCACCTCCTCTGTAATCTTGGACTTCTTCTTCAGGGTGAGCGACACCAGCTTGTGACGCACGCTGCTCTTCTTGTGGCTTTCAGTGTGAGAGTTCTGTAAGAGACGGACAGGAGGTGACTTATGGATTATGAAGATGATCATGTGACGTATGCATCTGTCCAGATGTGTTTGGTTCTGTCATGGTCAAGCGCACCTCTCCTTCTCCCTGCAGAGCCTGCAGCTCTCTCTTGTAGGTCTTCTTGCCGAGCGTCTCGTAGATCTTGGTCATGACGGGGATCTTCTCGCTGCCGTCGCTGATGGCCGTGTGGTATTTGGGTTCTGGAAGGTCACCCATGAAGCGGAGAATCGTGATCCACACGGCCAGAGCCGCCTGCAGGACAGAAACTCATTAAACCAGCATTTAAATATATCATATCATATCATATCATATCATATATCATATCATATCACATTCAAGTAATTTAAGTCATCATATCAATATGAGTCATTTTCAAGTTAGATCAAATATTCAATATTTAGCTTTCATTAAGACAATGTTATTTTCTTTACAAGTTCTTTACAAGTTAAGTTCTTATACTGTATATAGTATTTGTATTTTTATATATATTTACTATATATATACATTTATTGTAACAGTATTAAAATGTATATGAATGTATATATATACATATATACAGTATATATATAACTGTATATAAATATAATATATATATATTTAGTATAAGAATTTTACAGATGTAAAATATGTATAATATTGACAGTATTAAAAGTGTATATGAATGTATATAAGTAATAAAGTTATAATGTGTATGTATGTATGTGTGTGAGTATATATATGTTATGTATATATACGTATATATATTATTATTAAATATTTAAAATATATATATATTTATAAATATAGTTATTATTTTAAATATTTATAAATTATATATTATAGAAATAAGTTTTATATGATATATTTTATTTATTAGTTGTAAAATGACTTTCAGTAAATATAAATGTAAAATTTAGTTAAAGTATCATTAATTTTGTTGTTTGTTTTTGTCTTTTTTTATGTCTATATAGTTCTTATTCATTTTTATTTCATTTTTATTTTTAGTTATTGTAGTACTTAAAGTCAAATTAAAATAAGAAATTATATCTTGGTAACTAGCTAAAATGTAATACTTTTATATTTTATTTTATTTCAGTTAATGTTTATTTCATTTCAAGTAATGAAAATGTTTTTAGTTAACTATAAAAACCCTGATACAAACATATTTAAAAAAATTTTTATAGTTATTAAAAAATATATTTATATAAATTAAAATACCATCCACACACAAATATAGCATGAAATAGTCAATTTTTAATTTGATTGAACTATTTTTACTCTCAAATCTGCATATTTTTGTGCTGAATTTACTGAATTAAACCGATTTATTGGCACAATGCATTATGGGATTGCCTTCTCTACAACGTTGTCCTGAAAAAGCAGGGATCTTCGAAGGCAGCGGTGTTAGAAAGATAAGCAGACACTTCCTAACATCTTGTGTCAAAGGTCACATACCAGCTGATCTCCTTCATCTTCGTGAAACAGTAAGGGCTGTTTGAGCGGCCGGCGCATGTAAGTGTGTGTGGTCGTGCCCTGGAAATACGTGGCAGAGAACTTGGCAAACTTATACTCCGACAAATCTTCCAAATCATCCTCTGGGAGAGGAAGAGCTTCATCCAGGTCTTCCTCATCGAGTTCCCTGTGCGTGCGCTCCAGGTCCTGAGAAAAACACAATCACAATTAATCAGCTCATTACAGTGTTTCTCAGTCACTTTGGTGCATTTCTCAGATCAGAAATGAAATTCTCAAAACTACTTGTGCAACCTCCACCTCATCTAGTCACTTGTGCACATCATAAAAGCAGTTTCTCATTCTTTTGAACAAGTTGTGATTGCTTTGGTACATTCATGCAACTGATTATGTACATTTATCTGCGGTTTCCTACATTATCAGTTGCTATTGTCATGTTGCTCAAAATCTATTCTATAGTTCTCTGTGCAGTAGTCTTACCCCTCAAAACATCTAGTCATTCGTTCATCGTATAAGTCATTAAATGCAAAATGGTTGATCTAGTTGTCATAAACTGTCAAGCATATTTTCTACACATTTCTATTAGACTTTTTGTAAATTTGCCATGAATTGTGCAGGTGAATCTTGACTTTCAGTAATGAAGGGAATGTAGATCAACCAATGATAAACCAGTTTTCTGAAATATCTCAAAGGTGCATCTCATGAACCTTCAATTGGAAAGCATATATAGACAGTCTCTTTCAATCATATTGATTACACATACAGTAATGTGTCATTTGTACTTGTGGATATATGGCATACATAAGAAGTGCAGCCTTCTGCATATCAATACAGTGACTGTCATCCAAACTGTTGTCATAGTTTACATCAGGTAACACTAACAGAGAGCACTGTTATATTGACAACATGACTAAACATTTTGAAGATCTTGTTTGTGAACAAAGACACAAGGACTTTTCATTCTGATGGCAGTGATATGTTCATTGACATAAATACTTACTTTTGAGAGATGTGCTAAAGATTTTGAGTAAGTTACAGGCTTTTGCAGGAAATCCATCGTGTGGTGCTGTTTGTACGAATTGTTTTGAGAAATGCACAGACTTTTTTTGCAAATATTAAGGATGATTCGAGAAATGCACCAAAGTGACTGAGAAAAACTGTAATGAGGTCAAATCAGAGGTTAAAGAGACAGATCCACATCCTCACCTCAAATCCAGCCGGCGCTTGACCCTCCTGCCCAGGGAAGGAGTTTGTGGTTCCCAAGAAGCCGAACATCTTGTCCACCATATCAGAGTCGTTGACCGGCTCATGCCGCGCTTTCTCCATCTGGTCCAGCATCTCCTTTTTCCTTCGTGCCTCCGCTCGCTCCTTCTTCTCGAGCTCGGCGTCCTCTCGCGCCAGCTGTGCCAGTCGCTCCTGGTGCATCTTCTCAGCTTCTTCTTTGGCTTTCCTGGCACTCATCTGGTTCCTGAGTCTCTGCTCCTCAGACAATCGCATCTTCTCTGCCTCCAAACGCCGCCGGTACTGAGACGGATGGAAAAAGAGAGTGATGCATTTGTTGCAGGGTCAAAAATTAAGGGTCAGAATATATTGATCACCAACTGTATTTTTTACCTTTGTTAAGGCAGATTTTATAATTATCAAATTTATCTGTGTTGCTTATTTATGTCAAATACTTACATTTAGCCAGCATGTCAAATTCTGGCTACAGCCAAAACAGGCTAAAAATGTTTATGAACTTGTTTATTGATTTCTGATCAAGACTTCACATTGGTTATTTCAGTAGCATGAAAAACAAAATGGTTATTCAAACTGGGAATAGATTATATAAAGTAATCAAGCAAAGAAACTCTGAAGTGGTCCATGACTTAGTCTAATATGGGTTATGCACTTTCACAAAAACGACACTTTCATTCATTTTTAATTTCACTTTAATCGTGACAGACGTAGTAGATCTAGCTTAAATGTGAAGCACAAAAGCAGTCATAAGTAACACAGGTATATTTGTAGCAATAGACAACAATGCATTGTATGGGTCAAAATTATACATTTTTCTTTTATGCCCAAAATCATTGATCATATTAAGTAAAGATCATGTTTAATGAAGATATTTTGTAAATGTCCTACTGTAAATATATCAAAACTTCATTTTTGATTAGTAATATGCATTGCTAAGAACTTTATTTGACAACTTTAAAGATGATTTTCTCAATATTTAGAATTTTTTGCACCCTCAGATTCCAGATTTTCAAATAGTTGTATCTCAGACAAATATTGTCCTATCCTAACAAAAGCTTATTTATTCAGATTTCAGATGATGTATAAATCTCAGGTTCAAAAAACTGACCCTTATGACTGGTTTTGTGCTCCAGGGTCACAAATGTGAAAGGGCTTTTTTGCCGTTATCTTGAATTTGGGGGGTATTTTTGTTCATTTTGGTGGAATTTTTGCCCCAAGTCCCCGTTAATTTCCCACCCTAGTTTGTTATAAACCATAACTACAAATAAATCCGGTTGTTCTCACCTCTCCTTTGAGTCTCTTGTAGAGTCGGCGGGCGATCATTCCTCTCGTATACGCCTGGATGGTGATGATGGCCCAGAGACGGTGTCGAAACGCCCGGCGCACCAGGTATCCTCTGCAGCGGCCCTGGAAAAGAGTGATTCTCTGTCGCGTCACGTGGTACGTCTGGTAGAGTTTGCGAGAGCGATACAAGGCCTGCAGTCGTGAGAAACCACCGCGCATCTGCGAGACGAGAAATGAGCGTTAGATACTGCTGACGAGTGCAACAATCACATGGAGTTTTATATAAGAACATTCAAAGACCGACCGCTCCGTAGTTCTTCCGACAGTTATAACCCCTCCATGTTTTCTGGATCAGCATGGCTGATTTCTTCATCTTCAGGAAGTTGGATCTGTGGGAAGCATGACATGTTTTTAATTATGTTTGATGCATGTTTCAGCACAAAAACCTGCATCTTAAGGGGCATTCACTCCAAAGACGATAACTCTAACTATTGTTCATAATTCTATGAGAATAGGAAAGTCCACACTGCAACTACAATGATAACAACAGAAGAACAATATCATTGGAATCACTCCCAGTCATTGACGAACTGTTAGCATTTCTCCATTAATGGGTTTTGACTGTGTGTCAAGTCGAACCGAGCTACTTTTGTTGCTGTCAAATTGACATACTGTATTGCATAAATTATTTTCGATCTTGCATTGAAATATTTTACACCAATTTATATTCCACCAATGATAAAACTGGGCTATATGACTGGGGAGCCTATGTATAACAAGAACTAAGAAAGAGAAGATGAGCATCAGAGCAAGATCTTAAATAGGGTTCATTTTCTAAAAACAGTTAATTTTTCAAATAGTAAAAAAAAAAAGGATTGACAGCTCCACTGAAATATTTTGTTTACCAGCTGTCAACCTTAAGGTAAGATGATTTTATTTATCACTGTGTTTATTATTACTACTGTCGTTTTTATGATTAAATTGTGTGTAATGCATAATGTGTGGCATATTTAGAATTGTGGTATTTGGACTAGTTTTTGAGCTGGTTTAATTGGTCATTGGGATAGTTTTGGACTAGTTTTGTTATGCAGATCTGGTAACCCTGGTGCCAGTTTCTACTCACAACATAACACATTATTACATAATCAGATTCCAAAATTCCAGAAATGAAGTACTTGTAATTAGATTAAATGACATTTTAAATGTCATTATTTTTTAATCTGATTTGCATGAGTGAATCAAACACAGACCACAGTAGTCGTCTGTCGTCAGCTCCCTAAACACCACACAGTCTGCATCAATACATTCATAATAATCCATGACGCAAAGAAAAGACTACTGTCATTCCTACCTGTCCTTGAATCCTCGGACAACTTTCTGAATGAGAATGACCTTATCGGTTATGGCCTTGTCCCTCTCGATTTCCAGCAGCATGTCATGATGGTCCTGCCAACGGTAGAGAAGCATTTCTACATGAACTCAAACACACTCCTGCGATGCTCCATTCATCATCAGATCGTTTAATAATCTGCATCTGTCCTGATCCTCCTGCTGTCGTTACTTCCTGTCACTGCCCTCTCTTCCTTCCTGCCGAGTGGGACTTCCTGTTTCAGAGAGCTGCAAGGTGTGATAAAACCCACTGCCTGGAAAACCGGCCCTGACAGTTTAGTAATGGACAAGCTAGTCCCTGATCTTTGACCTCTGGCAGAGGGCAGTGTTTCCGGCAGCAGAAAAACATCAGCATATTGAGGTCAATATTGTTTGAGTTTGACTCTGCTGCATCAAATCCCTCGACACGGTTTTAACAGCAATAACAATCAGCGCATTTTTCCATGACCTAAGCACAGAATCAGATCAGAATCAGAATTGTCATTTATTAAACCCTAAAAAGGGCAAACTTATAAAGAGACATCAGAAAATTATTTTTCTTATTGGAACTCAAATAATACAATTTCATGTTTGTTTGTTTGTTTGTTTGTTTTTTTAAACTTGACTCTTATTTTTAATTTTAATGTTTGTATTCCCCAGGATACGTCGCCCCTTTGGGGTATACATTCACTGAAAACACAACACTTGTTTATCAGTGCTTTTTACAGCCTGGCTGTAATTCATAAGGTTGCTCTCTTTTTAAAGAAGACACACAGCAGATTATTGCTGAAGTGAAAGACTTTCAAAAAAAGAAAGTATAAAAAAGTTATAAAAGTTTAAGTTTACAGTAAAGATAATGTAGTAGCCTATACTAATTGTTTTTTTTTATTTATATAAAATAAACATTTTATAAAATATGTTGCACTCTAAAATTGCAAAGCCATATGTCTAACCTAAGTTGATATCACAAAAATTGTGGTTCCTGTGATATTTAGTTTGGGCACTATACCAAAAATAACCACTGGTTACACCCAAACTCTACTGAATTTTTTTTGATGCAGTTTTCTGTCACAAATCAATCATTTTCTGTCACAATATCACTTCTATTACAAAACAGTTACCAAATATGGAACCTTGACTGTCAGACCTTTCCAACGATATCTGTTTTGTCAAGATTACAAAAAGATTTGATTTTCTAAAACACGAGCCACAAAATCACAGAGTCTATATATATGTTTTTATATCTTGATTTATACTTTATACCTGATTTATATTACATGTGGCCATGCAGTTCTAAATGCTTCCTGTGAGCTAAACAAAGAATGTAGAAACAAAAGTTATCTCATCTAAATATTCACAGCAAACACCCTTTCAACATGAAACCAAGAAATAAGAGCCACACTTTCACTGCTTCTCAAATGTTTGTATCCCTCAGGATACGTCGCTCCTTTTAGGGTTAATATTTATTTAAATATTGCCTTCTGTTATTGTGAAGAGCATTTCATAAATGCTCTGTCTGATCTTGTAATCAGTACTTAGTAGTTCAATAAGAAATTATTTGTCTTATATATATATATATATATATATTAGAGAATATATTAGTCATGTTTGTAATACCTTCAGGAATATCTTTGTCTTCCCCATCTGCCAATCATCATCACGGCCCAAAACAGCTTCAGCGATACGCTGACAGGTTCCTCTCAGGTCCTCCTGAAGGCCCAAAAATATCAGAACAGAGTAACAGTATGTTGGTATATGACAAATTGTTTCACTGAACATCAAGATATTCATTTATATTTTAATAACACCACCATTCAAAAGTCTGTAAGATTTTTTAAATACTTTTGAAAGACGTCACTTTTGCTCAACAAGGCTGCTTTTATATTTTACAGTAAAATATTGTGAAATATTATTACTATTTAAATTACCTGTTTTATATCTGAATATACATATACACACACACAAATAAATAACATGAATATATATTTTAGACTATTATTTAGGTTTAAAAATGTTATTTAATTACTAGTAAGATGGTAAACTGTAACTTAGAAACTTGTTGAGAAAATGTCTTATTTACATTCTTGGGACAATTCATATTTAAAAGAGGAAAATGTGTTGCATTTTTCTTTAAAGAAAGTAGAAAAGAAATAAATAAAAATCTCAAGTTCACTTTTCCATTAACACAAGGACTTTATAAGAAAAAAAACAATGGATATTAAGCTTTTTACAATGATGTTTAAGCACTGGTTTGAAATGAATCAGAACTGTACCCAAGTTTAACAAATTTTAATTAAGTGTTTTTTATTTTTTTTTATGTTGCCAGGGTTGGGAGTAACCTTAAAATAGGTAATTAGTTTATTATTATTTGTTATTATTATAATTATTTATTTTCTTTTTTTAAGTAATCCGTTTATTCTTATTATTCTTATTTCTTCTTTATTTATTTTTTAAGATAAGCCTTTCTAGGGACTTAAATGAGCATATGCTATACTCTCTTTGTACAATGCATTTTTTTCAACTTCTTCTGGCTGGAATCGTGATTTTTGTACCGTCCCGGTTTAAATTAACCAATAAATACATATAAGGACACTACAGAGACATTGACATGTGAAACACACGTACTGAAGGGAGACTGGATATTGCCCTGCTTCAGTCTGAGAATCTCTAGAGACGATGAATTCATGAACTCACCTGTTTGTAAGCAGGTTTCACTCCAGGCATCAAAACACGGTATCTGTCCACAAACTCAACGAACGTGTAGCGGATGGGGTATCCGGCCCGGCGGATCCGGATGGTTTCCATCATCCCAGAATAACGGAGCTGGCGCACGCACAGCTCACTATCAAAGAGCTGGAGGACGGTGGAGAAATGAGCACATAATCATCATTCTTGAAGTTTGAAATATCATGAAACATCTCATCCATATCTAAATGTACAGTAACACTTTATCTTAAGATGTCCTTGTTACACGTTACATGTTCTTACTATTATTATAACAATAAATGATGCATAATTACATGCAAGACAAACCCTAATCCTAACCATATAGTAAGTACATGCAGTTAATTAATATTACTCAGTACTTAAATGTATAATTACACTGTAACAAATACACCTCAAAATATAGTTATCCAAATGTACAGAAATTCTCATTCCTATTTAATATTTACAATGTTTTAACTTATTGCTAAAAGTTACTATAATATGTTGAACATTGTAGTAGTATATTTTTATTTAATGCCATGTCAGCATCTTAGGCTATTTTCAAAGAAAAAATACAAGTATTACAAATACAATAAAAGTCATATTACACCAGATTTGTTACATTAACATATGATAAAAAATTCTAAAACTTTTTCTGGCAAAATTATACTAAACTCTTTAAGTAGTTCACTTCATAAAAGTGTTTCTACATACATTAAAAGCAGGACAGTCCTTGAACATTGTAAAATTAGAGGGAAAAATAAATGCAATATTTAAAAGCAAAAAATCTGCCAACGTAATTTCTATACTGAGTTATAAAAGTGCTGGCATCAGTGTATCTCGTTCTCCATTAACTACAGTTGTGTTCTGGTTTAGCATTGCAGTATTGCTGCTTTAACTCACCATGGGTTTCTTGTATTCATTGGGTTTGATGCAGCGGACGAAGAAGGGCTGACAGACGCTCAGCGTTCTCATCAACAGCTCCAGAGAGCGCTTGAACTGACTGCTCAGGGTCGGTGAACGCTTTCTGGTCTCCGCCCCCTGCGTGTCAGGAAACACACACACACACACACACACAGACAGACACAGACACACACACACACACACACACACACACACACACACACACACACAGACACAGACACAGACACACACACACACACAGACAGACACACACACACACACACACACAGACACACAGACACACACACAGACACACAGACACACAGACACACACACACACACACACACACAGACACACAGACACACACACACAGACACACACACACACACACACACAGACACACACACACACACACACACACACACACACACACACACACACAGACACAGACACAGACACAGACACACACACACACACACACACACACAGACAAACACACACACACACACACAGACACAGACACAGACAAACACACACACACACACACACAGAGGAACATGCACTTTAAAAAGAAGTCCAGGAACAGTGGTGAGCAGAGGTCAGGACTGTTTTTAGGGTGAATCTGTCAAAGAAACAGCTTGGTCTTTTTGATTTGAGACATTGGCTTGTTTTCCTCTCACATTCTGTTTCTGTCATGCTTCAAAACGGGAAACGGTTTCACATCAGGAACTGTGTTTGACAGATATATTTTCTAGACAGATGCAGGTCATGTTATTTCTGTCTACTTAGGAGAACAAAAAAGTTGGAAAGAGATGAAACTCAAACTGGATTGAGCCATGAAAAGTGAAGAAATGTTTCTTGAGCAGCAAATCAGCATATTACAATGATTTCTGAAGATCATGTGACACTGAAGACTGGAGTTATGATGCTGAAAATACAGATTTGATCACAGGAATAAATTACAGTTTAACAGATATTCTCATAGAAAACTGCTATTTTAATTTGTAATAATATTTCACATTTTTACTGTATTTTTGTTTAAATAAATGCAGCCTTGGTGAGCAGAGGAGTTTTTTTAATTTTTTTTTTCAAAAAGACTGAAAAATCTACAGTAATTTGCCCATTATATCATCTCCCATGTTCGGTTAGAATAGAAATAGCACTCTAGAATAAGGTTTGTATTTTCTATTTCACCTTCATTTATTAAAAACCAGTTTAAAATAATAATAGTGATGCATCAAGATAGACATAAGCAAAAGTTATACTCGCTCACATTTCATATTAGCAAAAACACTGGAAGCGTGTGCAACGTATCTGTTAACTATGCGTTAGTTACTGTGAACTACTAGTCTATTACGACGGTTTTACCTTATGGAGTGAATATGGTTTGCCAAGACTGTCAGCAGACACATAACCACACAAAAACTGCCAGCATATTTCACAAACACAGAGAGAAATAGGGAAGCATGTAGAGTATGCTTACTATTACAAATACATTTTAATATCCACTTTTAAAAAGTACTATGGTTTTAAGATAGTTCTGCAATATTTTCTGAAGTGCAATGGTGTGGATAGTAAAGTCTATGAGACTATAGTAAAGACCAAAATGAAGCGGAGACGTTACCATTGCAACGTCGGCCTGAAAGATCTGCTTGATGAACTTGTTCTTGGAGGAGTGCACGAGCTGAATGATGTCACCGTGCAGCGTGTCTCGATTCTTCTCCAGAAAACCTGCACAGACACAATAAACCATTTACAAATGTGTCCCTGGAGCACAAAAGCAGTCATCAGTAACACAGGTATATTTGTAGCAATAGACAACAATACATTGTATGGGTCAAAATTATAAATTTTTCTTTTATGACAAAAATCATTAGGATATTAAGATCATGGTCCATAAAGATATTTTGTAAATTTCCTACTGTAAATATATCAAAACTTAATTTTTGATTAGTAATATGCATTGCTAAGAACTTCATTTGAACAACTTTAAAGGTGATTTTCTCAATATTTAGATTTTTTTCACCCTCAGATTCCAGATTTTCAAATAGTTGTATCTCAGCCAAATATTGTCCAATCATAACAAACCTTATTTATTCAGCTTTCAGATGATGTATTAATATAAATTTCAATATAATAATAAAAAAATGACCCTTATGCAAACACATTAACGAACAAATATATCAGTGCTGGGATGCTCTGGGTGCTTTCTAGAGTGTTGCTAGGTGTTCGTTTAATGGCTCAAACCAAGTTTCTATGATATTCTACTCTCTAGATATAAATTTGTGGGATTTTTCACTTTTTTACATTTATGCGTTTGCCATATGCATTTTTTTTCTGCCAGATGAAAACCATGCGTCCAGTCATTTAAATAATATTATATTGTATTATATTTAATCTTTATTTTCCACAAGATGAAAACTATGCATCCTATCATTAAAATAATATTATATTATATGATATAATATAAAAAAATATTTAGGCATACATTTAAGATTTGAATTACATTGTTTTCAGAAAGATGAAAATCATAAATCAGATAGTTGAATTTATATTATATTATATTATATTATATTATATTTAGGCTTAAATTTAAGATTTATTTGAATTGCATATACAATTTCCATTCATGGATTACAGTTTTAACAATCTAAACAAACATGCATGAATATTTGTCAGTAACTCAGAAAGTCATGGCATAGTTTATTATCATGGCATTATTTATTAATATTTTTAAAATGCATTCACTCAAAATAATTACATTTATTCAGTTAAAAATATGAGCATGGTTGAAATATGAACAAAAAGCAATATTCAATTAGTTAAAATGTATGAGACTGAAACAAATTGGATTAAGTGATGATACAGCTGGTTATTGTTTATTTAAAACACATTTAGTGTATTAGTACTATTACAGAAATCTTTTTCATTTGTGTATGACTGACAAATATGCATCACATTAAGTTTATCAGTTTGCTGATGTAAAAACTGTGCAATTCACACAGATGGAATGTTTTGTGCAATTATGCAAAACATAAATCTTAAATTTAGGCCTAAATATTATTTTGAATGTGTGTGTAGACTGAATGCACTTGAATATCATGTATTATATGAAGGACACGAACCTCTGGTCTCATAATAGACCACACCAGCGAAGTGCTGGATGCCGAACTGTGTTTCGTAGGTGTTTTTAGGAGGAATGTAGTTGGTGTTGAGTTTGTGTTGAGAGTTGAGTTTGTTCAGCATGGTGGTGTCTGTGCCCTGAAACATGACAAACACACCGTCAGCAGGGACACGAGACACAGTGTGTGAACATCCAGGACATATCAGCTCTCTCTCACCTTGGGGAACTTGCTCTCCTCGTCGATGAGAGAGATGATGTTCATGGGCTTTATGGCGATCATATCTAAAGCGTCCTGGTTGTCTGTGAACTCAATGTGCTGCCAGTTTATGTTCTCCAGGTTATACTCTTCCTGCTCCAGCTTGAAAACATGACGGACGAAGAACTGCTGCAGGTTTTCATTGGCAAAGTTAATGCACAGCTGCTCAAAGCTGAAGGAGAGAAACAACTGCATGAGAGACACCCGATCACAACAATGTACAATACCACGAAACGACTAAACACACAAGATGGGTGTCACATTGCAACATATATTCATTATTATTTGTTTAAATGAATATATTTAACAGTAATTAAATTAATATATTAAATAATAATAATGAATATATTAATTAATACACATTTATTAATTTATTCTTTTTTATTCATTTGTATTAAAACTGTAATGTATGCCTTGTTTTCTGTTCTCTCTGTTGTGACCTAGTTTTCCTGAGTTGCCTGATTATGTCATTCAGTTCACCTGTTGTCTGTTAATTATCTCATTAGTTCCCTTTGTTTGGTTCATGTTTATAAGCCCTCAGTTCTCTCTTAGGTTTTGTCTGTTCTGTGTTCGTTTTTTGCCGCTCGTAATCCCACCATAGCCCACTGCAAGTCGGCGTGGGAGTTTGGCGGGATCACCGCGAGTGCCGCGAGCCCTCCAGCCCGCCGTTCGCGGGAGATCACGTCGCCATCCGCGGCTCACCCAGCCCGCCGTTCGCGGGAGATGACGCCGCCTTCCGCAGCTCACCCTAGGCCGCCGGCCTGCCGCTGACTCAAGCCCGCCGGCCCGCCACTGACTCTAGCCCCGTGGATCCGGTCCACATCACGGCCAGGAGTGCCGTGCCATGTCCCCAGAGCCATATTTTAAGGGCCCCTGTTGAGGGCCCCTGACTCCTTGTCATGCCCAGAAGAAGCCTCAGCTTCCAAGCCAGCCCAGGAGGGCTTCTATGAAGGTAATTTTGGTGCAAAACAACTGAGCATCTAACAACTACAAATTCCGCTGTCACAGACGCTCAGTTGTTTTCACCACCATGGCCTCCTGAGCTCCCAGCTCCGCCATGGCCTCCGTTGTCTGTTCCGCTCTGGAGGTCCCCGTCCTGTGTTCCTGTCCATGTCTGTCCTGAGGGGCCTCCAGAGCGCCCACCCCCCCTCCCCGGTGAAACTGTTTCGGCGTGGGACACGCCTTCCGGGAGGGGGGAGTAATGTCAGTCCTCTGTCGTGTGTGTCTTGTGTTCCCGCCTCTTGTGTCCATATTTGGTTTGTTTCCTGTCCTTGTTTAATGTGATTATGAGTTAAGTCTGTTCCAGCTGTGTTTATCTCATTAACGTGTGTATTTTAGTTCCTGCCTGTTCAGTTTCGTGTTGTCTGCTCTACTCGTTACTCCCCGGTGTTTCCTGTCTATGTCAGCCTTGTCTTGCCCTGCCCTGATGTCTTCATTAAAGACTATTATTTGAGTTTAATCCTCGTCTGTGTGTTCCTCGTTTCTCCCTGCTGTGTGCACCGTGACAGGTATAGTATAATTAGTATTAATACTGTATATAAGTAGGCTATTACGTGCACAAGCCCTCAATATGCAGCTAATAACAATACTTTGTTTGCAGGATTTGTGCTGTATGTGATCGTGTGTGTGTTTTCTACCTGTTAACCGTGAAGTTCTCAAAGCCGAATATGTCGAGCAGGCCGATGGATCTCCGCACCGCTTTGAGCTCCAGGGACGGAGGCTTATAAATGGCTGCATTGATTTTCTCAACAATCCACACAAACAAGCGTCCATATATGCCCTGTGAGACACACAGCTAGTTAGACGAGGTTACCAGAGAGAATGGACTGGATCAGGTGTGCAGATGAGAGCGGGAGATGGTTTCACCTTCACAAAGGCGTCTCGAACGTCCAGTGCCTGCTCGATGCTCAGAGGAGTGGACACCGTCTCTCCACGGGTTATTATAGTGCGGCTGGTCAAGCAGTTCATCAGGTCCTTCAAGTCCACCTATGAACACAGGGCCAAGAAAAACATCCAATATTACTAAACAAACATCACATTTGCACAATGTCTTGCAATAATACAGAAATTTCAGCTGACAAAAAGTCATTTACATTTATATTTATATTTATATTTATGCATTTAGCAGACGCTTTTATCCAAAGCGACTTACAGTGCATTCCGGCTATACATGTTTTATCACTATGTTTATCACTAATTTGCCTTACTATATAACTATATATTTACTATATAATAAATAATTGAGAAATGCATCATATGCATAAGACACAAGTAGAAAGACAAATTTTTCTCTGTTTGAAATATTCATTCGTTTTTGTGTGAAAAGTTAAAACTATTCATATTTATTTGTGGAAAAAAGATGCATACAATTTCTGTTTCAAATGCTTCATACATTTTTGTCTTTTTTTAAATATTCACACTTTTTCGAGTCAAATAAAATGTTTTTGTTTCAAGTACTCATACATACACTTGTGGAAAAAGTTAAATACAACAAAATAATCATATTTTTTGTGCAAAAAAAATTTTGCATACAATTTGTGTTTCAAATATTTATAATTTTTTTTGTGTAAAAAGTTAAATACAACTCTATTTCAAAATAAAAAAAAATTGTGCAGAAAAGTTGCATACTTCATACTTGTTTGTGGAAAACATTTGTGTGTTTCAAATATTCACAAATTTTTTGTTGAGAAAGTTAAATACAATTTCTCATTCAAATATTAATACTTTTTTGTGGAAAAAATTAAATACAACTTCTGTATTTAAAATAATCATACTTTTTTGTGCAAAAAATTTGCATACAATTTGTGTTTCAAATATTCATACCTTTTGTGGAAAAAGTTACATACAACTTTATTTCAAAATAAAAAAAAAATTCTGCAGAAAAGTTGCATACTTCGTACTTGTGGAAAAAAGATACATACAATTTCTCAGATTCAAATATTAATACTTTTTTTGTGGAAAAAATTAAATACAACTTCTCTATTTAAAATAATCATACTTTTTTGTGCAAAAAAGGCATATAATTTGTTTCAAATATTCATACTTTTTTGGAAAAAGTTCAATAAAATTTCTCTCAATCAAATATTCAACCATTTTTTGTGGAAAAGGGTAAATAAAATTTCTTAGATTCAAATATTCATACATCTTTTGTGGAGAAAGTTAAATAAAACGTCTCTATTTAAATACTCATACACTTTTTGAGTAAAAAGCTGTGCATAAAGTAATTTATTTTTAATTAAATATTCATACTTTTTTTTTCTCCAGAGTTGAATAAAATGTTTATGTTTTAAATATCCATACTTTCTGGCCCAGTGATTGTCTGTTTCCATGTGAGTCACAAGAGGGCGCTCAAACACCTTACTAATCTTGTTTTAACAAGAACACTCAAATGTCCAATACATAACAGACTAGTAGATTCTAATGTTTATTCATTTAAAATATTTATTTTACGCTGAAATGCATTTAAATCTCCATTAACATCAGCCATGTCACATATAACATCATGATTTATCATCATACCTCTAATAAAACAGCAGCTGTAGTGAGATCAGAGCATCGCACGACCTCACAGGCGTCCAAATTATCATATGTGCGAGCTGAGGAGGAAGTTTACAACACCAGAAGATGCTAAATACACAATTACACTACTACTAAAGACAAAGTGCATGACAAAAGTTGATTTTATACAGTTCAAAATGAGTTTATCAGACACATTTGTCAGTAAACTGACCCTCATAGCTGAGGTTGCCCATGTGCAGAATAGCAGCCAGCAGCTTGGAAATCTCCAAGTTCTCCTTGTCTGTGAACATCAGGACCTTCATGGCTGAACGGATGTTTGAATATTCCTTCTGATCATCTCGACCGTCACAAACCGTGCAGTTTCCCTGAGTTTAGACAGTGAAGACACATAGATTAGGATTATAAATACTGATATGTTAGCAGAGCTGCTTAGTAACTGATTACATGTAATCTGGATTATGTAAGATTCCAAAAATCAAGCATTCAAAATCAGAGAAGCCTATAGGTCTATTACATTCTATAATGCTTTTATTAACTCACAAACCCACTGCAGTTCTTTTAAGCCCAGTTTGGGAAACCCTGGTTTAGTGTAATGATTAATGCATTTTATGATGTTGATATAAAAAAATGGAATGCATTTTCTTTCTTTCTCTTTGCTTTTTTATATCAATGTGGGATGACATTTAATCCCACCGCTCACAATAGTTACCATAAAAAAGGTTTTCATTTATAAAGCTCTAAAAACCTTACTGACTGATGTTTTAGTGCACTTCCTGCAAATATGAAAAAAATAAAATAAAGGGTCTTAATTAAATATGTGCAGTTTCACATGATTAGTGCAGATTGTCACATGACCAGAGCAGTTTAATTCAGATGATGACTGCATCAAAGCATAAAGTATATTGACATAAAGATATGACAAAGATTTTTGGTACACATTATGTTTAAGGTGTCTAGTATTAATATATGAATTCACATATATTCAGTTTTGTCGATTGTGGTCATAGAGTGAGTAAACATGTTGATGGTCACAATAGTGACCGCTGGGATAACAGTGAATTTAGGTATACAATATAAATACAGTTGCAGTTGTTAGTGTAAAATTGCACCAAAATGTTGCAATGACAAAATATTGCACTAAATTAAAATGTCAAATGTTACAAATAAGTTACAATATTGATTTTGTAATACTGGTAGCACTAATATAAAAATTTGATGATATACATGTGTTACAAAAAAGTAAAATTTTTGAAATATGTTGATGGTTGTATTTTTTCGTCTTTTATCTCAGTATTCCTATCAATGTTGTATAAGGGTTTTTATGCATAATAGTAACCCTAATGTGATCAAACTGTTTAAATAGCTGGGCTAAGATATATAACAATTTTTATGACTGTAGACATATGTTATTTCAGTACACACATTATCCCACCGGCCACAATTGTGACTGAACATTAAACACATAAAACACACTTTTCCAAAAAAAATGTCAAAAAATAATTATTGATTATTTCAAAGAACACATTATTTGGATATTTTCATGTCTGGGAAAATTTGGGATTAAACAGGTTAATGGTAAATTTAAAACAACTTAGATAAAAAGTATTTAAAAAGTAGTCCAAATACATGAGCTAAAACGAGCGTGTAATCTGTAATCAGTAAGTAATCTCCCAGATCTGTCTGTTAGTATATTTCAGAGGCTCCAGACAGTGTCTGCTATTAAAGCTGGTCTCTGTACAGTGTCAGCATGTATACTGTACTGCGAGATCATTCAAGCATTAAAGAACAACAGTAAAGCTCATTATTACTCACACTAGAAAGGTAGGTGTAGTCTGTGGCTTTACCCAAGCCGAGCTTCTTCTTCTGATCAGGTGTCATTCCCTTCAACATACAGTAGAATATGTGATAGTTTCTCTCATCACGGGCCTGGAAGAGTAGAGGAGAGGATGACAATTAAAAATCTGGGTCACACTTTATATTAAGTGGCCTTAACTACTATGTACTTACATCAAAAAAATAAGTACAGTGTACTTATTGTGTTCATATTGTATTGTAAAACACTTTTGCTGCTATTGAGGTGGGATATGGGTAAGGTTAGGGACAGGTTTGGTGGTATGGGTAGGTTTAAGAGTGGGTTAAGGTGTAAGGGATGGGTCAACAGTGTAATTATAAAAGTAATTACAGAAATGAATTACAGATGTAACTACATACAGGTATTTTTAAAATATACAAGTACAATGTAAAAACATGTATGTACACAATAAGTGCATTGTACCAAATAATTAATTTAAATGTAAGTACATAGTAGTTAAGGCCACCTAATATAAAGTGGGACCAAAATCTGTAAATAAATACATACATACATATATAAATGTTGCAGTTTGGACTGATTTTGTTTTCATTGTAGATATAGAATAGAAAAAATTAATACTTTTATTCATCAGGGGCACAACTTTTATTCATCAGGGGCACATTAAATTGATCAAAAGTGACAGTAAAAGCATTTAGAATAATTGTTTCAACTATTTCAAATAAAATCTGTTCTTTTGAACTATTCATCAAAGAATCCTGAACAAAAATGTATCACAGTTTCTGCAAAAAACTTACTAAACAAACACTTACTGTGAAGATCATTAAAGATATTTGCACAATGTCTTGCAATAATATAGACATTTCAGCTGACAAAAAAAATCATTTTTCTTACACAGTATCACATAATAAATAACTGAGAAATGTATCATCTTATGCATAAGACAGAATTAGAAAGACTAATTTTTGTGAAAAATATTTCAGTTTCAAATATTTAGACATTTTTTTGTGGAAAAGGTTAAATAAGATTTAGAAAACTTAAATCCATCATAATAATTGTATTAGTAACAGTATTCATACAAACAGTATTTTTAGAAAATACTTTTATTCATCAAGGATGCATTAAATTAATCACATGACAGTAAAAACATTTATAAAGTTTAATTATAATTTATAAAAGATTTCTATTTCATATAAATGCTGTTCTTTTGAACTTTCTATTCATCTGTGAATGCTGAAAAATAAAATGTATCACCGTTTCCACAAAAATATTGTGCAGCACAACTGTTTTCAACATTGATAATAATCAGAAATGTTTCTTGAGCAGCAAATCAGCATATTAGAATGATTTCTGAAGATCATGTGACACTGAAGACTGGAGTAATGATGCTGAAAATACAGCTTTGATCACAGAAATAAATTACATTATAATATATATTCACATATAAAACAGTCATTTTAAATTGTAATAATATTTCACAATTTTACTGTATTTTTGATCAAATAAATGCAGCCTTGACTTCATTCAAAAACATTAGAAAATCTTACTGCCCCCAAACGTCTCAATAGAATGCATGGCATGATTCAGTGCTACCTGTCGACACACTCTGGATTTCTCCAGAAGATACTGCTCGATCTTGGCTCCCTCGATGGCTCCTCTCTTGTTGAAGTGGATGTCGATGTATTTCCCGAAGCGGCTGGAGTTGTCGTTCCGGATGGTTTTAGCGTTCCCGAAGGCTGTTGGGTAAAGTCATCAAACAAACTGAATGTAATCTGCTTGTTTGCTCCAGAGATGTGTTTCAGAGCTCAATCCTCCTCCGTTCTCTTACCTTCTAAGATAGGATTGGCCTCCAGCACCTGCTGCTCGATCCAGGAGTGCTGTCCGCTGATAGCAGCCAAGAACTGCAGAATCAGCTTGGTGCTTTCTGTTTTTCCTGCTCCAGACTCGCCGCTGACGGGAAAATAAACACCTTATTAATTCATCAGTGTAAGAGAGAATCCTGCTGGAAGATCCAGTAACTCTAACCATAAACCATAAACCCTACTGTATCCCTGACCTGAAGGCCAATCCTGATCCTGACCTTGTCATTTTAAACCCAACATTGGCTTTGGCCTCATCTCTACTAGTTGAATGTACAGGAATATTTTTGAATTTGCCAGTGCTGTTGCAGAATTATTTATATACTATTATAGTTTTTTTATTTATTATTATCTTATATTTTTATAGTTACTTTTTTATTCATATTTTAATCTTAATTTTAGTTCAAGTGTGTCATTTTGTCATAGTGGTGTCATTTTTATTTATTTAATATTTTTTCACATTTCTATTTAGCTTTTATTTATTTTTTATATCAGTTTTAGCCATTTTTGTACTTCAGCTTAAACTTATTTTATTTCAGTTTTATATATTTATTTCAGTTATCTGCTAAGGCAATATTTCTACTTTTCATTTTATTAAGTAAATATGCTTGATTTTATTTCAACTTTATTTAACAAAACAATTTTTAACAGTTTTTTAACAGTTTTAGTTTTACAATGACACATAACAATACATACATATTGATTAGCAGAACTATCCCATTATTTATCCCAATAAAAATGTATCCATTCATCCATCCATTATTTCATTCTTTTTTCTGACACAATTATACTTCTATATTTATTGATTTGAAATGGCACTGAATAACTGATAAATTTGTGGACCTGAATAAAATATTTATTTATTTACTTATATATTTATTTGAAATGGTTCTGAATAACAGATATCTTTGTGGACCTCAATAAAATAAAAAAATATTTATTAAATAAAATATTTATGAACAATTATTATTTTATAAAAAAAATATCTATATATTGTATATAAAACAATTCGATTTTATAATAATGATAACTGATTATTGTTATTATTATAAAAAAAAAAAAAATATATATATATATATATATATATATATACAGTATATATACTTATTTTACACTTATTTTAAGTCAGTTCTAATTTTTTTTTAAGTTTTCATCTAATAATTATATTTAATTTTATTTTATATTATATTATTTTAGCTTCATTTCAATAATAAAAAAAAGATTTTGAATAGTTTTAGTTTTACGTTTAGTTAACAATAACATCACTCAAGGGGACTGTGGTGGTAGCTAAAAGAAAACGTGTTCTGGAGTCTGAACCTGTAACCTTTAGATATCAGTCCAGATCCTGAATAATAGATCGACAGACATATGTCATCTCATCCAGCGCTCACACTAAACACACCTTATGATACAGCACTGGTCTTTGTTGTTGCGCTGCATGTTGAAGTAGCAGTTGTCTGCGATGGAGAAGATGTGTGGAGGCATTTCTCCGATCTTCTTGTTGGTGTAGAGGCGGATCTGGTCTGCTGTGTAGATGGGCAGCAGCTGATACGGGTTCACAGACACTAAGATAGAGCCGGTGTACGTCTGTGAAGAACACAGACAGAGCTGAAGCAGACCAGAGGGACTTTTATTCTGTTGACTCTGATGCAACGCTGACCGTTCAGAGCATGTAGAGGACATGCAGATATCCACATTCATGTTACCAGTGTTGGGAAGTAACTACATCTAACTAAATTACGTCATTTAATTACAAAATAAATGTCATTGTAATCAGTTACTGAGAAAAAAAATGTGTAACTAAATTACAGTTACTTATGAAAATGTTAATGATTACAAAAGGGGTTACATCTGAATATTTTTCACACACACCCACAAACAGATTTAATTGATTTCTTTCATAAATTGCATTGACTGCTCTAAAATATGAGACACCAACGTTTCAGGAGTTTAGTACACAGAATAGGTATTCGATTACTGTTTTACTTCCTATTTGGGTTTATGTGGGTTTATGCTTTATTTTTTAAGATTAACTGTTTTTTCCAAGGCATTGTCAGATGCCAGTGTTTGCTGTCATAACTGTGCAAAGATTTGATTTCAAAAACAGTATCATAGCTCCTAAACTATTTCTTGTTATGGTTTTAAATCTGTATTTAACCTCAGAATGATCTGAGTAAAAAGTCTGATTTCGTGGTAGCTGTGCTTTAAAATTAAATTATTATAATCTTAATTAATTTATTAATCTTAATTTTAAATGAAATGTTCCCTCTGGTGGAGTGACCTGCCCAACTCAATCCAGCAGCTGAGTCCTTAACCATCTTCAAGAATCGACTAAAAACACATCTCTTCCATCTTTATTTGACCTTCTAACTCTAGCACTCTCTATTCTAATTCTATTCTTTTTAAAAAACTTGCACCTTTTAGACTTGCACTCTATTCATTTACCAACTGCTTGTTTTCTTAAAAAAACTAGCTTCTCTATTCTTTTTATTTATTATACAATTAATAAAAAGCAAAATAGGCCTCTAACACTAGCTTGCTCTATTCTATCCATTTTCTTTTCATTTATTATATAATAAAAAATAAAAAAACTTTGCCACATGTACTGTGTCAGGCTAACTGAGACTTGTTATAGCACTTGTATATCATTGCTCTTTAGTTGATTCTGATTGCTTCTATTGTCCTCATTTGTAAGTCACTTTGGATAAAAGCGTCTGCTAAATGACTAAATTTCAATGTGAATGTAAATGTTAATTCAAGTGCTGAAGGATTTCTGAAAGTGACAGTAATCAGTGTTGAATGCTACTGTAAGGTTAACCCTGCCTGCTTTACTTGTTTGAATGAGATTAATAGTTGAAAATATTAGAAAAGTAATAATCAAATGTAATCAGTTACATTTAATAAAGTAATTAAAAAGTTACACTACTTATTACATTTTAAACGGGGTAACTTTTAAAGTAATGTTCCCAACACTGCAGGTTACAACACAGACAGACATCCACATGAGTCACGAGACACGGCGGCTGAGGACGACATGAGAGGTGTCTTGATGTCACAGAGGGACGTATCAGTGTCCCGTTACCACAGACCTCACGGCCATGTTGAAATGAGAGAGGACCGTAATGAAAACACAGTGGTTCAGAGCGAGCAGACATGCGCAGGAGAACTTACCCGACCACCACAGTTAGTCTTCATACAGAGAAAGAACAACCAGAGCAGATAAAGATGAAGAGCAACACATCGTTTTTATCTTGTGATGACCACAGTGAACTACAGAAATATCCTATTATTTATCACAATCACTCATTCTGACTCAATAGATTGATATACAATAATTGAATATATTTATTTATGGACCTGAATAAAATAATTATTTTGTATTTTTTTGTAGAATAAGATAATAATATGATTAAAATAATAACATTAATATTAAATAATATTAATAATAATGTTTTATTTTAGTTATTTGATCATTTTTATTATTTATATTTTATTAATAATTAATTCAATGATTTTTTAAAATGACTATATATATAGTAAGCATTATTAATTGTGTTATTATTATTTTATAAAATTATGTATTAACCTGTTAACATGCATATATTATTAATTGCTGTATTATAAGAATTTTAACAATTAACAAACTTATTAACAATTATAACACATAATATTAATATATTAACATACATATTGACATATAATAAGACATATATAATACTATTTATTGTTATCTTATTAACATAACATATTATTAATTGTTACTATTATTTTATCAAATTGTGTGTGTGTGTGTGTGTGTGTGTGTGTGAGAGAGAGAGTATTAACATATATATATATAATACCAGTATATTATATCATATAATACATATATATAATATAAATTATTATTCATTTGATATTTTATTCAAATATTATATAATCTATAATTATTTTATTCAGTTCCACTAAATTGATCAGTTACTCAATATTATCTTGATGTTATGTATTACATACTACTATATTAACTAATGTAAAACAGAAACGTATTCATAAAAGAGACTGTCACAGCTGCAGCTCCACATCTAATGAAATCTGCATTAAAGTTCTGCTTATATAACACAACATGAGTCTTCAGCAGTGTAAGAGAGCAGAGCTTACATAGATGAGATGTTCTCTGTAGCGGATGAGAAGGTTCCGGAGGATTCCCGCCTCGTTCAGGTCACCCAGGCGAATCATGTCCTCCACCCCGTGGATGGAGGTGGGGTGCATCGGCTTGATGTTGGTGGCATTTTGAGGAGAGATCCAGTGTTCCTGAACATAATGCAGATTCACAGATTCATCAACACACATCACACCAACTTCATAAGAACTATTACATGAAATCCTGACTGATCAGCCAGAAGAAGAGCAGCCTTCAGCTCAACAGATGAGGAATGACTGTTAGGACCAATAACACACATTTCCTTCATCGTCCAGGACTTGGATCTGACCAGAATCACAGAGCTTCACCACGGCTCCGATCGGGACCTCGAATTCTCCTCCCGTCTTCAGGTCCAGCCAGACATAGTCTCCCTGAAACATTACACATCATTCATTATCAAGTTACTTTTACAAGTAATGCATTACAATATTGTGTTACTCCCTAAAAAAGTAACTAATACATTACTTAGTTACTTTTTATGGAAAGTAATGCGTTACGTTACTTTTGAGTTACTTTTTAAATCTGGGCAGGACTTGCTTGTTTGTTTTTAATATAAAAAGTTATTTTACAAATGTAAAAGCCCTTTCACACCAAAAGTGAAATGAATCCGCCTCAGACTGAAGGAAATGTAGATTCACGTCTGTACAGTAGAGGATTCAGCTCAAACTAATCACATGAAGAATATGACGCAGGAGAAGAAAGTTCAACACTATTCAGCAATAACAAAAATTAAACAAATGTGTCATTTTTGCTTATTAGTATGATTGAATTGGATCATTGAAGGTCAGTATCAAAGACATTGGTTAATAAAATAGGATTAAATACATAAATGATATTTGTCTTATTTAACATTTAATTATTGCAGGTTTGTATAATATTCTGAGTTTGCATTTGACTGTTTTTATTGATTTTGAGGAATACTGAATGTGTTTTGTGCAGGTGAGATGAGTAAATGTTGATATTTAGTCTAGAACTACAGTAAGATCATGTTCACACACAACGCTCTGCTACTTACTCCTGATTTCTGTCACCATGGCAACACCAGAGCTGTCACTCAATACATCACCATGGCAACACCAGAGCTGTCACTCAATACATGAGAAACACAGTAACTAGTGTTACTTATTTTAAAAAGTAACTCAGATATTTCCTTCTAAATTAAAGGCGTTACTTTACTAGTTAGGCCTACTTGAAAAAAGTAATCTGATTATGTAACTCACGTTACTTGTAATGCGTTACCCCCCAACACTGGTCATTATTCATTCATTATTTGTGAATGACATTAATCTGACATCTTCACTTTATTTTAAACACCGTGAGACGCTGACATCATCAGTGTGACCTTTGACCCTGATCACTTAAGGTGCGTTCACGCTATATCGTGATTAAAAGATACCAACATGTAAAAAGCATTAATGTCCTCATCGAACTCATAATTACAACTTGTGAACTGGGAATTTTTCTCAATTACTTTATCCCAAACATCCAGAGTGTAACTTCGTGCTTTATGAATGACAGCCAATGATCTCTCTATAAGAACAATATCTCTGAAATAATTATTCCATTCTTTTATTGGAGGGGGTCCAGGAGAAAACCAAGAATGAATTATAGTTTTGTTGTTTTTTTGCAGCTGTTAAACCAGCAAATATAACTTTCTTAGAAGCCAAATTTGTGCAAATATTAAATGATGAATCATCATTAAATAAAAATAAGGTAAGGTGTTTAGAGACTGGGAACTGCAAAACATCCTCAAGCAATACTGCTCTTGAGACAACGGGGAATTTTCTGAGCTACATCTTGTAGCACCTGACCACCTCAGATTCATTAGGTGCTATGTTGAGGCATTGATAGAGAGATGGATCCGAGTCCAAGCGTGTGAACATGTAGAACGTCATGTGTTGTCATGGTGTGAATGCAGCTCAAGCACAAGCCCCTCAACAACATCTACATTCATGCATTTAGTAGACACTTTTATCTAAAGAGCTTCTATTACTTATATATATTTAGGCTTATTCACTTAAAATGGTATTGAGTAACTTATCAAATTAGTGAACCTGGATAAAATCATTATTGTATTAATTATTTCTGTTAAGTAAAATAATCATTCTTAATTCTTAAAGTGAAAACTTTTTTGAATTTGAAAATCAGGGTAAATTTAACTTATTTTGTCTTTTGGGAAACATAAAAGGATCCTCTGTAGCTTCAGAACAGAAGTACTAAATGAAAAAAAAAAAGATATTCAGGCAAAATAAGAAAAATGTACACATTTTTAACAAAAATTAAAAATTATTTTAACAAAAATAAAAACGGCCTCTAACACTAGCTTGCACTATTCTTTTTCTATTCTATCTGTTTTCTTTTTATTTATTATATAATAAAATAAAATTAAAAACTTAAAAACTGAGACTTGTTATAGCACTTGTATATCATTGCTCTTTTGTTGATTCTGATTGCTTCTATTGTTCTCTTTTGTAAGTCGCTTTGGATAAAAGCATCTGCTAAATGACTAAATGTAATGTAATGTAAAAAATGCACCAAAATAATTCTTAAAATAGTTCCTCAAAACTCAATTCCTCCAAAATCAAATGACAGGTAAGCATTTACACATAACTGGCAACTCTCTCTCTACACACACACACACACACACACACACATACACGCACACGCTCGCACGCTCGTTCGCTTGCTCACACACACACACACCACACACACACACACACACACACGACGCACGCGCACACACACACACGCACCACGCACTCACAGGCACGCTCACACACACTCACACACACACACCACCGCACACTCACACACAGGCACGCTCACACACACACACACTCACACTCACACAGTTTGTTTCTGTGAATTGTGGGGACTTTCCATAGACTTCTATTACTTTTATACTGACCAAATTATATTTTCTATCCCCTAACCCTAAACCTACCCCTTACAGAAAACCTGTTTACATTGTTACACTTTCAGATAAACATCATTTACTATTTATAATTAAAAAAATTCCCTCGTGGGGACCGCAGGCCAGTCCCCACAATGTCAGGTTTTATTATCCTTGTGGGGACATTTGGTCTCCTCAATGTAGCATAAACAAGTACACACACACACACACACACATCATACCGGTAACAGAGTGGTGTGTTTGACCACAGTGTTGACATTACGTAGTAAGGCCCACTTTGCCGGATCCTGCTCGTAGAGTTCAACGTAATCCCGACGCTTGTACATCCTCACATCAATCCCCAATCCATGCAAACGATAATCCTGCGTCCAACACACACCGCCAAACACACACGCTTCCTCAGCATCAGCCCTCCAGAGACCCGGGATACTGCAAGATCCTGAAGCACACAGACCTCCTCAGGACACCAAACCTGAGGCCCAAAGCCGGATCATTCCTCTCTGGATTTATGGCTCCGCTCCTTTGCATTCACTTTGTCTAAGTTAGTTTCATCACTCCTGACCGTAACTCCTCCTGCTGCTCTGTGTGTGTGTGTGTGTGAGAGGCCCGTGAGGAGGTGGATCCCCTGATAATATGGAGCTTTTTAATTAACTAAATACCCCCGAAGGCAAATCAATCCAGGTAGAGGAAGAACCCAACACCGTTTGGCTGCAGCTGTCACGTCTGAGAAGGCCGCTCTGCCGCTGATACAATCCTAGCAACCACACACAGATCAATAATACATGCCAAGACAACAACTGCATTGTTCACTCACTCGTCCTCGCTGTCCTTCTGTATCAAACCACCTAGGATAAAACAAGAGCACTCTTGGAAACAAATGTGCTTAAGTATTCATCTAAAAGCAAGACTTGAAAGTGTGAGTGCAGAAATGCTTTAGGTCAAAGGTCACTAAGCAATATCACTTCCTATCAGACTGCAAATAAGTTCTCTTATATTGTTATAGCATAATAAAAAAATTAAAAAAGTTTATTTGTTATTCAGAAGTGGTACAAAAGTGTTTTTTTTTTTGGAAATAAATTAATTATTTTTATTCAGTAAGGATGCATTAAATTGATCAAAAATAACAGTAAAGACATTTATAATGTTGCAAAAGATTTCTATTTCAAATAAATGCTGTTCTTTTGAACTTTCTATTCATCTGTGAATCCTGAAAAATTAAAAAGTATCAGTTTCTACAAAAATATTCAGCAGCATGACTGTTTTCAACATTTCTTTGCATATTAGAATGATTTCTGAAGATCATGTGACACTGAAGACTGGAGTAATGATGCTGAAAATACAGCTTTGATCACAGAAATAAATTACAGTTTAACAGATATTCACATAGAAAACAGCTGTTTTAAATTCTAAAAATATTTCACAATTTACTGTATTTTTATCAAAAATTTCAATGCAGCCTTGGTGAGCAGAAGAGACTTCTTTCAAAAACACTAAAAAATCTTAGTATAGTGTGGCTACTCACATATGAATCATCTTCAATCACAGAAAATAATAAATCAGCTCAATGATTTCCGTAAAATTTTTATGTCAAATTTACATAATCCATCTACAACCCCAAATCAGAAAAAGTTGGGACCGTATGGAAAACGCAAATAAAAAAGAAAGTAGTGATTTCTAAATTTACTTTGACTTGTATTTCATTGCAGACAATATGAACACAAAATATTTCATGTTTTGTCTGGTCAACTTCATGTCATTTGTAAATATACATCCTTTCCTGTCATTCAGACCTGCAACACATTCCAAAAAAAGTTGGGACAGTAAAGCATTTACCACTTTGTAATGTTGCCATTCCTTTTCACAACACTTAAAAGACGTTTAGGGACTGAAGACACCAAGTGATGAAGTGTTTCAGGTGTAATTTTGTCCCATTCTTCCTGCAAACAAGTCTTAAGGTGGGCAACAGAACGGGGTCTTCGTTGTCGCATTTTGCGCTTCAAAATGCGCCACACATTCTCTATTGGAGACAGGTCGGGACTGCAGGCAGGCCAGTCAAGTACCCGTACCCTCTTCCTCCGCAGCCAGGACTTTGTAATGTGTGCAGAATGTGGTTTTGCATTGTCTTGTTGAAATATGCATGGACGTCCCTGGAAAAGATGTCTTCTTGAAGGCAGCATATTGTGCTCCAAAATCTCTATGTACTTTTCAGCATTAATGGTGCCATCACAGAAGTGCAAGTTACCTTTGCCAAGGGCACTGACACAACCCCATACCATGACAGACCCTGGCTTTTGGACTTGTTGCTGGTAACAGTCTGGATGATCCTTTTCTTCTTTGGTCCGGAGCACACGGCGTCCATTCCTCCCAAAAAATACCTGAAATACTGATTCATCTGACCACAGTACACGTTTCCACTGTGTGATGGTCCATCCCAGATGCCTCCGAGCCCAGAGAAGTCGACGGCGCTTCTGGACACTGTTAACATAGGGCTTCCTTTTGGCACAGTACAGTTTTAACTGGCATTTGTGGATGTAACTACGTATTGTGGTACTTGACAAAGGTTTGCCAAAGTAGTCCTGAGCCCATGTGGTGATATCGCTTATAGATGAATGACGATTCTTGATGCAGTGCCGCCTGAGGGATCGGAGATCACGGTTGTTCAGCTTAGGCTTGCGCCCTTGTCCTTTACGCACTGAAATTCCTCCAGATTCCTTGAATCTTTTAATTATGTTATGCAATGTTGAAGGTGAAATATCCAAATCTCTTCCCATCTTTCTTTGAGGAACATTGTTTTTAAACATTTCAATAATTTTCTCACGTATTTGTTGGCAAACTGGCGATCCTCGGCCCATCTTTGCTCCTAAAGTACTAGACCTTTCTTGGATGCTGCTTTTGTACCAAATCATAATTACAATCACCTGTTGACATCAACTGTTTCAAATCACATCATTATTTAACCAATTTACCTCATTACTAGCCCTAAATTGCTCCTGTCCCAACTTTTTTTGGAATGTGTTGCAGGTCTGAATGACAGGAAAGGATGTATATTTACAAATGACATGAAGTTGACCAGACAAAACATGAAATATTTTGTGTTCATATTGTCTGCAATGAAATACAAGTCAAAGTAAATTTAGAAATCACTACTTTCTTTTTTTATTTGCGTTTTCCATACTGTCCCAACTTTTTCTGATTTGGGGTTGTAGGTTTTCATCACTGAACAAGAAACTTTTCCTCACAAAGTATTTTTTAATCATTTGTAATTCTATAATCAACAGTCTTTGAGAGACAGATTTGACTAGAATTTATAATTTATGACTTTTACAAAGTAAGGAAAAAACTGCATTGAATGAGCCTGAAATGTCATTGTGACACAACTTACGGGCTCCTGAAACAAAGCTGTGATTGTTCAGATCATCTGTGTCCCTGGAGCACAAAAGCAGTCATAAGTAACACAGGTATATTTGTAGCAATAGACAACAATACATTGTATGGGTCAAAATTATCCATTTTTATTTTATGCCAAAAATCATTAGGATATTAAGTAAAGATCATGTTCCATGAAGACATTTTGAAAATTTCCTACCGTAAATATATCAAAACTTAATTTTTAATTTATAATATGCATTGCTAAGAACTTAATTTGAACAACTTTAAAGGTGATTTTCTCAATATTTAGATTTTTTTGCACCCTCAGATTCCAGATTTTCAAATAGTTGTATCTCAGACAAATATTGTCTGATCCTAACAAATCATACATCAATGGAAAGCTTAATTAAGCTTAATTAAAAAAAAGACCCTTATGACTGGTTTTGTGCTCCAGGGTCACATTTAGAAACTGGAGCTCGAATTAAACACCTCTGCTGTAGATATGAGCGCTTCTTCTATTAAACCGTTGAAAACACGATGAAAACAGACAACGGTGGACACTTCTGTCCGTACAGAGGTGTGTGAGACTGAGACTCAGCGCAGGTAAATTATTCAGCAGGTGCAGTAACAACACGAGTGACGCTTGTGTTAGTTATATCTACACATTATCACCACGAACAATACCGCCGTGCTACAGTTACTGCTTACAGAGAGGGAGAAATACATGATGAATGTGTGTCATAAAACACTCTGCAACCTCATCTGAGACATTAGTGAGCCGCAGCACTGATACAAATACAACACTTCTAAAATAAACAAAACTATTCAAAACTATTAAACCTATAACATACATTTACTAACTTAGTGAGAATGTTGATCAAACCCCATTGAGTTAATGAGAGCCCATGTCTGCATGTAAGAGCGCCACCTTTTGGCAACAACAGGTCATATGTGGCCCTGGACCACAAAACCAGTCATAAGAGTCCATTTTTTTAAATTGAGATTAATAAATAAATAATCTTTCCACTGATGTATGGTTTGTTATGATAGGACAATATTTGGCTGAGATACAACTATTTGAAAATCTGGAATCTGAGGGTGCAAAAAAATCTAAATATTGAGAAAATCACCTTTAAAGTTGTTCAAATGAAGTCCTTAGCAATGCATATTACTAATCAAAAATTAAGTTTTGATATATTTACTGTAGGAAATTTACAAAATATCTTTACTTAGTATCTTAATGATTTTTGGCATAAAAGAAAAATGGATAATTTTGACCCATACAATGTATTGTTGGCTATTGCTACAAATATACCTGTGTTACTTATGACTGCTTTTTGTGCTCCAGAGACACATATTGTTCTAATTTTGCATGCATGTGCTTTGCAAAAAGAAAGTGAATTTGTGATTTGAGGCAAGTTAACATTTAAAAATGAGTTATCCAAAGCATTATAAAGATCAACCAGATTTTAATATTCTTTAAAAGGTTTCTACCATTGATGCCTGCCAACATTTTTCTTCCACCTTATTGAATTATATAAAGGAATGATTATATAATGTAACACTTGTATTTATTTAGATTTATTTTATCCTTTTTTTTTTTTGCTTATTTATTTATTTCTTGTCTGACTGTCAAATTATTGGTAATGTCTGTTATTCCTTCTTCCTTGATTGTTTGTTCTTCAAATGATGTTATTTTGGTCATATTTTGAAAGGCAGTATAACAAGCAGATCACAAAAAAAAGAAAAAAAAGGAGGTTCCTGGTCATGAGAAACGTGTTCACATGTCCCATTGCTTGGTGGTTGGTTAATTTTTTTGTATAAAAAATAAAAATAAAATGGAATTTAAAAAAGAAAAATGAAAAAAGTATGCACCAAACAAAATGACTAATCATTAATCCTGAATATGAACAGTAGTAACAGTGATTCTTGGGCTGGTGAACACAACTAGTAGCCTAACAGTAAATCATGAAGTCTTGAAATTATTTAATATTGGCATGAAATTTAAAACTAGGTCTGGACTGGTATTCATTAGCATTTAAATGACAAAATTAGTCAAAGGTCAAACAAGGACAGTAATTGTATGTATACTGTAGGACAGCTGGTATTTCACTGAAACCATCATTAAAACACTGCTAAATGTTCCGCCTCAGAGGACAGTCTCAATGCCAAACTGAGACATTATAACATAATATAGACATGCCAAAGCAATTAAACCACATTTGCATTTGAACCATAAAACACTCTCCTCACTGGCAGTTATTTTGGAGAAGTAAAGCACATATTTATGTAAAGCATGGGTTATTATGCAGTATCTGAGATGATGCTCTGCATGACTGCACTCTCAGAGCTCTGCTGGCTCCGCCCACTTTTAATTATCTTCCAGTGGGCGGAGAATGAAACGGATGCTGTCATTGGATGGAGCTTAACGACTGGAACACGCCCCTCAGACTGGAATGCATTCATCAATTAATGCAAATTAATTAAGAGCCAGAAAAAAGATGGTAAAAATCAGTGTTGCTAATGTTAACTAAAACTATTAAAAAATTGTTTTCACTAATTGAAATAAAACTGAAATAAAACATAAATATTAAATGAAAATCTTAACTTAAAAACTTTTAAAAATGTTGTCTTAAATGTTGTCAGAAAATTACTAAAACTACTACAAATGAAAACTAAAAATATAAAAATAATACTTATAAAATAATTAAAAAATATTAATAAATACTATAGTATATTTAATTTATATATATATATATATATATATATATATATATATATATTTATTTATTTTTTTACTTTGTAACATATAATTAAAAAAAAGTAAATATTATAATTTAAAATGTTCAAAATGCAAGCTATTATTGAGTAATTGTGTGTGTATAATTTCATGTATTTTTAACAGACACATTTTTACCATTTATAAATTATTATTTGATTTATAACTGTACAAAAACAGGCTTCACTTTCTTCATGCAAAATCAAATTTTTATTTTTGCCTTTAATTTTGTGGTGAAGCATCACCAGTAAATGCTTTCAGCTTATTCAGCTCTTATGGAATAATACATATGTGCATCTCTGTGTGCCACAAACACCCTCAGCTAATTAAATGTCTTATTTGTCACCAAACCAAAGCCGGTCTTACCTGTACTAATGTGAGATATCTGTAACTCAGTCTGCATGTTTTCACATCCCGTCCCGGTGCTTTGGCTCCCTTCATCTCCACAGAAACCCATTCAAAGCCACTGTCCTGTCAGCGCTAACCTCTCGCTTCAGTCTCTTTAACGGGACAGAAATCTGTGAATCTAGGAGCACATCCCGCTCCTGAAAATGAGGGCCTGTCAGCAGTGATTAGAGACACAGAAAGCTGATGAGAGCAGTTCATCAGACTCTACAGACACAGAGCCGACGGAGCAGCAAGACAAACAAATAACCTGCAATAACCCTCCATACTTCAGGCGTGTTAGCAAGTAAACTGCACATGCTGGATGTATATGCATGTAGAGCAAACTAAACATTGAAGCATTTGAACAGACATATTGCAAATAATTATTCTATAAAACAGTAAGACTGGGGCTAGTTGTCACACAGAGATGTTCTTATGAAGTCTATATAATAAGTAAAAACTAAAGAAACATTTTCAGTCCAATTCCAAAAAATCTAGGGACACAAATGCTTGTTTTCTCTACCAGTGCTTTTGTATGTATTTTTTTTTATAATTAAATTTTAATTTTAGCCAAAACAATAGACTATTGATTAAAACATGTATTTATTTATTTTTAAATAAATATTTATTTAAACATTTGAAAATAAATATTTATTTATTTAAATAAACATTTATTTAAAAATTAAAAAAAATATATATTTTTTTATGTATTAATTCATTCATTCTGACACAATTCATTGATTTGTTTAATTATTATTTATTTATTTATTTATTTGAAATTGAAATGAATAAAATAATATTAATTGTTGTTATTATTGTATTATTTTAATTTATTTTATTGTTATTATTTATATTTCATTTAATATAATTATTTTATTTTATTATATACATATTATTTGTTTGTTTATTTTATTTGTTTGTTTATTCATTCATTTATTTGTTACAGTTTTAAATTTGTCTTAAAACATGTTCATGTATCATGAATTTCTTTTAGTTTAAATTTAGCTTAAAGGCATTAATTTGCCAGTAATATATTTAAAATCTAGATATGTTGGATGAATTTTATAAGAGAGATTTTTTTTTGTAAACAGCTGGTTTCTAATGTGATATATATAAATATAAACTTTAAGGTTACTCAAAACTTTTACGTTTGTGTTTATACAGCAATAGGCCTTCACAAATAGACCTACTCCGAGATGTATTCACTGCAGTGAAAAGTGTGACAACTAGCCCCGGCCTGTCCTGCATGATCAGCAGCAGTAATGAGATCGAGGCTTTGAACTGGAGACCATCGTCTCTCATTCATCACAACATTAGAGGGTCTTCAGCAACAAACAACAGACTCGACTCCACTTACTTTATCAGAGGAGCAGCGATGAACAACTAAACCAGATAAAAGGAAAAGCACAACAATGCAGACTGACATAGTAACGAGGCTAGTTCACAGTAGATTGTCAGATTAGACATAATGAGTTAACAGCATTTCTGTTCTCCGCTCTGCAGAAGCAGCTTTATTTCTGGAGTCAACGCCAAACCACTGACCTCTACAGAACAACACACACAACACTACTTATCAAATACCATATGTAGTGAATAATATTTCTACTTCAATCACCTGTTTAAAGACTGTTCTTGATTTGAGATAATCTACCAAAAAGATTCAAGAAAACTCAACATTTACTCATAGTCTCCTGTACTATTACATTACATTTAGTCATTTAGCAGACGCTTTTATCCAAAGAGACTCACAAATGAGGACAATAGAAGCAATCAAAACCAACAAAAGAGCAATGATAAGCAAGTGCTATAACAAGTCTCAGTTAGAATAACACAGTACACACACACTCTTACAGGTGCTGTATATGTACATATATACACTCTTAAAAATAAAGGTGCTTAAAAGGTTCTTCACAGCGATGTCATAGAAGAACCATTTTTGGTTCCACAAAGAACCATTCAGTCAAAGGTTCTTTAAACATCTACATCAAACGATGCAGAGGCAGAGCTGACAAAATCATCAAAGACTCAAATCACCCTGGTAACTGTCTCTTCACTAGGCTGCCATCTGGTAAGCGCTTCCGCTGCCTGATGGCAAAAACAGAGAGACTCAGGAGGAGTTTCTTCCCCACGGCCATCAGGCTCCTGAACTCAAAGTCAGCCTCTTAACATCATCTGACTTACTTCAAATCACTAATCACACACTCATTACTCTCTACCTCATACTGTCAGTGTCATTTGCTCATTTGCACACTTACACACTTGCACACAACACGTTCTGTATCTTGTAAATCGTATCTTATTTTTATATTTATTTTATTTTTTGTGATTGGCTGCTTCATGTCAACCATGTTCTACCTGGTTGCACATTCCTCTCTGTACAGTCATGCTTATATTAATATTTAATTCTACAGCTTACTGTCATGCACATTCTTTTATATTTTATTCTTTATATCTTATTTTTCATTCATTTTATCTTATGTTTACTTCCCTTGTGTTGTATTTTTCAATATTTGCACTGTCCATGGAGCGGACCCGACTCTCATTTCACTGCTGGTTATACAATCTCTGTATAGTCGTGTATGTGACAAATAAAACTTGAAACTTGAAGAAACATCTCTTTCTTACCTTTTTATAATCTGAAGAACCTCATTTACAGCATTAAGCTTTTGTGAAACAGAAAGGTTCTTCAGATGTTAAAGGTTCTTTATGGAGAGTAGCAAGTTTTTTTTTGTTAATTATATAATAGATAAAAATAAAACAGATAGATAGAATAGAAAAAGAATACAGAAAGCTAGTGTTAGAGGTCTTTTTTAACATTTATATGAAAACAAGTAGTTAGAAAACAATAGAGTGCAAGTCTTAAAGGGTCATTTTTTTTTTTAAAATAAGTATGATTATGAATGAATGAATGATGCATTTATATAGCACTTTATAATAATGATTATGATTGAAATGATTAAAGAAAGGATTCAGAACACACAGTATGACACATGTGGTCAGATTTCAGTGTGTTTATGAAGACATAAGCGTGTTTTCTGGATGATGAGTGTGTACCTGCTGTAGAATGACCATGACTGTGCTGTTTGTGTTTCCTCCTGGACATCAGACGTCTCCACACCAGATCCTGACACACACACACACACACACACACACACACACACACACACACACACACACACATGTTGGTTTTTGTGGTTTATGGGGACTCTCCATAGGCGTAATGGTTTTTATACTGAACAAACTGTGTGTGCTATTGCCCTACACCTACCCTACACCTAAACTTAGCCCTCACAGGAGACTGTGTGCATTTTTAGATTTTCAAAAAAACATCATTTAGTATGTTTTTTAAGCCTTTTGAATTACGGGGACATAGGCAGTGTCCTCATAAACCACCTTCATATTGTAATACCTCTGTCATACCCATGTCATTATACAAATTTGTGTCCTCATAAACCACATAAACCCGCACACACACACACACACACACACACACACACACACACACACACACACACACAAGAGAGAGATTATTAGTGCTGCACAACACACTCACACAGTTTGCTTATTATATTAACATAATCAAAACATACAAATCTGTCAACCTTCTGAATGTCATGTGACCTGAGATACACATGCACGTGATGAGTGTTGAGCATCATAAATAACACATGCATTTATTACACTCTTGGTGAGAACTTAATAATAAATCATTTACACTATATATATTTTTTATTTGTCACTACTAGTTACTTTTTTATTTACTTCTTTTTATTTGACTTTAATTGATATATATGTGTAACCCCAATCAGTTACATTTGATTAGGTTGCTTTTTGTAATTTTTGGTCATATTTGTATAATAAAACACCTAAAGTTGTTGTATTATACAAATTGTGTATACGATAATTATTATGTATATAGAAATACACACACATATAAGTATATATTTAAAAATATTTGAATGTATATATACTGTATATTTATACTTGCATATAATTTATATTATATGCAAATATAAATATTTTATATATAAATTAACATATTTTACCTTAATATATACTGTACATGCTTGTGTGTATATATATATATACAGTAATAAATATACACAGTACATACACATATACTATGTAAACAAACTTATTTTGAATGTGATTAATCGCGATTAATCATTTTGCAGCCCTAATAAAAAAAAATCCTAATAAGAATTATAAAAATACTTAAAGTGCAACATGAAGCTAATATTTCATGTCAAGTACTAATGTAGAGTTGTTGCCTTGCACATTACATTGAATGTTAATATTTCAGCCTCTCATGAAGTCATTCGCTCCGGCGTGTGTTTGCTGATTTAATGCAGTCCTGCTGATGTTATGACTGTTATTCAATGAGACACAAAGAAAACAAGACAACAGCAGCGGTAAACATTCCCATGTTAAATTATTCAGCCGTGAACCACCTGCCTCACATTTCCTCTATTTAACTTCCCTTTGACAACGGCTGACCTATGACCTCCTGATGAACATGAGCTCCTTCAGACATCACGAACAATTTTACAATATTACTCTTCAAATACCATCCAACAATCGAAATGTGTTCTGTGCTCTCCAGATGCTGTCCAGACCAGTGTTATTTAGTATCATTGAGACACTCTTTTGCTTTTTATTATTTAATTATTTTTTTTATTATCTTCTTTCATTTTAATTGTAGGTGTATATTGTTGTCATTTTATTTATTTATTTTTAATATAATTTTAGTTGTGTATTTCTCATTTTAATGTATTTTTAAAAATAATTTTTATAATTGTATTTTTTAAATAAAACATTTTTTATTTCAACTAACCACAATTTTTGATGGTTTTAACTCTAATAAACCCTGCTCCAGACCTCTGGTGAAGTTCTAGCTCGAGCAGGATGAATGAGCTGAATAGAGCGGCATACACATGGACATTAATATTTTACTGTCTAATTAAACCAGCTGACGTCTGGGAATAAAGACTGCACGGTCTGGATGCAAGGGACAGGAGGGAGAGCCGGGATACAGGCTAAACAGACTAATAAACATGGGACGGGTCTGAGTGATGAAGAGCCAAAACACATTTCTTCTAATTTCCCTCACAAAAGTACTGAGATGATATTAAATAACATGGCACCATAGTACTGAATGATGCACGTTAAAACATACCAATGCCCAAAAAACATAACAATAATACTATTGTCATATCATGGCACAGTTGACAAAAAAATTTAAATAAATTAATAAAAAATATAAATAAATTAATTAATTGACATGTTACATATGTCCAAAAACATACCAATAATTCAATTACCATAATTCCAATAAATAAATAAATATAAAACTTAAAATAAAACATACATAATATTTGAGAATTTTAGACTTTTAATTTGAGAATTGTACACTTGAATGATGAGTTTCTATTATTTTTCTAAGCGTGTGAACTTCCATGTTCGTCTCTGATTACATCAGGGTTGTTACATCCATTAAAACCACTACAACGATGCCGTCTGAGCCAATTTATCAAGACTAATCAACACGAATCCACTTGACTAATCAAGTAATTACCTTCAGACATAAAACCTCTCTGCATTTCATGGCTGATGCACAAATATGTTGAAAGCTTCCTATAAAATCAATCTTTCTGCATTAACATAAAAAATTGAGACAAAGGCCCTCTTACTTTGAGCAAAGGATATGTTTAAAAACCTGCTTGATTAACATGTAGAGTAAGGATCAGACCAAATTAAGAAGTTCTTAGTCCAAAATCCACAGGAATCCGCTCTGATTCCTGTCCTGACCAATGACAGCACAGATACAAGCGGCCAAACTAAAATCTTAAAGCCCAAAATACATATCAAGTACTAGAAGTAATCCACAGCTCATCTGAAGATTGATCTTTCACTGTTAATCATTTAACCAGTGAATTAATCAGTTTTTAACAGCAAAGAACACTCTATACTCTGATTACTGGCTTCAAATATCAATGCATTATTAATTAGACATTTCTGTCACTTTTTGGCAAAAAACTCAATTGGAAAGCATAATCTGACAGAACAGAGGACAAACTAAACGCTGAAATACAAGAAAAACATGCAAAGCTCAACATCTGCATCTCGTCCTTGAGAAGATACTGTAATTCAGCCTTTCTCCAATTACACTGAAAACAGCTCGTTTCTGCTAAACTGATATACAGAGACTGTGTGTAAAGTCCGTGATGGAGAATCCAAGGATATGATGCTTTGAGAATAATGCAGTTTTATGTAAAACAAAAAAAAACTTGACTTTAGCTGGAGATGATAAATTACATGTAATTAATAGAGCTCTATCATGCTATTTACAGATTTACTGCTTATATTCACTAACCAGGGTTATTTTAGTTCACCAAAACTAGAACTAAAACAATTAAAAACATTTTGTTACTTGAAATAAATAAAACAGTAAATGGGGAAAAAATGTATGCATAGAGAGAGAGATTTAAATAGATATTCAAAATAAATATCTAAATGAAATTAAAATGAAATTAAAATAATTAAAAATTATATTATAATGTGTGTGTATATATATATATATATATATATATATTATAGAGATACTAAAAAAATTAAATATGACCAGAAAAATACAACAACATAACTAAAATTGTACCTATAGTTAAAATGAAAATGGAAAATAAAAAATGTAAAAACTAACTCAAAATATTAATAAAATGACATCAGTATCTCAATAATATTAAAATAACAGTGACATTAAAAAAAGTACCATACTTTTTGGACACGTACAAGATAATTACCACAGTTTCCTTTTATGTACCTTGACTTGGAGTACTATTTAAATACCACGATACATAAATATGGTAATTATCCAATACCACATATTCACTGTAGTATCTGATACTGTTACCATCATTAGTGCTACTTTGTAAGGAAGATATAGAATAATTACACATTTAAAAAAATGTATTAAAAAAATTAAATACATATAAAAAGATACAAATACAAAGTTAAAAATGATAAATGACTACATAAATTATAAAATAAATGAGTAGCTAGCTGAGATAGACAGACAGACAGACAGACAGATAGATAGATAGACAGACAGACAGACAGACAGACAGACTAGATAGATAGATAGATAGATAGAGATAGATAGATAGATAGATAGATAGATAGATAGATAGACAAACATGTTATTAAACAAGCAGACAGACAATGGTAGCAAATATTAAGTAATAAGATATAAAGCCACATGAAGGAGCAAACACTGTCCACTCACGTCAGTTGAGTCGGGTCATTGTGTTTGAGGTGAGAGGATCCAGACGTCAGATGAGGAGGACTGAGACACGCTCATTCACAGCCACTGATCCTCACAGGAGAGGAGGGGTCAGGACACACGGGACGTCCCGAGTGACAGGAGGAGGAGACTCCGCGGGGGTCAGAGAGCATGACTGGTCACACACAGACACATAAACACACACACACACACACACACACACACACACACACACACACACACACACACACACACACACACACACACACACACACACACACACACACACACACACACACACACACACACACACATACATACACACACACAACATACAACACACACACACACACACACAACACACACACACACACACACACACACACACACACACACACAACACACAACACACACACACACACACAACATACACACACACACACACACACAGTATCTTATACAGAAAACATTCACTAGACAGTCAAGAGATGCAGTAAAAGAGAAAAGCCACCCAGCAATCAATCTCTCAGCACAAATGAACAGCTAGTATTCCACCAGCGACTGTGTGTATTACTGATCAAAAGGTCACTGCTTTCCAGGCCGTTTGATTTGAGATGAATTTACAGCAGTGCAACCTGGAGATGACAAGCGAGTTCTTTTACAGGCCTGAGATATTCATTAATATGCAAACAAGCATTTATAAAAAATAGGGAAACAATTGTTACAAACAGTTACAATAAACACTACCACCAATCAAAAGTTTGGAATAATATCTTTTGAGAGAAGTCTCTTATTATTATTATTATTATATCTTCTATTAGTCACCAAGGCTGCATTTGACCAAAAATACAGTAAACAGTAATATTGTGAAATATTTTTACAATTTAAAGTTTTTTTATTGTAATATATTTTGAAATACTGTAGTTTATTCCTGTGATCAAAGCTGAATTTTCTGCATCATTACTTCAGTGTCACATGATCCTTCAGAAATTATTCATAAACATTAAAAATCCTAATTATTTCAACTTTTGACCAATATTATATATGGTCACAAATACTCAGAATGGCACAAATATTTAGGCTGATGACATTAAAATTAATCAAAATTTACATTTTAGGCAAAAAAAAAATTATCAACAGGGTTCCCAACTTTTGATGAATGAAATTCCATGACATTTCCAGGCATTCAAATTATTAAATAAATTACAAATAATTATATTAAATAATTAAAAAATATTTTCGCCTTTCCAAAACAGTAGATCAAATATTTTAGAGCCAAGTATATCTACAAAAAATAAAAATATATATAATAAAAAACAAAATAAAATTACAATTATTACAAAAATGCCCATGATTTTTACCAGTAACAGTTTGAAAATTCCAGGATTCTGTGTGATGTAAAAACCAAAAATGACAGTATTTTCATGTGCATCTGTAGAAATACAGGCAAATAACTGAACATTCAATTAAACTTTATTTCATTATGTGAAAGAGTGAGAAAAACAATCACATATACAAAAAGATACATCACAGAATATGATCAAGATTTCTTTGCTATTTTACCCGTTCTGATAAGGCACATCTTCATCTGTAAACAACAGGCATTACATGCAAAGAAATGGAAAAAATAAAACAGTTCATAGTGATTGTGAAATGGCACAGTTATAGAGAGATTCTCATATTTCACATCTAAAAAGCATCTTGGCATTTGCTATTAGAGTAATGAAGAATAATGTAGAATTTGGCTTTATGACATTTACATTTTTCAAGTTTGTGACTATTACCTCTTCTGTGAAGAGGCAGAAAATGATTTTAAAATTGAAGTTGTTATATATTGTGTAATATTTTTTGTGCATATTACCACTTGAAATGTAAAAAACCCTGCTTCTTCCTCTGTTGACATACTGACACCTAGTGGTTAGAACTGGTCTTTACATGAGTGATGATATACAATATAGTAAACAATATTTGTAAGTGATCATTTATATTCACTGTTTAACAGCTGTATGGCTCTGAAACAGATTAATACTCATCATGCATTCCTTAAACAGAGTCTGTCTGATATATTCCCCTCAAACACCATGTATTATATCTCTAATAAATGAATCCTGGATTCTGGTAAACAGATGAAAACACTGAATAAAACATGTGGTCAAGATAATGGCAAATATCTGAAAGAGAAAAACAGGAATGCCCTCCATATTTCAACATTTAGTGTAAACGGATTAAACAGAAGAAGCCCTTTACCCTCCATTTCAAATGAAAGGTCAAATTATGATAAAAGACAATATAAAACTGAATTCATAACTACATACTTGAATAGTAGATAGTGGTATTAGATATACTGCATGCTGATTCATATACTGATATAAATGCATGCCCTACAATATCTTGATTTATATAAATAGCAGAACATTGCACTTTTAAAGCGACGGTTCACCCAAAAATGACAATTCTGTCATCATTTACTCACCTGTTCCAAACCTGTATGAATTTCTTTTAGCTGTTGAACACAAAAGAAGATATTTTGAAGAATGTTGGTAACCAAACAGCTGACGGTACCCATTGACTTCTATAGTATTTTTTCCCTACTATGAAAGTCAGTGGCTACTGTGGGTTAACAACAATCTTCAAAATTTATTCTTTTATATTCAACAGAAGATCGAAACAACTTGAGGGTGAGTAAATGATCGCAGAATTTCATTTTTGGCCGAACTGTCGCTTTAGGTTGTAAAAAGTGCTTGTAAACGAGTAAATTCTCTTCCAAGAAACATTCCCAAAGGACTCTAAACAGATAAAGAATAGAGCTGGGACAATAAATCAATGCATCGTGAATCAAGTAATTATTCTGCATTGATTCGGAGATTACTGGAATGCATCGCGATTCTCTCTTGAATCGATTCTGAGCTTAGTTTTTAACAGCAGATGACACTGAATGCTTTAGAAACAGCCGTACTGTGTTCGCTTCCAGTTCCTGACACACAGGAACTTGAACAAAATAATTATTCATACAGTTTGAAGCGAATTACAAGAGTGTTCATAGTGGGCTGTTTACATTAATCTCACGTCATAAAAGCCAAGGTGCAAGTGCATTTAACCACTTACATGACTCAGCCGAACATACAAGAGCTCTTCTTCGTGAGTATTTGAGTGTGCGGTTAAAAACTTGCCTAGAGCGCTATCTGCTGTTAAAATCTAAGCTCAGAATCGCGATGCATTTCAATAATCACAGAATCGATCCACGAATCGCGATGCATCGATTTTTTGCCCCAGCCCTAATAAAGAGCATGCAAGTATAAAACACGTCAAGAGTGTAAAGTACTCCACGATTAATCCCAGAGCGTGCTGAAAGCCCACTGCAGTCGGTGTAAAGCGCTCAGATGTTGGTCAGGACGTCGCTGGTAGTGAGGCTCACCGACACCAGACCTGGAAGATCGTTGTTCTGCCGGTTTGCTTTGTCCCGCAGGTGAAGCGTGTGAAGCTGCTGCAGGTCAGACAGATCGCCGCTCAGGACCGCCTGACCCATGAACGAGTCCTTCAGAAGGTTCTTGTTGTAGATCTGATTGACAAAGAGAGTAAGAGGAAGATTAGCAGTGTTGGGAAAGTTACTTTTAAAAGTAATGCATTACAATATTGGGTTACTCCCTAAAAAACTGTTACTTAGTTACTTTTTTAGGAAAGTAATGCGTTACGTTACTTTTGAGTTACTTTTTAAATCTGGGCAGGGCTTGCTTGTTTGTTTTTAATATAAAAAGTTATTTTACAAATGTAAAAGCCCTTTCACACCAAAAGTGAAGTGAATACAGCTCAGACTGAAGGAAATGTAAATTCACGTCTGTACAGTAGAGGACGCAGATCAAACTAATCACATGAAGAATATGATACAGTTCAACACTATTCAGTAATAACTAAAATCAAACACAAATGTGTCATTTTTGCTTAGTATGATTGAATTGGATCATCGAAGGTCAGTAGCAGACATTGGTTAATAAAAAGTGATTAAATACATAAATTATATGAGATGAGTCTTTTTTGCATATAATATTCTGAGTTTGCATTTGCCTGTTTTTATTGATTTTGAGGAATACTGAATGTGTTTTTGTGCAGGTGAGATGAGTAAATACATGTTCATATTTAGTCTAAGATCACGTTCACACACAACGCTCTGCTCTTACTCCTGATTTCTGTCACCATGGCAACACCAGAGCTGTCACTCAATACATCACCATGGCAACACAGAGCTGTCACTCAATACATCAATGGCAACCCAGAGCTGTCACTCAATACATACCATGGAACACCAGAGCTGTCACTCAATACATCACCATGGCAACACCAGAGCTGTCACTCAATACATCACCATGGCAACACCAGAGCTGTCACTCAATATCACCATGGCAACACCAGAGCTGTCACTCAATACATCACCATGACAAACCGAGCCACTCAATACATGAGAAACACAGTAACTAGTGTTACTTATTTTAAAAAGTAACTCAGATATTTCCTTCTAAATGAAAAAGTAATGCGTTACTTTACTAGTTACTCACAGTAATCTGATTACGTAACTGGCGTTATTTGTAACGTGTTACCACTAACACAGCAGATTACAGGAGGAACACGACAGCTGTTCCTAATGATTACTGAAAGACCGGCACCTGAATGCGGATCGGCTCCTTCGTCTTCTTCCTGTAGAACACGGCCTTCACGTCAAAGTCCGGGCTCTGTGTGTTTTTGTGCACCACAGACCGAACCTTCTGTCCCTCACAGCTGATGATGACGTACGGATCGGACGCTGAAACAACGGGAAGATTCAGTCCATCAAAAACAGCAAGACTGACTTACTGAAACATATCAGATCTACATGCACTTATTTTCAACATGTTAGTCTCATTAAAAATTCTGAAATTCTTTCAAAATAATGTCCAGAAACATGCAGATACAGTCTCAAACATACATTAGGGGGAGAAAAGGGAAAGAAATACATTAAAAAATAAATTTCAATCATAACAGGAAGGAAAGTAATTATACCCAGTAGAATAGTGAATCAGGGGAGGTTATTAACACAATGCCAAAGAAGTGTCCAAATCTTCCAAAAGTCGTTAGACTTTTGATGTGTCATAAGTGAGTTTCTCAAGCGAGAGTAATGCAGATATTTGAGACATCCACATTTTGAAAGAAGGTACCTGAGGGGACGACCACAATAACAATATACATTTCTTTGCCAAATGGATCAAAATTAAAAACAAGTGTTTAGCATGAGAGTCAAATATTGTCTCCACTCCAATAGATAAACACAATTCCAAAGAGAAACAGAATTACAACCCCAAATCAGAAAAAGTTGGGACAGTATGGAAAACGCAAATAAAAAAAGAAAGTAGTGATTTCTAAATTTACTTTGACTTGTATTTCATTGCAGACAATATGAACACAAAATATTTCATGTTTTGTCTGGTCAACTTCATGTCATTTGTAAATATACATCCTTTCCTGTCATTCAGACCTGCAACACATTCCAAAAAAAGTTGGGACAGGAGCAATTTAGGGCTAGTAATGAGGTAAACTGGTTAAATAATGATGTGATTTGAAACAGTTGATGTCAACAGGTGATTGTGATTATGATTTGGTACAAAAGCAGCATCCAAGAAAGGTCTAGTCCTTTAGGAGCAAAGATGGGCCGAGGATCGCCAGTTTGCCAACAAATACGTGAGAAAATTATTGAAATGTTTAAAAACAATGTTCCTCAAAGAAAGATAGGAAGAGATTTGGATATTTCACCTTCAACAGTGCATAACATAATTAAAAGATTCAAGGAATCTGGAGGAATTTCAGTGCGTAAAGGACAAGGGCGCAAGCCTAAGCTGAACAACCGTGATCTCCGATCCCTCAGGCGGCACTGCATCAAGAATCGTCATTCATCTATAAGCGATATCACCACATGGGCTCAGGACTACTTTGGCAAACCTTTGTCAAGTACCACAATACGTAGTTACATCCACAAATGCCAGTTAAAACTGTACTGTGCCAAAAGGAAGCCCTATGTTAACAGTGTCCAGAAGCGCCGTCGACTTCTCTGTCAATCTGTTCACAATGATCAGCACGGATATATTTGTAGCAATATCCAACAATACATTGTATGGGTCAAAATTATCCATTTTTCTTTTATGTCAAAAATCATTAGGATATTAAGTAAAGATCATGTTTCATGAAGATATTTTGTAAACTTCCTACAGTAAATATCATAATTTCATTTTTGATTAGTAATATCATTGCTAAGAACTTCATTTGAACAACTTTAAAGGTGATTTTCTCAATATTTAGATTTTTTTGCACCCTCAGATTCCAGATTTTCAAATAGTTGTATCTCAGCCAAATATTGTCCTATCCTCACAAACCATACATAAGTGGAAAGCTTATTTATTCAGATTTTAGATGATGCATAAATCTCAATTTCAGAAAATAGACCCTTGACTGGTTTTGTGGTCCAGGGTCACATATCTGGTAGATGCTGTTCTCCAGAGCATTTCTGTGAGGGGTTTGTTGTGTAAAGAATAGGGTTGGGAATCGAAAATCGATTCCAGAATCGGATACTTGTTGTCAGGAATCGGATACTTGTTGTCAGATTAAAATTTCGATTCCGCCTATCGATTCCTATGCGCTTTTTTTTTTTCTTCATCTGTGAGGACAGACCTACAGTGATCTGCCAGGACCTTGCTCGCTAGTAAGCGCTCCAAAGTTTGGCTACAGTTGCCATCAGAAGCCAAAAAAGTTAAGTATAATATCTGTGATAGCTAAACATGTTGCAAGAGAGGTGTCACCACCAACATGACAAAGCACTTTAATTTAATAGATCGTTAAAGATCGCGAACATGATTCAAACACCAACATGATTCTATTCCTAAATTACAAAGATTCGTCCGTTTCATTCCTCAACCTTTGACGTACAGCATACGATCACATCAGTGTGATTTGAACAGTTAAATCTGCGTTCACACTGCCACTGACCTGAAGAGAGCAGCTGTCATCTGTCTGGAATGAAACAGACCCACAGTCTTTTCAACCACACAGTATCATTATTTCTGTGTTACAAACATTCAAATCACAGAAGTACTGGGATAAACGTTTATAGTTCAGATATAAACTCTGATGATGTGTACGGTAGTGATTAAAATAGAGTAAATCACCTTTTGAAAGTAATTTGACACTTCAAATGTAGATTTATCGATTACATTGTTACGCCTGTAGGTGGTGAAAATGGGCTGTTAAAATGTATTTGTGTTTGAATCACACAAGAGATTCGTTCAAGAACGCTGATTCATCCAGTAATGAACCAAGTACATCTTGAGTGAGTCACTGAATCATTCATTCATAAATTACATGTGATTTTGTTTAGTTGTCTAATGCTTTTTTCTTCAGAATCATGAGAGAAGCACAACTTCCATTGGGGGAAAAAATAAAAAATAAATAAAACTTAAATTTGTTTTTTTAATTTATCCAGAATCATGCAGTTCTATTTTGCACACAAACAGCTCTTAAAGAGTCCAGTTTTTATGTAGCTTGTTGATTTTTGTTCATGGTATTCAGCTCCAGTAAATGGTTTGCAAAAAAGAGACACAGGATAAATGTTTGATATCATTATTTAATCACATTGGAATCGAAACTGGGAATCGAAAAGAATCGGAATCGATAAGCAGAATCTGAATCAGAATCTATAAAATTCAAACGATACCCAACCCTAGTAAATAAACAGAGAGAACACAGCATTACTCACTTCCATCTGAGTCCTGAGCCTGGAGTCCATCTGCTCTGTGGACATGCACCTGTGTGACCAGCTTGGGATACCCACAGCACCCCGTCCAGCAGGTGTGGGGCGGCTCGTCTGTCATCAGCTCCCTAAACACCACACAGTCTGCATCAATACATCTATAATCCATGACGCAGAGAAAAAACTACTGTATAATATATAGTGCTGTCAAACGCTTAATCGTGATTAATACCATCCAAAATAAAAGTTTTTGTTTACATAATATGTGTGTGTGTACTGTGTATATTTATTATGCATATATAAATACACACACGCATGTATACATTTAAGAAAAATATGTTATGTTTGTATATTCAATATATAATATGTGACCCTGGAGCACAAAAGCAGTCATAAGCAGCACAGCTATATTTATAGAAATAGCCAACAATACATTGTATGGGTCAAAATTATAAAAAAAAAATATGCCAAAAATCATTAGGATATTAAGTAAAGATTATGTTCCATGAAGATATTTTATAAATTTTCTACTGTAAATATATCAAAACTTTAAAAGGTGATTTTCTCAATATTTAGAATTTTTTGCACCCTCAGATTCCAGATTTACAAATAGTTGTATCTCTGTCAAATATTGTCCTATCATAACAAACCATACATCAATGGAAAGATTATTTATTCAGCTAATACCAATTTCCAAAAATGGACCCTTATGACTGGTTTTGTGGTCCAGAGTCACATATCAATTACATGAATATAAATTTATACATGTAAATATTTTTTTAATATATACTGTATGTGTGTATGTATCTAAATATACAAATAAACAATAAAATATGTAAATAATAATAAATAAATACAATTAAAAAAAAACCTTGCTACGTGTATTTTTGTGTTAGGCTAACAGATTTGTTATAGCACTTGTATATCATTGCTCTTTTGTTGGTTTTGATTGCTTCTATTGTCCTCATTCGTACGTCACTTTGGATAAAAGCGTCTGCTAAATAACTAAATGTAAATGTACAGTACACACACATACATTATGTAAACACAACCTTTTATTTTGGATGCGATTAATGGTTTGACAGCACTAATAATATATATTTCTGATGTATTACTTGCAGGCAGCAGGTAAATCTGTGAAGATGCGCAACAGGAAGTCTCCCTGCAGGCCGGGGTCAAAGGTCGTGGGAACAATGACGTAGCGGCCCTCTTTCAGGTCCTTGCGCAGAAACACGCTGCGGGAGTTAATGTAGATGGAGCTGCCCACTGTTTTCTGGACGGTGTGCATGCGGTACGTCCGGTTGAGCTCCACCTTTCAGAAAACACGTCTCACTTAAACCATATGAACACTTGTTTCTTATTCATTTTGTGTGCTTATTCCAAAAACTGGGTCTGTTCTGCTGGATCACGTCACACTTTCTTACAAAATTTGCATTTTTTTGCTTTTGACAATTATTTACTCATCATGTTTATTATTAAGGGGAAATTGGTTATTTTAGCATTTTTCTGTGCCAAAAATATTTGATCTGGATATACATACACACACACACACACACACACACACACACACACACACACACAGAGAGATACACACACATACAGACACACACGACAGAAGAAAATGCAAACATTAAATCGACACATTAAATAGAGTATTTTAACATATTTTTGCACTCCTTTGCAAAAGAAATAATGTCAGTTATTTAATTTAATTTTCACTTTGTTAAAAATTAATTGAATACTTCTTTCTGTCATCAAAACTGAATCTTTTGACATTTGCTTTTGTTATTTTGATAAGTGCACTAAAACTAATAAATACATAGAATCTGAATTCTCTTCAGTGAATTATATGCTGAAAATTCAGCTTTGCATTACAGGAATAAATTACATTTTAACATACACATAGAAAACATTTTAAATTGTAATAATATTTTGCAATAAGTTTATTTTTTCTGTATTTTTGATCAAATAAATGCAGCCTTGGCAAGCACAAGATACATCTTTCATTAAAAACTGTTATAAATGTTTAGGAGTATTTTAAAAAATTTCCACTCTGCAGATTTTAAGTGAAATGATACATATTGAATAATTCTTTATGTAATTAAACCCATATAATATATATATATATATATATATATATATATATATATATATATATATATATATATATATATATATATATATATATATATATATATATATATATATATATATATATATATATATATATATAAATATTATATCTAGTCAGGGTTTCTGCAGGATTTTTAAGCTCAAATTTAAGACTTTTTAAGACCTTTTTTAAGACCTCCACAAATAAAATGAATACCATATGAGCGGGGCAGGGCAATGTCTATAGTACCATATTAAACTGTAAAATGACTGTCAAAAGCATAATTTACAATTCATATACAAGTTTTCACAAAAACTATAAGTTTTATAAAACATAAACTTTACATTTCAGCCTTTAAACCACTTTTAAGAAAATGGATATGTCAAAAGTATTAATTATATTGATTTTAGCAATTATTATCAATAAATTGTTATATAAATTAAATAACATGAATTAGGGGTGTGTGAAATTGACAAAACAATATATCTTGATATTTTCTGGGATTTTATCGATAATGATAATTAGACTATATTTTGCTGAGTGTGTTATTGTGCTGATATCTAAAAGATTACTGTGGACAGCTGACTCCTGAATTTTTTTGATATTCTTCATATTCTGTGTGCTCAGTTCACAGCAGTGATAGAAATTTTTTTTTTCAACAAGTTTTATGGGCATGTTTACCTTTAAGCCATTTTTTACTAAAAGTGTGCATCATCTTTTGAGTCAAATTCTTGCATTTGGGCAGTTACCAAGCAGATGAAATCTGTATCAACAAAATGTATCTTTGCAATGCATATGAAGTGGCATTTAGATGTATTTACACACTGTTTAATGCAGCTCGGAAGGACACAGAATGCTAACCTGCAGTTACAAATGCATAAATAATGTTTTGATATTTGAAACATAAAACGGTGAAAACTGATGTTTGAAATTATTTTAAAAAAATGAAAATACTTTAAATGTGAAATTAAAACGGCCAATAGGTGGCAGTAAGTCAGTGTTAATAAGTGAGTCATTACGACTGAACCGAATCATTTAAACGGTTGATTCATTCAGGAACGAATCACTGTCATGTTGCTCAGAGACGAGAAACTGTGCTGTGACTGTGTTTGGAATTATTTTTGTTGGAGAAATAGAGCAAAAGCAGGAAATATGTTGTCTAAAACGTAAGTCTCTTAATATTAACTTATTGTTTATTGAACTGTTGCATAAAATCAAAGTCACATTTGTAATCATGCTGACTTTTGGAGAAAAGATGGCACTCTTCGAGTTATTATTAACTGTATATGAAATGATATACCGTAAATATAGGCTATACATTTTCTGCCCCCATATCTTAAATTATGTGATCATTCTAAATGTATTTTAATAGACTGAATCGTGCAGTGAAACTCGTACGTGCACTAGTTTAACCTGTTAACTGATTCATTCTCTGCCAGCAGGTGTCGCGTTTGGCTGAAATATAACAGTTTTCCCGGTAAACACAGAACAAAGCAGCGCAGCACCGGACTTTGAACGTGCAGCGCTCATGTTTATTTAATGAAATCATAGCCTTTTGAAGTTTAATCGTCACATTCAGTTATATCGCAATTCTGGTCTTTCCGTCTCCAAATTTAAGACCTCTTGAAATCATAATTAAGACTTTCTTGTACAATTTAAGACTTTTTAAGGCCTTAAATTTGATACAACTAAATTTAAGACTTTTTAAGACTTTTTAAGACCCCGCGGACACCCTGATAGTTCTTTGATGTTAAATGAAATATTTTAACAATTTTCAACTCCTTCGCAGATTGTGAGCTAATTTATAGATTCAGAATACTTCTTTTTGTCATTGAAGATGGATATAAAGCCAAATTGAAATATTAAGTTCTATTGTTTAGAGTACATTTTGTTATAGTTATTAAGTTTGAATACTACTTTTAGAATACTACTTTTTGTCATCAAAACTGAAATCTTTTGACATTTGACTGCTTTTTTATTTTCATAAGTGCATCTTCAGTCTTATTTTGAGAAAAAAGCTCAGTGCAGATGTTTTATTGATATGTTTGAACTTAGCATCATTAAATGATGTAATATTAGTCTTTTTTAAAGATTGGTTTGTGTGTGTAATGCACATACTCTTTGGATGTCAAAAGCCGATGGCCACGTTGTCTCCTTTGCCGGTCTTTAGATCGAACTCTCTTGTCCTGCTGCTGTAGGCAGATCAGAACCTCGTCCTCTGGCTTCGTCACATCGAACACATACTGAAGAACACAGAAACACTCTTCAGTACACCTTCTACACAACACACACACACACACACACACACACACTGTGGGTTCTGCAGGAACGTGGCTTTGTGGTTGATGCAGCCTCCTGATCGGTTTATTAAAGGGTCGTCGTGGCGACACCAGGCGCCCCGCATCACTTCCTCCTCCCAGGTCTTGTGGATGCTCAGGTACGACGTGTTAATCAAGCGGCACAGAATCAGGTCTGTGAAATACTTGCAGAAATCCTCAAAATCCATCCTGGATGCAGGATGCAAAAGGAATGATCATCAGTAACAAATCAAATCAAAACTGTACATTTTTAAGAGTAGTTTGAGTTCACGAGTTGATACTGAAGTAAAAGATTTTCAGATGTACTTCACACTTATAATTCAGAGATAGATAGATAGATAGATAGATAGATAGATAGATAGATAGATAGATAGATAGATGTAGTTTTGCAATGAAGAATTAACTGCTTAAAAATGCAAGCCTTACATTTCTGCTTTTAAACCATTTTTTAATGCTGTACAGACAAACTGAAAATGCTAAATTATTTTGTGTGATAATCATCAGCATGTCACAGATAGAAACCCTAAAACAAATTTTTTGAGATATGAACAGATACAAACAGGTTGCACATTGATGGAGACAATTGGCAATACTCATTTTATTATTAAGGGGAAACTGATTATTTTTGCATTTTCTGAGCTAGAAATATATTGTATTTGATGGCAATATTTCTTTGTTAAACAGATTTTCTGATCGCCCTTTCACAATTTCAATGCAAAAAGTCTTGAAACAGAGCAAAAGCAGTGCAGAATCTCACCAGAACTCTCCATCATCTTCCACAGTCACACCCAACCTCTCTCGCTCACTCTTACTCACTCTCTTCCACTCCTCTGAGCTACAGACAGACAACAGAAGAAAAAATATTAGAGTGCTTTAATTCAATTTCTACTGCAAAAAAAAAAAAAATAAAAATAATATATATATATAATATATAATATAAATTATATATATATATATATATATATATATATATATATATATATATATGTATATATATAAATAAATAAATAAATAAATAAATATATACACACACACACATTTATGTATTATCCATATATATATATATATATATATATATATATATATATATATATATATATATATATATATATATATATATATAACCAAAATGCCTTCATATTTTACCAGTGACTCTGGTAACTGAAAATGTGTCTGACACCACTTACTCTTTGATCTCACATTAATTTAATTAAAAAACATATATATTTTTTAAATATTTAAATGTTAAATGCAGTAAGATTCAAGAGCTTTATTGTCATATGTACTAGTACAATGAAATTCTTACTTTGTTTACTCCTCACGAGAATGACAGGGCAGAAGGGGACAAACATAACTTACTAGGACAATATTCAAATGACATAAAAAATATAAAATATACAGTAAAGTATAAACCAGAAAGAATAATAAAAATAAATAATAATAGCATAAAAAAAAGAAAGTAATGAAAGAAAAAGAAAGGAAAATACAATAAAGAAAAATACAATAAATATACAATAAAGAATAATACAATATTAAAAAAGCAACAATCAAGTTACCTTCAACCTAAGATAAAATTCATTAAAATACCTGTATATAATTGTCCCACTCAAATTCTAATGCATTTAGTAAAATGCAAATGCTTCATGACCCTGCACATCAATACTGATTATTTTAATGAATTTGCCACATTAGCATCATAAAAATATGTAAATTAAAAATATATTATTTGCATGTAATTATAAGCTCTCTACTCAAGTGTTCTTTGGTTGAAAAACCCTCCTCAAACATTTATATGTGTTTTTCACTCCTAAAACCCTGCAATGTGAACATGATCATAATCTCAAAGATAACAGGCAAAGCATGCAAAAAAATAATTAGGTACTGCATGATGCTGAAATATGACACTTGATGCTGAGTTTGTCCTCCAGTAGGTGGCAGTATGACCACAAAAATACATTTCAGCATTTAAAAGTCACAATCTGTGGTTTGAAACAAAGCATTGCTGTGTCCGCACAGCCTTGATATTTCCTGTTTTTTTCCATTGCATCTGTTTTTACACGAGTGAGTCATACATCATGCACATTAACTTTTATACTTTAATCCTTTTTTATGAAGCATGTTTAGCTCTCAATCATTTCTCTTCCTAACTGTTTAGCACATTCACTGGATTTGTTAGCGTTAGGCGAATGTTGTCCAGCAATTGAGAAAGTTGTTTACATGATCACTTGAAGAACTTCTGTGCCCTAAATCAAACTATTTACATCAGGGAAAGACTGGGAGAAACTTCAGCGGAAAATAAGGCCACGTTTTCTTTCATTGCACAAACAGTGCAATAAATAATAACACTGCAAACCTATGATTTATACATCATCTGTAAGCTGAAATAAATGAGCTTTCCATTGAAGCATAGTTTGTTAGGATCGGACAATATTTGTCTGAGATACAACTATTTGAATATCTGGAATCTGAGGGTGCAACAAAAATCTAAATATTGAGAAAATCGCCTTTAAAGTTGTTCAAATGAAGTTCTTAGCAATGCATATTACTAATCAAAAATTAAGTTTTGATATTCTTACAGTAGGAAATTTACAAAATATCTTCATGGAACATGATTTTTGGCATAAAAGAAAAATTGATAATTTTGACCCATACAGTGTATTGTTGGCTATTGCTACAAATATACCCGTGTTAATTATGACTGCTTTTGTGCTCCAGGGTAGCACACAGTCTCCTTTATAAAGCACACACTCGACAGTAACACTAAACAGCTTCCAGATGTTCACAAACCTGTCGCTCCACGCTCCGTTCCACTCTCTCTGACCCCACGGGTTCCTCATGCGGATCATGGAGAGCTTCTCTGATTTGAAGAACGCCAGCAGGCCGGAGCCCAGACGCACTTTACGTACATCAGTCACTGCATACGCGTGACCTTTGACCAAGCCACAGTCTAAACGGGCTTCCATATCCGCCTGACTCATGGCCTGCGGAAAAGAATCCAAATATGAAAACGTGAGGCTGGGACGTGACACATTATTGCATGAAGCACAAATGCACGTGAGGCTCACTCTGATGGAGCAGCTGATCAGGCCTCCTCTGTTGTGGATCTTCAGCACGCGCTCGAACAGCTGATTTCTGGCCTCCTCCTCCTGGAGGAACTTCCCCTCCAGCAGATCCATGGGCTCAGATACTCCACCAGTGAAATCCACAAGAGCGTCGGCCGTGTTCCCGCCATCCAAAGCCTCATAACATCTACATAACCTGATAAATGATGGACACAGAGGAATGAACCAGTACAGCTTGAATGCATGTTCATATTATATATATATATTCAAAACAAATATACGAATACATAGATGGAGCACATCTGATTTGTTTCATGACTACAATTGTATCTATCTATCCATCTATCACACACACACACACACACACACACACACATATATATATACACATACACACACGCACACACTTATACGAAGACTTCAAAAGCAAAAACCTCTAAGCCCATCAGATGTTTTTTTTATTAGGCTCCTATGAAAATATCATAGGACATTTTTTTAAAATAAGCATTCAATAACTGACTAATAACCTTTTCTTTGCCATTAAAGTGAAATTACTAAACCTAAACATGATTAAAAAAAATGATCATGACTTTGTTTTTAAAATTTGGCTATATTTTTTAAATTGGCTTATTATTACTATTATTGCATTTTGTGCTGTAATAAACGTTTTAAGAAATGTTTCAAGAAATGTTTCTCATGACTTTGCACCTTAAAATACAGATTATTAAATTCTTTAAGTTGTCTTTTTATTACTTGATGTTGGCTAAAATGTCGATTTGGTGCTGTAATATATGTTTCAAGAAATATTTATGTATTTATCATCAATGATGAAAACAGCTTTTGCTGCTTAATATTTGTGTGTAAACTATGCTAATTTTTTCTCAGGATTATTTGATTTGTTTTGAAATAGAAATCTTTTAAAATTACAGAAATCTTTTTACATTTAACATATATGTCTTTACTGTCAATTTTGATTAAGTTAATGCATCCTTGTGGAATAAACTTTATTTTTTAAAATACTTTATATTATTTACCCCAGTAAGTGTAAAATATTAAGCAGCAAAAACTGTTTTCAACATTGATGATAATAAATGCTTCTAAAGCACCAAATCAACATATTTTATATAGATTTTTAGGCATGTTTTATTCTGTTTCTATCAGTGGTGGTCAGTAACGAAGTAAAAGTAATTCGTTACTGTACTTAAGTAAATTTTTCAAGTATCTGTACTTTACTGGAGTAGTTTTATTTCCAGTAACTCATTACTGTCGTTACAGTTCCAAGCAGTAAGATCGTAGCTTTCCCGTTGGCGGTTGGCACTACATTTCATCAATAACATATCGTTACTCCTTATAATACATCACGTGCTCCAAAACGCCAGAAGCGGTGTGTGATTCAGTGAACAAACTGATTCTTTCAATGCATACCTGTTATCGGCTTCTGCAAATCACCATTCCAAACGAGTCATTCACGAATTGGAATGATCCGATTGACAGCTGTTCTGGAGTCGACAAACTCACATGATTCAAATGAACCGTTTAGAGCGAGTCTTCAGTGAACTGAACTCACAATAAAGAACCGGGAGATCTTGAACGACCAGTAAAAGCAACTGATGCTGCGAAAAGTAAGTTACTAATGTCGAATTTTAGGATTAATTATTGTAACTGATAAATCATATTTAGCTCAAAACTGTCAGTTGTTTGTGAACTAAATCTACTGTAAAGGGTGATATATTTAAGCCCTCTGAAATGCTTGAATGCAGACAGATCAATGGCAGTGTCTCTATGTTTTAGGTCAAAAAAACGAAATATTAAAATAAACAGATTAAATAAAATAACTCATGCACGTTCATATTCCCCGCTGCTGTAACGTTAGCAGTTTTATTAAAATGCTACGCATTTAGCCCTATGTGATGTCTGTTTTTATATTGTTTATCAACAGTATATTTTTTTATATTGTTTAAATCAACTAGCCGAGTAGACAGATATGAATGTTTATTCATAACCATACTGAAAATAAGTAAATATTGTTACCTGATGCTAACTGTCTAGCTAACAAGCTTGCTGGTGCTAAGATGAGGAAATTTTTTAGATATAAAGTCCAAATATTTTTATTCAACCACCTAGAGAGATTACATCTGAGGTAAAAAGAAAGCATGTGATGTTCAGAACATAACTACAGTAATTATCAAAGTGGAAAGTGATGCCCTCTGGGGGCATTTGGACAGGCATGTTTTACACCACAGACAAGGTTTGAGAAGAAAAACATCATTATGAAAATATAATTATATTTTCCTTAAAATGTTCTTCCTAACTTCAGGCCTTATTCTCATGTCATATATAACTGTGACGTTCTGCAAAACAACAAGCTTTAAAACACTTTCTTATCTCAGTGTAAGCTTCACAGTGAACATTACTACATCACTCTCGTCAACGTAGTACCATATCAACAACAAAATATATATCTTGACTCCATATAGTGGTTATTTTGGGAAAATCCCAGGTATTTTGAGCAGTAGGATTATAAAAATATGTGCTAATATAAAATTAAATAAAGTAGTCTATATAAAATTGGAAAATAAATCTATCTATCAGTACGTTTTTACTTAAGTACATAAAAAATCTAGTACTTTTGTACTTTCACTCGAGTAAAATTGAAAAAACAGTACTTTTACTTTTACTGGAGTAATATTTTATTATACGTATCTGTACTTTTACTCAAGTACTTGATTTGTGTACTTCGTCCACCACTGGTTTCTATTGCTTGTGGTAATTACTTGGCATAGGCTTTCTCCACCAGTGCACTCCAGAACTCATTACTGTCGTTTGAGTGGCAGTAGACGAGCTTCCCGTTGGCGGTTGGCAGTCGGTCATCAATAACAACATCCACCCAGTCTCCAAAACGCCAGAACCGGAAGTGAAAAATCCCAGCATAGCTCTCCGGCTTCTGCTTGTCCCATTCCTGGTCCTTCCAATCTGGGATAACCTGTGAACAGACAAAATCTGGAGTCAACTAAACTCACACTGACAGATCTATGGGGAAAAAAAGATGAATAAATACATGGAATTATAGGAGCTTTTGAGTAAATCATATGAAAGCTCAAGAACATGCTTAATCCAAACATTAAAAAAAAGAAAATAAGAAATACATTTTTGATGAAAATTGTTTTGCATAAATTAACCCTATTTAAAGCAATGTTATTTTACTATTAAATCTTATTATTATCTTAATATTTTTTAGATTTTATTTTAATCTTGGTTTTAGTCATTTTAATACATTAAATTTTCAATTTTAGTACTTCAACATTTTAGTTAGTTGCCATGGTAACAGTTCTAATTTTCCTTTTTAGGTTTTTCTAATATTTATATTTTGTTTCAACTTTATTTAACTTGCCCAAAACAAATTTCAATAGCATTAGTTTTATTTTTACTTAACAACACTGATTTTAGGACCCTTCATTTTTGTATATTTTCATGACAGTTAAGCAATTTTTTCCCCTCAATTCAGAATACTGTAATGCTAAAAATGGAGTCCATAATAATAATAAGAATAATAAACAAACTAAGCGAATAATATATAAATCAGAGGCATTTGTTGTACTGCATGTACACGGATTTAAAAAAATTAATTGCAATAAATTTTTATTATATTTGGATGTTTACTGCATGACAATGCAATGTAAATAATCAGACAAAAAATAATATATAGTAATAATAAAAATAATCAATGACTGAATGAATGAATGAATGAATAAATAAATGAACATTAAATAAATGATAGGCATTTGGTAATGGGAATGTGGAGATCAAATACAATAAAATAAAATAGTAGTATTATCAATCAGATGCATATTTACTAATAATAATAAAAATCCCTGCCAGAAAAAAAAAAAAAAAAAAAAATTTTTTCTTTTTTCAGCAGTAAGCATCTGTTGCCTAGTGCTGCAACACGTCAAACTCTAGCAGTGAATCTCCGGTTGGTTGCTCCCAAAACTCATCCAGAGGCTCAGAGCCTGTGTGGCAGAATCAATAGAGTCCCCAGCTAACCAGGTTTTTGCCCCGCGGGGCCACAGAGGCGGGTGGAGCGGCGGGATGGAAAGTGAAGTCTGAGAGAGGAGAGAGTTCATTCAGTCTAACACAGACACACACACAGAGAGCACAAGCGTACCGATCCTCCCTGGACTCCGAGACGATCCGCTCATGGGTTCAGAAACAGAGCTGAGCTTCAGCGAGGACCTGCAGCTGGTGGAGGTGATGCGTCTGAGGGTGCAGTCGCTGCAGCAGAAGGGTCAGAAGCGGCAGGACGGAGAGCGGCTTCTGCTGCCACACGAGTCCGTCTACCGGCTGGACTTCAGCGACCAGGACCTGAGCTTCCTCCGCTGGAACGTCAGCCTGCGAGGAACCGGACGCTTCACCGTCACCGGCATCTGCCAGCTCTGGACGCCCGATCTGACCAACCTGATGACCAGGCAGCTGCTGGAGCCCATCGGCCAGTTCTGGAGGAACGCCGGGGATCCCGAGGATTCGCCCATCAAGTGTCTGGAGGCAGATATCCAGGAGTTCGGAGAGAGGATTGCGGAGCTGGCCAAGGTGCGGAAAGTCATGTACTTTCTGTTCGCTTTCAAGGAGGGAGTGACCAAAGAGAACATCTCCTGCTCTTTGACCTTCAACAAAAACAATTAAGAGATCGAATCTCTCCAAGCATCGTATCCTAGAACCTCTGTCAGGTTAGATGTTCTCTGTGCTGGTCAAAAACCTTTTTATTTTCACCAGTTGATCTTAAAAACTTAGCTTCACTTAGCTTTATTTCTTATCCTGCGATCCAGAAAAGCAGCTCTTTAGAAAGATTGTAAATGCATGTATTTTGTTGGTGCTTATGTAATCCAATGCAATTTTGATGCTTCTAGACAGATCAATAAAATCAGTTTTATCAATCATTTAATTTCTGTATGTGAATGTTTAGTTTTTGAGCACTGCAAGGTCAACAGTCTCGACCAGCGTCCGGCTCGAACCACAACACGACCGGATCGATATCGGGAATCAATCGAAACCTCTTTGTTTTCACCAATCAATCATAAAAAGATTTTTATTATTTATTTAGCTTCGTTTATTTTCCTGCTGTCTAGAAAAGCAAGATGCTGCACATGCATTTTGGTGAATATGTAATCCAGTGCCGTTTTGATGCTTATAGACAGTTAAATAAAATATAATACCAGCGTCCGGCTCTAACCAACACACAACCGAATCAAAATCAGGAATCAATCAAAGCATATCTCCTGCTCTTTGACCTTCAACAAAAACTATTAAGAGATCGAATCTCTACAAGCATCGTATCCTAAAACCTCTGTCAGGTTACACTCTTAAAAATAAAGTTTCAAAAGGGTGTTTTCACAGCGATGCCATAGAAGAACCAGTTTTAGTTCCCCAAAGAACCTTTCAGTGAACAGTTCTTAAAAGAACATTTTAATAATCTAAAGAAACTTTTGTGGAATGAAAAGGTTCTTTGGAACCATTGATGCCAATAAAGAACCTTTATATAAGAGTGTAGATGTTCTCTGTGCTGGTCAAAACTTCTTTATTTTCACCAGTCGATCATAAAAACATAGCTTCATTTATTATCCTGCGGTCCAGAAAAGCACCACTTTAGAAAGATTGTAAATGCATGCGTTTTGTCTGGTGCTTATGTAATCCAATGCAGTTTTGATGCTTCTAGATGGATGAATAAAATCAGTTTTATCAATCATTTAGTTTCTGTATGTGAACGACACGACCGGATCTATATCGGGAATCAATCGAAGCGCCCTGCTTTCGAGCAAACGCCACGCATTAGTTCTGGGAAATCTGACTCACTGATTCTTTCCAACAGTTTGTTTCAATTAACTGGTTCAAAAAGCCAATTCATCCGTTTGTTTGCACCATCGAGTGTTTCCATTATAGATCTGGTGACATATTAGGTTGTATTAGTTGTATGAGACATACAAGTTAAAGAATCACTCGAACCGATTCAGTTCAGTTTGTGAGCAAGTTCATTAAAAGAATCAACTCAAAAGAACAATTCTGACTCGTAAAACTATCAAAATGTTCTCTGTGTGCTATGAAATGTCAGCTACAGACAATAAATGGAAATTACTTCTCTGACAGGCACATTAAAATAATGTGAATATACTGTATGTATACGTAAATGTCCCACATTATCTATAAAAACTTTTCACCCCAGGTATGAACGTCTATAACTCCATCTCAAATGATGGTTAAAATAGATCATTTTTACTTAGATTTAACTTTTTAAAGAAATATTTTTGCATTAAATAATAAAATGAAGTACTACTTACATAACATTTCAGCTTGTCAACACAGCAAGCACAAACTATTTAATTACACAATTTTATGGATATTTCATGCAGTACCGAAAAGTTTTTTAAAACAAATAATTAACAAAAACTATAAAAACATTTGTGTTAATGAACAATCAGAAATAAAATAAAAGATATTTCATTGAAAATGTATTTTTATATTATATATTATTTACTATATGTATATATAAACTGCACGACAATCTATTGAAAATAAAAAAAACTAAAGTTGTAGATACATGTAATTGAAGCAATTTAGCATTATTATCAATCAGATGCATATTTAAATAAAAAAAAATAAAAAAAAAAAAAAAAAATCCTACAAAAAAAGTTGCCCTATGCTGCAACACAGACTATTATTTGATATATCATAAAGTACTGAAAAGGTTTTTTTAAATTGTTGACAGACTATAAAAAGTTTTTTTTTGAAGTAAAAGAAAATATAAATATTACATGAAAATTTTGAAAAATGTGCCTTTAAGTTGAAACATTTTTTAATTTAGTTACAGGATATAAAAAAATTAAAAAACTTAAATAGTAATATTTAAAAAAACTGACATGGACGAAACTAAAAGCTTAAGATAGAATTAGTTACAATTCAATTTCAGGTGACATTTGAGGTATAATTCTCTGGTAAATGTGGGTAATTTAGGGTGTAATCATACAAACAAGTACTGAGTAATATATCAATTAATTAAATTGACTTAATTTCAGGCCAGGGTTAGGATTAGGGTTTGGTTTAGAGTTGGTTGCATGTAATTATGCATAGTTTATTGTTATTTAGTAAATACATGCAACATGTATAACAAGGTCACTCTGAATAAGTGTTACCCCACAGTTAAAAAAATATTTTAAAACTACATTTATAAAAGCCAATTCATAATGATGAATAAAACAACACTTTACTTAAAGCCTTTATGTATAATGCATTATAAAAGTATTTCATTTGTATTTCAAAGTATTTCAACAATTCATTGTTACACTATGCATTTTAAATTCGGTTAATTATTTACAACAAGATATAATGTATTACAACACACATTATGTATAATTATAATGCATTATATACCCTTTAATAACCCTTTATAATGCAAAGGCTTTAAGTAACAATTTAATTACATTTCTTTTTTCACAGAGCTTGTTGAAATGCATTCTGGGATTGTCTTCTCTATTAAGCACAGATGTGATGCTGCCATAATTAAATGGCCAAAATGAGGTCTTAAATGGCAACATAAGTTTGCACCCTACTTTTAAGACCCTGCTGTCTAGGTAGGCAGCTCACTGTGTGAGTGTGTGTCTTCAGGGGGTGCGTCAGGACAGTAATTAGACCTCAGGAGGGAGATGAGTGTACAGCGGTGTGACAGCGACAGGTGCTTTAATGAGAGACACGGACGGATGACGTACGACTGGAAGCTCACGAGTGAATGGAAGTGTGTTAAAAACTCTTTCCATGCCCTCAGATCTGGAAATGTGTTACACAGGGAAACAAACAGAAGTCGTCCCGTGGGAGGCCATGTTTGCCCACGATTGCACGTCGTGTGTGGACACAAATGAAAATATGATAACCCCAAGTCTCCAATTAGTCACATCTGATTCTCTCGAAACAAGACTCGTTCTAATAACGCACCGTTTGCTCGGTAAGCACATCCCAAGACTCTGTCTGGAAAGATTACAGTGCACCTGTAATGAAGAAACATCACGTTCTGTGTCAAATTATGAGCTTGCTCTAGAGGAATCACCGGACCGCTGTATAAACTATAGCAATCAAACACTCAGAGGTTGAGATTTTATTTTTTAAAAATCACTCGGAAAATCATTTGATAATGACATTTGTTATTTGTTACAAAACGACAGGCAAACGTTCATAAAACTATTTTTTGTGTATTTCACACTGTGTCCGATGATTTGTCAATGTCACAAAAATGGCTTGTGATCATTTTGGAAGCATTATGTTGTTATTATTAACTAAAACTAATACAAAATTGCTTTGGAAAAATAATACAAAGCTGAAATAAAATAAAAGATTTTTGGAAGAAAAAAAAAACTCCCCAATGCAATATTCCTATTTTCATTGAAGTACTAAGAAAAAGACTAAAACTGAAAAACAAATAAATTAAATTAAAGACACACAGAGAAATAAAAAAATTATAATAATACTAAATCTAAAGCTGAAATTAAAATGTATTAAAGTTAAATCAAAATATTAAAAAACTAATAAAATACTAAAAGTGAAAACAATAAAGTCAAATAGAAATATTAGAAAAAGGATAAACTAAAAATAAAATAAAACTACAAACCAATCAGTAATGTTTTTGTAAAGAAAATACTTGTAAATAATTTTGAAATGTTTTTAACATGACATTTGTTATTTGTTACAAAATGACAGGCAAATGTGACCAGAAATGGCTTGTGATTGTTTTGGAAACATTAACACAGTAACAATGTTGTTTTTGTTATCTTAAACTCACACTAAAACTAATAAAAATTGTTTTGGCTAAATAAAACAAAGCTAATAAAAAATAAATGATTTAATAAAAGATAAAATAAAATAAAAAATAGATAAAAATTCAAAAACCTTTCCAAGGTAATATTTCTTATTTTCATTTAAGCTTACGAAGAAAAAGACTAAAACAAAAAAACAAATAAAATCAAATAGAAATATTAAAAACTAATAATAATACTAAAACTAAAGCTGAAATTAAAATGTATTAAATAGAAATATTAAAAACTAATATAACACTAAAATTAAAATAAAACTAAAATTAAATAGAAATATAAAAAACTGATAAAAATACTCAAACTAAAATTAAAAATTAAATAAATTAAAATGGAAATACAAATCAATCAGAAATGTTTTGCATTATTTTTTGAGTTACAGCTGTATTTTTCTGAAGAAAATTTTGCATTTTTTTGAAATACACAAAAAAAAGACACCTTGCAATTGCAATTGAACAAAAATACAAATATATCTAACAAACAAAAACAAATACAGTATAGGCCTATATGGTGAAAATTATGGCAGGGCAATTAAAAATCCTGATCATTGAACCCTGATTTTTATAGACATCATGAATATGGATCGTTTTGTTATTTTGAGGGATTCTGTGCAGTCCAAGGATATAAATAACTCACATGTTGAAAATAATGAAATCTTGAAATTACAATAAAACCAGTGTGTTTTGTGAATGCACTCAGACCGAACATAACAGCTGAGCTTTCAGACTTTTAATGACACACAAACACACTGTGTGTCCAAGACTGATACAGCGCCACACCATGGACAGATAAAACTGCTTCCTTCTTTCTATCCCATTAAAACACCGCACCTCCAATCAGGTGAAGATGTGAGATCGGATGTAATATTCTCCAGGCATGATTAACCCTGCGGGGCCGAGCAGTGATGACGTTTCACTATCAGTGCTGGTCTTCCCACAGCATAGACTCTATATGAGAGAAATCATTCTCACTAGACTCAATATTAACTTCCATCGACATTTAACCTAATTATTAACCAAACTAATGATAAGGAGGCTGAGCAAGACTGTTCAGATGAGAAAACCCTTTCTCCAGTAATCACTATTACAGACTAAACTTACTGGAGCTATTTTAGGTGGTTATTTGTATTAGACACCACTGTCATCATAACAAGAAATTACAATAAATAATTGCATTCTGCCTGTGCTATATTGTTTTAAATTTTTTAATTATTTTTAAATTTAAAAATTAAATGTGGACTACAAACGAAACAAAAAACTGTTTTTTTGAGCTACAGTTGTATTTTTATAAATAGAAATAAAGAAAATTAACAGGCATAGTATTTTTTCTTAAAACGTCTCATAGTAATCAGTGTTTCAGACAAAATAACATAATTAGTTATTTTAGTTCCAGTGAAGGTGGTTAATTAGCATTAGCCATCACTGGCGTCAAAACAAGAAATTAAAATTCGCCAAGAGTTCTTGTGTTCTGTTTGAGCTATTAATTTAATTCAAATGTATTTGTTTTAAATTTCAATTTTGAATTTCAATTTATACTACTGGTCAAAAGTTTAGAATAATTATGATCTTTTGTGTTTGAACGCAGTCTCTTCTGCTCTCCAAGCCTGCTTTTTTGTATTAAAATGACAGTAAAATGTGAAATATTATTACAATTTAAAATAACTGTTGTCTATTGTAATATATTATAAAATGCAATTTATTCCTGTGATGCAAAACTGAATTTTCAGCAGCTGGTCTTCAGAGTCATACGATTCTTTCCAAATGTTCAACCAGTATAGTGTATATGCATTTGGCAGATTTTTCTTATCCAAAGCAACTCACATTGCATTTAAGATACACATCAGCTCATGTATTTCCTGGGAAATGACCGTGGCATTGCTCACAACATTATACTCTTTTTTACAGTATCTGTACAGTACCACATGACAAGTTACAAGAGTTACAACGTAAGCACTAACGGCATGAACTCACCTTCTGCCACAGAGCTTCTCTGGAGGCCAGACTGGAGCAGGCCGCCACAAACCAGCAGTTTCCCAGCTGCCCCTGGTGCAGGTCATGAGCGCTGATCCCGTTCACAAACAAGTGTGGGTCTTCACACAGCTCCTGTCACACAGACAGACAAAGAGATTCACATGATCACACACACATTCACTAGAGTCCAGTTACAGGACCGCAGGGCCGTGTGTTTGTCCTCTGTAATTAAACCAGACGTGTTTTTCTGCTTCTGGTTTAGTGTGTCACTGAGACTCAACGACTGCATAATGTTCGGACTAACCATTTAAAAGATTACTTTAAGGGTTAGTTTTCAACTGAAATGCAACAAATACGAGGACGCTGGTTTTTCTGGTTAAAAGTAAACATGAAATTCAAGATATTCAAAATAAAAAACTAAAAGAAAACAGTTGAATTGATGAGCATCTCAATATTAATGAAATCATAAGTCAAGCATTAAAATTGTTAACAGCTGACTTTTTATAAGCATTCATTCATACAGCCTGGTGAAATTTTTACAGTGAAATTGTTTTATTACAATGGTAATATTTTATATTTTGATCAATATTTTTATGTAATAATAATAATAATAATATAACATCAATATTAATGTATTGATTGTATTATAATATCAATTATTATTATTACTATTATTATATACAAATGTTAAATCAAAATATTAAATATTACCATTGTAATAAAACAATTTCACTGTAAAAAAAACAAAACTGTAAAATGTGTTATTACAAGGGTAATTTTATATTTTACTTAATATTTATAATAATAATAAACATCAATATTCATATATTGTATTACAATACAAGAAAACATTATATTATCATTAATCAATGATACTTAATTTTATTTTACAGTGAAATTGTTTTATTATTATCATATTGATTTGATATAAAATAGCAATATACATTTTTAGGCCCAACTATGCAGCCCTACATAATAAACATGGAGCTTTAAAACACAAACAAACAAATGAACAAACAGACAAGCAAAAAAAAAAAAAAAAAAAAAGAAAAAGAAAAAGAAAACAACAGCTGCAGTGAGGAAGAGCTGCTTCATGTGACATTCATGAGTGAAGGCCTGATGTGCAACAAAACAGACTTCTGCTTCAGCAAACAGCAGGTTTCTGGTGGGCGGAAGATTGCATTACACTTGTTCAACTACATTGCACTCACATGCCTGAACAGAACACCGTCATTCATGATGGACGGAGAAACAGGGAGTGTCCTGAATACATGAAGCAATACTCCCTAAACGCAAACACCTGTTTAGTGGTGTTTACTACTGAGCATACTTAAGCATTAATCTTTGGGGTGTAATGCTTGTGTTTCTCAAAGACTGAGTTTGTAGAAGGGCTGTTACTTTACTGAGTGATCAAATGCACCATTTTCATCTGCCAAACAATCTACAGATGAAAATCATCGTGCAAACACGGTTACATTAGCCGCTCGCTGGATGAAACAAGCTTTAAGCTCGTCAAACACTGACAATCCATTCAAGCATTACTTGAAACCTCATGCATATTTAACTAGTTAATGGATTGCCAAAAAGGTTTTCCCAGAGCCTTTAATGGACTGGATTCAGTTTTAATTGACAAAGATCTTTTAGGCTTGTTTTTGTGTAATGAGCTTCAGCTTTCTTCAGAGAAAACACGCGTTTCATACAGTATATACATGTCATGAAATTAGCCTAAATTTAATTTTTTTCATTATTTTAAGACCTTCTGCTCTGAAGGCTTGTGCTTAAATTGTGCCTATTCATGAATTTCCGAGGACGTGTCACACAAGCTGCTAATATTTCATGCAATCATATTCAGTGTGACTTCATAATATACACTACTGTTTAAAATACACGGGTCAATCAAAAGACGTTTATAACGTTAAAAAAACATTTCTGTATCAAATAAAATTAAGTTTTTATTCATCTGTGAATCCTGAAAATTAAGAGCATCATTGTTGACAGTTTCCACAAAAATATTGTGCAGCACAACTGTTTTCAACATTGATAATAATCAGAAATGTTTCTTGAGCAGCAAATCAGCATATTAGAATGATTTCTGAAGATCATGTGACACTGAAGACTGGAGTAATGATGCTGAAAATTCAGCTTTGATCAAAGAAATGAATTACATTTTAACATATCCACATAGAAAACAGATATTTTACATGCAAAAATATTTTAATTTTTTTTTTACTGTATTTTTGATCAAATAAATGCAGCCTTAAAGGGATAGTTCACCCAAAAATGAAAATTCTGTCATCATTTACTCACCCTCAAGTAGTTTCAAACCTGTATGAATGTGTTTGTTCTGCTGAACACAAAGGAAGATATTCTGAAGAATGTGGGAAACAGAGCAGTTCTGGATCATAGTATTTTTTTTGCTACTATGGAAGTCAATGGTGCCCCAAAACAGCCTGATTACAAACTTTCTTCAGAATATCTTCCTTTGTGTTCAGCAGAACAAACACATTCATACAGGTTTGGAACTACTTGAGGGAGAGTAAATGATGACAGAATTTTCATTTTTGGGTGAACTATCCCTTTAAGCCCCGTTCACACTACAAGCGACACTCAGCGACAAAGCGACACGATCCCATTCATTTCAATGGAGAGCTGGCGATTTCCGGCGACCGGATGGGGCGTGTCTAGCGACGCGACAAAGTTCAGAATCCTTCAACTTTATGCAAATGATGAGCGACTTTCAGGAGCGACAGCCAATAGGAAAGAAGACGGTTGAGCTCACGTGATCGTTCTCCTCTCAGCAGTAGATAAACATACGCAATGGAAAAAAAGTAGGCTCCGTTTCTCATTCATTTTTGTTTGTATGTCCGTATTTAATTTATATTCATATCATATTTAGTCTTTTGCCTCCAAAATGTTTGTATTTAGCAGCAAGAAACCTGATTCGCTGTCTAGGCAACCAGTAGTGAGATACACCCACCAGAGCATGTGAGCGGAGCGGAGCGTGGAGCGAGCGTGGAGCGGAGCGTGCGAAATATAGTCGGAGCGGGTTTTTATCCAAAGGCCGGAGCGATCGCTCTGTCTCGCTCCGGTTCCGCTCCAATACCGCTCACACCACGAGCCTAGGGCATGCACAAATCCACCCAGAATTCACCTGTGCCTTCAACAATTAACAAAACTGTCAGCCTACACTTCAAAAATCGTTCGTTGTGAAGGAGAGATGGAGTTCGTGAAATATTTCCAAAAGCAAACCGACAGGTCATACAGGTGCACAATTCCTGTCAAAAAAATAGATGATAACGATGTTGAACATGATCAGGAATGTGGTGATACGATTTCAGTAAGTAAGGATTCATATTTTAATCTAAAAAGACACATCATGCGGAAACATGACAGTGTCTGCGCGAACATGGGGAGGCCAGAGCAAAACGTGAGTATTTTGAATATGGTTGAAATAGGAAATATTGGCTAATAATCAATTAAATAAGTTTTGTCATACGAATATTTTGATGTAGCCTACTTAACCCTGTCCGTGATTTTTTTATTTCATAGAGAAAGAGATATACATATGTTCTATTTTGACTGATGTTGCTGTGAGTTCTTTATAGGATATAGGCTGCGTGGCGGACGCGTCGCGGAGCGGGTTTGCTGCGTGCTGATTTTCCTTTCCGCACCTATGTTAACAGATTAGAGCAGCCACACTGCCTGCGGAATATGCGCGTATCAGGTGCGCGGTCCAACCACACTGCAACCGCGGCCCCGCAACAGAATAGAAGTGAAGCGGATTTTTCCGCAGCAGTTACGCAACAAACCCGCTCCACGTCCGCCACGCAGACAGTGTGTCCCAGGCGTAAGCCTTCGGTTGAAAACGGCAGGTGTTAGGCATGCAGAGGAATTTTAAATGTGAGCGAGCGTGGAGCGATTTCACCAGAGCGGGATGAAATTGTAGGTGAGCGGGGAGCGGAATTGAGCGGAGCGGTCTGGTGTGACTTTGAGCGGTGGAGCGGACACCCACGTGAGCGGGGAGCGGAAATTCTCACCGCTCAGCTCCGCTCACATGCTCTGATGCCCACTAGCGACCTCATCGCCAGCCCCTGGTGACATGCAGCAACAAAAGTCGCTGCTAGTGTGAATGCAGCTTCAGTGAGCAGAAGAGACTTCTTTCAAAAATATTTTAAAGATATTACCAACCTCAGTCAGACATTGAAGGGTAGTGTACTGAATTTTGCATATAAAATCAGTTTTTATTTGTATTTTTGGCATGGTTTATTATATACATCCTGGCTCAGGTTTATTGACATGCTAAGAAAACATTTATTTATCATGCAAGACTCCAGTTATGACAGCTGCAGGAAACCATTCCTCTACACAAACCTTTACTCATGCACATTTCTAAACAATACCTATTATAATCTTTGGCTAAATATAATCACTGTATGAAGAGGCTATTGTTTCAACTATAAACACGTTTATCTGGCATGAGTTTAAATGCATAAGTAACATGTGGTGTCCAGTAACAAGATCTACGGCCAGAAGAGCCACACCTTTCATAAACACGCAGATCAGATATGATTAATGACAATGAGCAGGTTATTTAGGTGACGGGTTTAGTCAAAGCAGGCATAAAATCCACCTTCTACTGGTTCAAGTGCATCAATGGTTATGAAAGGGCACTAATTATCAAGTCTTTGTGTGAATCAGTGCTGTTTGCTAACTATTGCTTTGCTCATACTTTAAGCTTATATTTTAAACCGGAACGTTAATAGTTAAATGTTCAAATTTATGAAATAAATTAGATTATAAAATAATTTGTTTTATTTAAGGACAAAATCGTTCACGTGTATAATTATCAGATTTATTAAATAAATTTGGTTTAAAATTATTTTATTTATTTAATAATAAAATAGGGTGATCCTTGAATTTTAAATCTTTCAATCATCAGATTTAGGAAATAAATTAAATGACAAAAAGATTCAATTTACTCAATAATAAAATAGGGGGAATAGACCAATATCAATTTACATACTTTAATCCTGAACATTAAGTGTTAAATTATCAAATTTATGAAATAAATCTGACTACAAAATAATTTGATGTAATAAGAAAATAGGGAAAACAGACCAATATAAAATTTCAAACTGTAATCCTAAAAATTCAAGTGTTGAATAATCAGATTTGTAAAATAAATTGGATTTAAAAATAAAATAGGTAGAATAGACCAATATCAAGTTTCATACTTCAGTCCTGAACTTTAAGAGTTAAATTAACAAATTTATTTAAAAAAATTAAATAAAATTGGATTATAAAATAAATTTAACAGAATAGGTAAAATAGACTAATATCAATTTTCATACTATAATTCTGAACTTAATGTGTTAAATGATCAGATTCATGAAATAAATTGGATTATAAAATAATTTCATTTATTCATTAATACAAATGGGAAAACAGACCAACATTTTCAGGCAAAACTAAGCTAGATTACAAACTAAACACAAACAGATTCACATTATGCATCAAATAACTCACATTATTTGCATCAGTAGAATTTGCATCTTAAAATCTGCATTTGTTTCTTACCTTCGGCCTCTTCCAGGTGACTTTTCCGATGCGGTTTCCATGATAGAAGAGCGACTGGTCCTCAGCGAGGAAGACGGGGTCTTCAAACAGAGTCCTGTTCTGCTGGCACTGTTTCCTCAGGGCTGAGAACTGCTGCTCTTCAAACGGCTTCACCGACGAGAACATCCTGCAGTCTGGAGCCACACACAGACAGAAGATCGTAATGAGCTGAGCGCTGGGATCGGTTTACTGCAACATCCCTTACTCTGCCTGATCAGTTCCGGCATAAGGGTGCGTTTTAAGAGGAAATAGCCTGTTGAACTCAGGACAAGAACTGAGGTATGGCTGTCATTTATATCATAGCGCAACAAGACTAATGTCGAAACACTGTTTTGGTTGCGTTTCTCCGGATTGAATTGCATTCAACACAGTTTGACATTAGTTCACCCAAAAATGAAAGTTTGCCCTCAGGCCATCCCAGATGTACATAAGTGTGATTCTTCATCAGATTTGGAGAAATGTGTCACTGCATCACTGTCTCAGCAATGGATGCTCTGCAGTGAATGGGTGCCGTCAGAATGAGAGTCCAAACATCTGATAAAAACATCACAATAATCCACACCACTCCAGTCCATCAGTTAACATCTGGAGAAGACAAAAGCTGAAACAAATCCATCAACACATTTTCACTTTAAACCTTTACTTCCAGCTAAAATCTGAGTCCATAATCCATAATATTGCTTTCTCCAGTGAAAAATTAAACTTGTCTGAATCAGGAAAGAAATCTGCATCAGATCAAGCACCGTTTACAAGCCAAAACAGCTCTAAACAAATATGTGGGAGGATTTTGATGCGAGAGACAACAAAAGATGGACTTTTTCACTGAAGGAAGCGTTATTATGGATTATGGACTCAGATTTTAGCTGAAAGCAACAGTTAAAAACGTCTTAATGCTGGATTTGTTTCATCTTTTGTCTTCTCCAGATGTTAACTGATGGACTGGAGTGGTGTGGATTACTTGTGGATTATTGTGATGTTTTTATCAGCTGTTTGGACTCTCATTCTGACGGCACCCACACTGATGCAATGTTACATTTCTCCAAATCTGATGAAGAATCACACTTATGTACATCTGGGATGGCCTGAGGGCAAACTTTCATTTTTGAGCACATTTTCAGCAAATGTTCATTTTTGGTTGAAATATTCCTTTAAGTATACACTGCAAAATGAACAAATATGAAAACTCAAAACCCAGAAATTTGGAAATTCTGGTTATCTTGTTTTGCTCAAAATAAAATAATATGGGGTTTATGGCAAGCACTACAGGTAAACAGGGTAAAAAATTAATAGGAATAAAACTACTGTAAATGATACTGCAAAATAATCCCATGGCCTTTAAAAATACATATTGTAATTAAAATCTACAGACCATAAAGAGTCATAAAATAAACACCTTAATATGTATTCTGGATGTTTTCTTTCCACTGGCCTGAAAAAAAACCCACTATATTGAAGCAAAATAGCACAAAATCTCAAAACTGACCAGTGCCTGAAAAGCAATGGCAATTTCCTGCAGTGTTTTGCCTTTAGAAAATTATACAGGTTTGGAGTGACACGGTGGGAACTATTCCTCATGCAAAACTGTTTAACATTCATGCTAAAAGCCACATGAATGTTATGACTCAGAATCACACTGTCAAACCAGAACATCCAAAAAGGGGAAAGAAATTCAGAAATTGTCTCTAAGCATCTGATAAACACGCCTGAGCCCTCCTTTAGTTTACTGTACACTTCTGCTTTCTGCTCTGGTGTTTATCACTCTTGACGGAGCACCAGAGACCATCCTGCAGGATTTACAAATGGAAGACAAACCCCATTCACATCTGCACACAGCCATAAAAGCATTACACACGACTGTGAGAGAGAAAAATCGATACGGAGCTCAGATGAATCTGTTTAAGACACCATACACCCATCCAGACCGGAATTACCAAACCACATCATCATTACACGGACAGTGCAAATGATCCTGGTTTCTGAAGACAAACACAATATAAACCCTTTCACAACACACAGACCTTCATTCTGGACTATCAGGATCATGAGAATGAGTCAGCGATGGCATTGTGTTTTTACAGAGGGTGCGTCTTTAACTGGTGACATTTATTTGGACAGTTAGAAAGGCCTCAGAAAGCATCTGGACACTTTATCTACTTGTCATTGCATTAAAAAAATAAAATATCAAATCATGTGTCATCAGTGATCAAATCTCATTTCAAGGGCTGAAGCAACTTAGGTTCACTTGATTGTCCATTAATCAGTTTTTAGAGATGTGAGCATCAAATATGATCATCAGGATTTTGAGAAACATTTATTTTTCATCTCTCAATAATCATTGTAATGCATTGCATAATATGTTTTGAAACTACAGAGCTTTGATCATAAAACTAAGCCTTTAAATATCATCTTACGAAGACATATTACTGGAGATATAGAGGGACAACTGATTATTTGACTTTATGTCATTGTATGCAAGTATCTGCTATACAGTTATAAAGATCTCATTGATTTATATTACAAGCTATACAAATTGAATCATTTTTGGTCATATAAGCATCTGCACCAAATTGCATATTTTTACTCAGTTTGGGCCTCTGAATAAAACTGAGCTGTTCTGTACTCCTTGAGCTCCATATTCTTACTATATGAGCCATAAAAACCTTGAGTATTGAATATGATACAAAACATAAAACACACTTTTTTTAAATATATATTTTTTCTAAAACTTAACTGTTCCATTTCAAGTTCAATTCCATTTAATTGTGTATGTGCCCTTTTAGCATCCAAACACTTTTTGGGCCCATTGTAACTTTTTTTTTGGAATGACACAAAAAGAAAACTTTATTGCAGTCATAAGTCTGTTTATGTACAGATTGTACTTACTGTTAGAGGGACAATCCGTTTTGCACAGTATGTTTGGAATGTTTCACGTTCAATACAAAGTACTGAATATAATGTTACATTGTATCAAATGTACTAAAGCAAGGTTCCCGTATGTTTTGAAAATGTTTGTAACTATCGCAAATTTAAAACTAGATTGCACTCACAAGACTTAATTCATGAGTTTTCCAGGCTTGGAAACCACAATTTAAACTAAATTCTTTATATGCAAATTAGTCATAAATATAGAACTCCGTCAAAAGTCTCACTATATGAAGTTCATTACAGACTGTTACAATGTAACTCCTGCCTTCTCAACGTTCCACACACACACACACACACACACACACACACACACACACACACACACTCAAAACATGTCACAACAAGACACTAAATGCGTTCAAAACAGGTGAAAACACCGCGGATATGTGCGTTTTTGAGTGAAGCCACAGGAACACCCCAAACACTCACACACATTTGAAAAATACCCACTAAATATGATCTGTAATGATGCAATAACCTTAAATGCCGACATTTACCTGCAAAACTCTTCCTGCTTGAGGATATTCAAATGAGGTATGAACAGATGTTTCTTATGATTTGCAGCTCCATACACACAGGTTTCTCCTCAGTCCTCCAGAGACTGTGTTTGTGTCTATTTCCTCGTGTTTCATGTTCTGTGTGCTCTGAGGGAGGGGCCTTCTGTGTGTGTGTGTGTGTGTGTGTGTGTGTGTGTGAGAGAGAGAGAGAGTGTGTGTGTGTGTGTGTGTGTGTGTGTGTGAGAGAGAGAGAGAGTGTGTGTGTGTGTGTGTGTGTGTGTGTTTGTGTGTGTGTTGTGTGTGTGTGTGAGAGAGAGTGTGTGTGTGTGTGTGTGTAACTCATCAGTTTATCAGAAGGGAAACACAGGGCTATCGAGCCACAGAATCAAACTCTTTTCTGAGAAACAGGATGGCCTTTTACTCGCTGTTTAGAGTTTCGCTGGCAGCTAAGAAAAGCAAGACAAAAAATGAAAGAAAAACAAAACATGTAGTTTTAACGAACATATGGTGATGTTTAAGTGTCCTGCTGCCACCGTGTGGCATATAAAAAACCTTGCCTACGCCGCGGGAGGGTTGTCACGTGACACGTGTTGTTTTTTACAGCGCTGATCACGGTGGGCCAATCAAATTTCATTTAATTTCATCAAATTCCGGTGGCGATTCTACATTTGTGTTTCTGTTGTGAATCTTGTGTAACTTGTCGGTCGTCGTGATCTGCCACATCCTTACAAGACCAGCAAGCAACTAATGAACTTTGAAAATGATTTAATTCAATTTGTGTGGAGAAAACGTATTTAGATCAATTAACTAAAATACGCCTTTCTCTTTCCTCTTTCCATGTGAAAGACAGAAAATCGATAAAGACAGAAGATATAAATTATAATATCTAAATCAGTGGTTCTCGGCTGGTTTTGCTTCAGAACCCAAATCTTACATCTAAAGCACAGTTTTAAAACTGTTTACTGAACTAAAGTAACAATACAACATTCAGATGCATCAAAATGGCTCAAATACTGGTCCAGACTATTAGTAACAATATTATTATGGACACATTTGTTCCAAAATACATAAAGAATGTTTAGATGCACTGCCTTTGACTTTAACAACAAAAGGGAAAAACCTTTACCCCTTTCAAAAGTCTATGTAAAAAAAAAGCACCACTGACAAAAAAAATTATAATCAATATTGCCAAAAATGACTTTGCTGCTGTATTGCATTGAATGGATACAATCAAATGTTAGATTTTTTTTAAATAACAGAATGCAGGATTGTCAATTTCCCATTTGTTCTTCTGCATACATTTAGCACAGAGACATATAATGTTACTAATTACCTAAAGCTCACATTCTTCAACCATAAACCACCACTTTAACTGTTATGATATAAACTCAAACATTTGGAAAGCATTCCCTAGCATTTCATCCACATGACAGCCTATTATTGAAGAGAAACATGTTAATCTTTAAACATGGAGCACGAGATGAAATATAAGAGCTGTCATGTGAGGACTGTACTTTACTCCTCTCACAGAGAAAACTACAGACATTAACACTTATTCTGTGAGTATTTGACTGGCTGATCTATACTTTATGCCATATATCTGCATGATTTTAAATGCATTTCATTTTTCAAATAATAACAGTCAGTATTTGCTGCTTTGACATACTATGAACTTCAGATATTGTCTGTGTTTTGTGAAGTCAAACCAGTGGGGCAGCTGTAGGCCCTATATATAAAACTTTGGTCAAAGAGCAGTTTTATATTTATGCAATTATTAATGATGCAATAATATCGGTAATAGCAGTCAAGTTTAGTAAAAACACACTGAACATCTGATTTTCTTCTAGACAGCATGGAGTTCAGGATCAGTTCTCTGCTGGCTTTGATTCTTCTCTGGGATTCTCCGTGTGTCAAATCTAAAACTGCACACAGTGATATTTATGACAGAACCTCTCAAGAGTCGCTGGAGACTCTGATGGACTCTCAAATAAACCGTCTCCAGGTCAGACCTGAAAACTCAGTTCACATTCATCCAGGACAAACGCTGACGCTTCGGTGCGGAGGTGAAGGAGATGAAGGTGAGCAGCACAAAAACACAGTTTCCTTCTACAGCATGCTGGAAGTATATCATCTTATTCCATTTTCTGAATTATTAAATGCTAAAGTATTACATTTTTTACATTGTAGTGTTGACTGCATTCGTCTTGCTTAACCAGTCAACTCCAAATTGGCAGTAAAAATATTTTAATTTATGGAAAATTGTAATTTATCAATAGGTTAAAAAAAGCGTTTGGTCCACATCGAGTGACAGTTTAATTTAGGCAACATTTACACTACAATTAAAACATTTGTTTGTTTGTTTTCTTATGCCTATTTATAGAAAATGATGAAATCAAACTTGTGGAGAATTGTGAAAAATAAGGTATATAAATAAACAGAAAATAAAACAGTGCATTTAGTTTGTTTGACCTGGTGTTATTTTATAATGTTATTTTCTTTTAGTTTTTTTTTATTCTATTCTATTTTATTATTTCTATATTTTCCACTTTAATTTCAGTTTAAGTTTTTGTCATTTTGTTGTGTGTTTTGGTCGTTTTTAATGTTTTTGTTAATATGTCTATATGGTTTTTATTTCAGTTTTAGTTTAGTATTTTAGTACATGAAGTTGAAAATGAGAAATGTTGCCTTGGCATATAGCTTTTTTATATTTTATTTGATTCCAGTGAATATTTACTTTATTTCAAGTAACAAATTTCTTTTTTTTTATAAAGTTTTAATTAATTGTGGATCAATATTTTCTGAACATTAAGTGCTTCCTTTCACTGACCATTTGTTGATAAAGAACCCAAATTTAGCTCCAGCTTCAGTGTTTTAAGCTATGAAGTCGTGATGGTTGTATTCTTCTCTCCACACAGTGTTGGAGCAGTTTTGGCAGACACCTTTTGGTCTGTTTGACGGCTGTAACCACCAAAACAAAAACCCAGTGGACACATGCAATGGCACTTTGAGGATTTCAAGAGCCACATCCAGCCATGATGGACTCTATTACTGTGTCCGTCTGGACGAGGGAGCAAAACAATCGTGCCTTATAGAGTTAACATAGCTGCCGTTAAGAAACGGCAGAGGAAGACCAGGGAGGCAGAGGTTTACTCCGACACGGTGTCAGAAAGCCTTTTCACAGCGGCTGTGGCATCGTCAGTAATCGTGAGCTTTTTAGTGGCCTTCACACTCGGTGCATTCAGTAGATCCTACGTGATGAAGTGCCTACGAACGATAAGGGCCTGCATGCCTCATAGAAAAGACAATCACACTCACATCAATGGACAGAAGAACTTACAAGACACCAGAGAACAAACTGACACAGTGTTCTTCCATAAAAACCAAACCACTGGAGAAGACACAGTGGACATTGGTTTGGTTGATCAGGAACGCATGGATGTAGATAATGCAGACACTATAGGAAATGGAAATGGTAAAAACGAGTCAAATGAGCCTCAGGGTTGTGAAGGAGAAGAACAAACCCCAAAGTTGAGATCAGCAGTTAGTCCACATCCAAAGAAGATCCGTGTCATTAAAGTCTACAACTATGATGAAGAAGGGAATCCATACAGCCACATCAAAGACTCAAGGATGGAGGGTGAAGACGAGGTCAGGCCCAAACTCAGGACGAGGTCACTGACACGACTCAATGCCATCATGAAACAGGCTGAAGATGTTGACATCAACCCAGACAGAGAGTCGACTGACGGCCACACGATTCAAGCAGACGCTCCTTCCCATGAAGACAGTGTTTCAGCTACAGCAGGAGACACTGGAGACTCAAAAACAGGCCGAGAGACATAGTGGAAGCCATCTCTGAAAACACCTTTGATCAGTTTGTGGTTGGACCAGGCTGATTTCTCATTCAAGTGTCATTCTGGCGTTTTGTTTTTTTCTTTTTGAGTCTAAATCTACCACCAGCCTTATCAAGTGTACATTTAAATTCAGCTATTTTGTCTATATTGTTTTTTTACAAGCATCAAATTGTGTTAAATGTGTTTCATGTAGGCAACGTCACCTGTTCTTTCAAAAGTAGTAATTGTGATACAAACAGGTACACAAGAGGTCTACCAAGACATTTCTGAAACAGAGACAACGTCAGAAGCATCTTACCTGGGCTGTGGAGAAAAAGAACTGGACTGTTGCTCAGTGGTCCAAAGTCCTCTTTTCAGATAAAAGTCAATTTTGCATTTCATTTGGAAATCAAGGTCCCAGAGTCTGGAGGAAGAGTGGAGAGGCACAGAATCCAAGCTGCTTGAAGTCCAGTGTGAAGTTTCCACAGTCAGTGATGATTTGGGCTGCTGTGACGTCTGCTGGTGTTGGTCCATTGTGTTTTATCAAGTCCAAAGTCAATGCAGCTGTCTACCAGGAGATTTTAGAGCACTTTATCCTTCCATCTTTATGGAGATGCTGATTTCCTTTTCCAGCAGGACTTTAGCACCTGCCCACAGTGCCAAAACCACTTCCAAGTGCTTTGTTGACCATGATATTACTGTGCTTGATTGGCCAGCCAACATGCCTGACCTGAACCCCATATGAAATCTATGGGATATTTTCAAGAGAAAGATGAGAAACAGTGGATCCGAGCTGAAGGCTCAATAGTGCCTCAGCAGTGCCACAGACTGATCGCTTCCATGCCACTCCTCACTGATGCTGGAGTTTGTGCTAAAGGAGCCCCGGCCAAGTATTGAGTGCATAAATGGACATACTTTAAAGAACTTGAACTTTTCTGTTTAGCAAATCCTTTTTTTTGATTGATCTTAAGAAATATTCTAATATTTTGAGATACTGATTTTTGAGTTTCATGAGCTGTAAGCTCTAATCATCAAAATTAAAACCAAAAAACTTTTGAAATATTTTACTTTACATTTAATGAATCTAAAATATATGAAAGTTTCACTTTTTAAAATAAGTTACAAGAAAAAAATGAACTTTTTCACCATATTCTAATTTTCTGAGCTGTACCTGTATATTTGGAATATATACATCAAAAGTTTGGGGTCAGTAAGATTTATTTTGAAAAACATTAATACTTTGGCAAGGATGCATTAAATTGATCAAAAGTGACAGTAAAGACATTTATAATGTTACAATTTCTATTTCAAATAAATGCTGTTTTTTAGGACTTTCTGTTCATCTATGAATCCAGAAAAATAAAATGTATCAGTTTCCAGAAAAATATTGGGCAGCACAACTGTTTTCAACATTGCTAATAATCAGAAATGTTTCTTGAGCAGCAAATCAGCATATTAGAATGATTTCTGAAGATCATGTGACACTGAAGACTGGAGTAATGATGCTGAAAATACAGCTTTGATCACAGAAATAAATTACAGTTTAACAGATATTCACATAGAAAACAGCTATTTCAAATTGTAATAATATCTCACAATTTTTACTGTATATTTGATCAAATAAAAGCAGCCTTGGTGAGCAGAAGAGACTTCTTTCAAAAACATGAATAATCTTACTGGTTCCAAACCTTTGTGTTTTTGTGTGTATGTAAAGTAAATCTTTTTATTCATGCTTCATTAAGATTTTAGTTGGAAAATGCTTTATTGCTCCAACAGTGCTGTATGCCAAGTCACTAAGATTCAGAAGAAAAATTAATTTACAACTGCTTTATTTATTTCCTTTTCAAAACACTATAAACAAAGTAAAACTTTGAGAGAAAAAGAAAAGGAAGGGAAATTACAAAGAGACCATTTTCCTCTAAGAAAATTCATACAACACTGGCAACAGAACTGCTGCAACAAATTCAATACATAAGAAAAATATTTCCCCTTTTGCCTTGTGATTCCTCTGTGCCGGTTCCTTTTAAAGTAACACTGTAAGAGTCTCTGGGTAGTGATGTGGGACATGTTGAAGCAGTCCTCGAGAGGTATGCCATCATCTGATGTGCTTGAATCCATCGTCTGCTTGCGCTATAATGCAGTTCTGGCTTTATTCCACTCCACAAACTCATCCAGCATCACTGGCCCTGAAATCACAGACAGATCAGCAGCTGTTTAACTCAGAAGCATCTTATGAGAGAAGATGAGAAGAATGCATCACACTTACAGGCTCCGTCTTCATCATAGTTGCTCAGGTCTGTGTTAACCGTACGGCTGAACTCTAGGACGTTGTACCACTGGTCTTTATTCATGACTTTATACTTTGATTGCTGAGGAGAGATGTTTCTGTTAGTCACAGTACTTCAATGAATGTTACTAAACAACAAACACTAACGAATTCAGTTTTAAAATGCACAAAAAAAAGGTCAGTTTGGCTTTAAATTGACTACTTTTATGAGAGTTTGACAGTGTGAGCGTTTCACTTGCATTTACGAGTATGTGTGGAACAAAAAGCAGGGCTGTCAAAAAAAAATTATTAGTTTAACGCAGTAAAAATATTAAACGCAGAATCTATTTATTTTCCCTGGCATCCCTTGGCTAGCATTACAGGAGACAATATGAACATGGTATCAAGCACAATAAAATGCAAAAGAGAAGTAAATTCAGTTATAATTAATTATACTGTAATTTGAATGTTATAATTAATGGTTAACATTGAGGGGGAAATACATTTAATAGAGACACCAGTAGCAGCATTGATATCAATGATACTGACCTTCATTAATAATAGGCTGCTTAGTAGAAATATGCCATCTTTATGTTGTTCCTACATTCATTTGGAGATTCAATGTGAAATTATGACAATATAAAAATATCAATATGCAATTAATCACAGAAAAATGTGTAATTAGTTTTTTTTTAATGATTAACAGCACTAGTAAAAAGTCTGAAATTCAGGGGTTTTGTTTCAACTTTAAGGCCATAAAAATATCTTAAATGCTATAACAAACATTAATTATCATTTTAATAGGTTGTAAATTTGGGGCCATTAAACAGTAATCACAATACAGCTTAATGTGATAATTAAACTTCAAAAGGCGATGATTTAATGAAATAAATATGAGTGTTGCATGCTTCGAAGTAAAAATGTGGTGATGCTGCATGTATTACAGGCTTGCAGTTTCAGAGCAGTTCACGATCAATAAATACCACACTATTATACTGTGTTCATATTGTGATATATTTTAGATGGCTGTAAGAGTGTGTATTTATCTCCCTCATCTGTTTGAATGAGCAGCCGGAAGTAGTAAAGACACTTCAAAATAAGAGTCTCAGTATATTTCAGGCTTGTTTAATTAAAAGTCCCATATTATGCAGTATAACACTTTTTACTGGTTATTATTGTATTTTAGTTACATTAACATATCTGGCATTATTATTCTTATTAAATAAATGCAGTTTAAAGCAGAAATATTTAAAAACCTAGTGTGCTTTTTGTATTAAAATAAATACAAGAAGTATTGGAAAATTCTTTTTGTTTGTAAATATCTCTCTGTAACCCTTGTAAAAACTAATTATTTGATACATTTCATTGTGCCCCTAAAGGTTATTATGAGCACAGGATTGGAAATTAGGAGCACATGTGCTCTCCTTGGACGAAAAAAAGAGAAAAAGCCAAGCCCCACTTTTATGGTGCTTTTTTTCACCCAATTTGGAGCTTGACAGCAGATTTGACGTATGATTTGAAGAAAAAGATGACAAACCTCCAGAAATTGGTTGAAAACTGGGAACAGAGCCACGTCCTTCCAAGAAGAAGTGCCAACATGGTTTTTGCAGTGTCCATATCAAGACTGCGCTGATCTTTATCCTACATATAAAACCAGATGAATATGATGAAAAAACATCCATAGCAGACTAAAAAAAATGAACCGTAAATTATATACATATAAAAAAACAAGCAATTTTATCCTAAAATGCTTAAGTTATTTTAAAATGGAGAAAATAAGTGCATTTTTGTCATCCTCTCACCCTGGCGAAGTCGAAGGCGTATCTGTAAATGTTCTTGAATATAACCAGGTCATTCAGCTGAGAGCGCATATAATCCAGTTTACCCTGTAATCTCTCTGTGCAGTCACAACTGTACACACATCAGAGAAGTTTAACAGCAACATAATAAAAGACTTCTGACTGAATGATTTCTCATGATGTTCGATGCATGAACCATCTTACTGTAGTGACGTCATTCCTTTCAGCCACTCTTCTTTTGTGAAAAATCCCATATTTATTGCTTCAAGTTTCCAGGCTAAAACTAACATTACAACCTGAAGGGTCACAAAAACACAGTGCACATTATTTCAAGGGATTTCTAAAATCTAACTTTAGGATTTACTATGAAATGTATAGATGAATGCTGCTAACATTTTCTGGCTCCACTCCGATGTCCTCACAGAACTTCTCCATGCTCTCTGGACCGACAATGTCATCTGAACCTACACACATTTAAAACCATAACAATAATTATATCAGCTCAAGGAGGAATATTTCACCCAAAAAAGAAAATGTGCTAAAATTTCCTCACCCTCAGGCCATGCAAGATGTATTTGAGTTTGTTTCTTCCATCAGATTTGGAGAAAAGTAGCACTGCATCACTGTCTCAGCAATGGATCCTCTACAGTGAATGGGTGCCGTCAGAATGAGAGTACAAACAGCTGATAAAAACATCACAATAATCCACAAGTAATCCACACCACTCCAGTCCATCAGTTAACATCTGGAGAAGACAAAAGCTTTAAGATGTTTAAGACATTAAGATGTTTTTAACTCAAATACGAGTCCATAATCCATAATAACACTTCCTCCAGTGAAAAAGTCCATCTCCTGTTGTCTCTCACATCAAAATCAAGCCACACATTTGTTTAGAGCTGTTTTGGCTTGTAAACGTGCTTGATCTGTGCAGATTTCTCTCCTGATTCAGACCAGATCCCTTTTCACTGGAGGAAGCATCATTATGGATTAAAAACATCTTAATGCTGGATTTGTTTCAGCTTTTGTCTTCTCCAGATGTTAACTGATGGACTGGAGTGGTGTGGATTACTTGTGGATTATTGTGATGTTTTTATCAGCTGTTTGGACTCTCATTCTGACGGCACCCATTCACTGCAGAGCATCCATTGCTGAGACAGTGATGCAATGACAGGGCCGTAGCTAGAGGATTGGGGGCCCCCTGAAAAAATATTGATGTGGGCCCCCCCACACACACATATTATATACTGTACAATATACAAGCATGGAACCAAATTGCATGCTTTTTTGTGGTTTTCATAATATCTCAGTTATACAACTAATAAAATATTAGAATTATTCACAGAACATGGGCCTATATAGTATAATTCCTGGATTTTGTGGGGCCCCCTGGGCGGTGGGGGCCCCTAGAATTGTCACCACCTTTCACCCCACTAGCAACGGCCCTGTGCAATGATACATTTCTCCAAACCTGATGATGAAAAACTCATTGGATGGTCTGAGGGTGAGCACATTTTCAGCAAATGTTAATATCTGGGTGAACTATTCCTTTAGTTTCACTTTGAAATGTCACATTACCAAAGTAAAAAAATAAAATCATGTAGACTTTTATTAAAGGCTGCATGTGAGTAAGGAAAGTATTGGTTTATGTACCTGCATATTCATAAAACCAGGCGAGACATTTCTTGCTAGAGAACTGGTCATCTGGGTTTACCAGCCGTCCTGGAGTTTGTGTCCTACAGTAACTGGATTTTAAAGAGGTGATGATACAGTGACTGATGTATGAAAGAGTGAAAGATGCAGAGAGAAACTCACAAATATTTTTACCTGGTGATTTTGCACTTTCTGATGCTGGGGTCCTCGGAGCCGGACGACTTTCTTTTCTTTTTCACAGGCATAATTGAGGTTCGGGTGAGTTGGTTTGGTCTTACTAAACAAAGCACAAATGAACAGAACAAATTGAAGCCGACAGCTGCTTTCTTTCCCATCCAATTCAATATTTCAGGGTCAGTGAAGAGCAGAAAGCAGCTCTACCTGTGTACCTGTGGGCACCGTGTCCATTCAAGTGTAGCAGACTCTAAAAACAGGAAGAAAAACTAAATGCATACTTGATGCATGACTTGCAGGATACAAACATTATTAAATCTTAATTCATGCTCAAATTCAAATGTGTGCTTTCAAGACTTACAAGTTACACGACAACGATGTCTCGGATGCCACGGATGTTTCTTTTTTTCTTAATGCTTCCTGCTTTACACAAGGGATACACACACACACACACATATATATATATTTTTTTTTTTCTCCACTCTGTCACAGAGGGAGTTTTGGTTCCTTGCTGCTGTCTCCTCTGGCTTGCTCAGTTGGGGACACTTAATTTCTAGCGATTATCGTCAATTGGATTTCACATATACTATTTAAACTATACTGAGCTAGACAATGACATCTCCGAATTCAATAATGAAATGCCCTTAACTGAAAATTGAGTGTTTAATCTTATTATTATACATTACTGACACTCTATCCTCCAACTTGATACTGTTAAGTGCTTTGACACAATCTGTATTGTTAAAAGCGCTATATAAATAAAGATGACTTGACTTGACACACACACACATATATATATAGCATTTACATGCATGATATATTTGTCGTTAAACTCAGCTATTAATATGTATAATGTCACAATTTTAATTTCCAACGCAAATCCTGATGTTGACCCTGATGAACACCCATTTGACAATAAATAAATAAAATTAAATGACTACAGTAACACCTGAGCTTAAAATTCGTTCTAAAAGGGTTGTATTTCTTATTTTGAAAACAAACTGGAACGATTGCTTATTAAAATTATATCATTGACGCACTTAGATTCAAGATTTTTCAAGAATCGAAGCTATACTAAATCTCCTCTTTGATTCATACAAGTAATGTTCAAAGTTACAGTTTAATTTTAAAACAAACAACTTAAGAACTATCAGATAAAACAATCAATAACAAAACTGACGAGCTGTTTGGCACAAATGTCTTCTTTGTGGCTCCTGAAATGGCTGAACTGCTTAATGCCAAAAGCCTGGAAGTCATCTAAACGTGTAAAATAAATACTAATACATTTATGTGAAGGGAACATTTACAAGAACGCCAAAAACAACAAGTAGTTAGAGTAAATATGAACACAAATATGAACATATACGAACAGCACCTCACCGGCTCATCTAAATATCACAAGTAAACACTCGCTAACACTCTCCACAGATACCAAACTCAGGGTAATAATGTGCGCTCTCATCAAACCTGAAATGTCTGCTGCTTTTGGTTCGTCCTGTTGAGTTCATTTGTCAACAATTTTAGCTGCGTTTGTGCTAAAATCTGCGTCTGCTTTGGTTTCACACAGGAGAAACGAGCACTTCCGGCTCCCCAACAGACATAATAAAAGTCACGCAGTTTAAATTTCAACATTTTTATTTCGTACTTCATGGATGTTCTCTTGTGCTGTACGTCACATTGCATAGCAATATTGCTTTTGAGAATTTAGTACTTAATATCAGCCATGCTCAAAGAAGCAAAACAGGCTCTTATTTATTGATCAGGAGTAGTTCATGAAAACAGTCATCTCAATACATATTTGACAGTATGACAAAGCAAGGTTTCAAAACTGATGACCAGTGTGAAAACTGGTACAGTGAGTTTACAATCCTAATTCAAGATCTTCAAGCTCTTTCAACAGCTGGGCCTCTTTCTGCATCTTCTCAAGCTGTAAAAAAGGGGGAAACTATTATAATATTGATATAATAACTTTTAATCATGCTGATGAGCTTTGCTATATTACCTGATTTTTTTGCATGACTTTGCCAGCTGCCTGCTGCTCCTTGAGTTCATCAATTGCTTTGAGTTTCTGCCAGATAAACATGAAAATCCCATTAACAAATGCCAGATGCAGCACATTTGGCATACATATACAAGATTTTTTTAACTGGCATAAATTAGAACTTTACAAGGTTATGTAATTTAAAACAATAATTTTGACATAATTTACTCAAAATAAAGGTGTGTTGCCATACCGGTAGCTGAGGCTATTCTCATGGAACAAAAAACTAAAAACTAAAATAAATAAAAGTGAAAGTATCATAAAAGTAGGTCTATTTTACTCTAAACTGGTCTATTCCAAGTCCAGAGTAAATGACCATTTTATTTCTTTACCTTCAAGACATTGTTCTCACTGTCATTAAAAAAAAAAAAACATTTTGACAGGGAAAAAAAAAACATTTTAGAGTTTTTAAACTGGTATAAATGGGAACTTTACAGGGTTATTCAATAAAATAAAATAAAATATTTACATTTTGACTATTTACTCAAAATAAAGGTATGTTGCCATGTCAGCAGCTGAGGCTATTCTCACAGCAAGAGCTACGTAAAATAAAATAAAATAAAAAAATGAGAAAATTAAATTAAATTAAAAGTAGGTCCATTTTACTTTGTGGTCTATTCCAAGTCTGTGTTTCTCTACCTTCACGAAGTTTATCTCACTGTTATTAAAAAAAAATAAACATTTTGACATATATATATTTTTTTTAAACTGGTATAAATGAGAACTTAGGGTTAATCAATTAAAAAAATATATTTTGATATAATTTACTCAAAATAAAGGTATGTTGCCAATGCCATGTCGGCAGCTGAGGCTATTCTCACAGCAAGAGCTATGTAAAAAAATTATAATAATTAAAAGTAGGTCCACTTTACTCTGTGGTCTATCCCAAGTCTGAGTAAATGACAGTGTTTATTTCCCTTCAAGGAGTTTTTCTCACTGTACCTGTGTATACATGCTATCTTATTTGATTGTAAACATATCCCAAACATTTCACCTTTTTCAAATTCTTGATCTTTTTGTCAGTTTCAGGGTCTCCACAGCTAGAAGTCACATGACTGGCAGGGGCGGAGTCTGCTTCTGGAGGCGGAGCTTCATCCAGCTTGTTTTCCTGAATCAACAGAATGCATCACTTATTCTTCTTTACGGTTTATTGAACAAATGCAAATACCGAACTGAGCTCTAGTGTACCTGTTTAGCTGCTTTCTTTGCTTCTCGCTTTTTCTGGTTTTTCAAAGCAGCTTTCGAAATTTGCTTCTCTCCTGCAGCACCAGGCTTCATGTTCTGCGGCGGCTCTTCTTCATGCTTGAATAGACACATTATTGTCACAGGACATTCATAATCAAGAGGAAAAGAGAATCTGGGCCCGTATTCACAAAACATTTTATCTTACCAAGAGTTCTCCTAAATAGCAGTAAAAGTTTTTAGCTAAGAGTTTTCTCCTAAAACCTATTCACAAAGCTGCGGAGACAAACTTTTACTAAGCAATAGAGAGCAGTCTTTAGGGGGCGGGGTTTACCTCGTTGCTATGGATGATGTCAGCATGCTTATTAACTATGCACACTGTGATTGGATGATAGTCTCTGTCAGAGATTTATTCATAGAAATATTGTAGAGCGCGATATTATGTTGCCGCATTCAAATAAAGATTTTAAAATGCAGGCTAAGTGTCACTAATTAAACAAGTGTATGTTCAGATAATTGTCAGCCTCTTATAGTGTATGTGCTTCTTGTAAACAATCAGCAGATATGCATATAAACAGCTTTTTAATTAACAGAGTAGAATAATCATGGCTGATAGTGAGACATGCAAATGTAAAAGAAAACCAAACTGGACTCAAAAACAGCTGTTACTTCTGGCCCAACCAGTTAATGAAAACAAGGATGTAATCAAGGGATGTAATCCAAACCAAAAAAGATGCGCGGGAAAACATGTGTGTACAAATAAATGCAGCGTGTTTCTAAAATGTTTATGTTCCGAGGCAGATTGTCAGCAACAGCCATTTTAGCCCTGCTGAAAAAAACAATAGAAACCATCATAGAAATTGTAATGGTTTTACTGGTTATAATGGGAATTGCTCTGGCTTTAATGGTAACTGTAATGGTCCCCATTGGTCTCTATTGGTGGCTTGTTAAAACCAGTAATGGAACATGTCCCAAAACACACTACAGGAAACCATTTTTTAATGGTTTTAATGGTTAAAGTTGATGGTTTGTAATGTTTCTAATGGTAGGCTATTTGTATTGGAAACCATTAGAATTTCTGTGATGGTTTGTGTTGTTTTTTTTCAGCAAGGAGAACAGTTTGTGATTTGGTCTTATGGTGACTTAGGAGTCCTCTTCACTACTCCTAACATTTCACAGATTTAGGAGCTAGTTTTAGTGCTAAAACACTTTGTGAAATGCTCAAAAATGTAGTCCTGACACGCCCATTATTTTCAAGATTTTCTCCTAAATGGGCAAGTTACGAGCTACTTTTAGCCTGAAGATGCTTTGTGAATACGGGTCCAGGATTGCAGAAACTCACTAGTTTGGAGCTGGCGGTCTGGGGTTTGTTGCGGAGAGCGGGTGGACGATATGCCTGCGCCGGTTTGGCTTCAGTGCTGCCGAGTTCACTCGGACACGCCTGGTATTTCACAGGCTTCTCTGGGAAGGCTCCAGATGGGAAGGGCTGCCACAAAACTTCCCACAGCTCTTTATTTGACGGCGTTTCATGCTTGTACAGCACAGTCCCGGTGTAATGCCAGATCTTGAATCCGTTGCTGACCCTGAGCCTGGGGGAGCAGGTCGCCGTCGCTATGTGCTCTCCGTCAGGACACCAGAAGAAATGTGTGGTGTCTTCAGCCTGGGGTTTAGACACCTGCTTGTATTTCTTCACGTCCCAAACTTCCATCAGCCCTCTCAGGTTCCCGAACCCGGCCAGGACGAGGATGTGGCCTTGGGGGCTGTAGAAAGCCGCGTTTCTGGGGCCCGTGCCGAAGTCGAACACGGACTCACACTTGTGGTTAAAGACAGTCGCCTTGGCGGGCATGAAACCATAAACCACACAAAACTCTGAAGAGTTGGGGTTCCAGGATACATCATATATGGGGCCTCTCTTTGCTGTGCAGGATGAAAAAATATAAATATATAGTCATTAACAATGATTTTATTATTAAAACTAGCATAATGAATACAATCATTATGTATAAGCACTTTACATTTACATTTAAATAATATATATTATTTATATTACATTAATGAGAAAAGATGATGCAAAAACATCTTAATGGAGATACAAAAAAGGTTTGATTTCCTTCAAAACAGACACAGCCGTTCAAACGTTTGGGGTCCGTAAGATATTTTCATAGAAGACTCTTTTGCTCACCAGGGCTGTGTTTACATGGTGAGAAATACAGTAAAAACAGTAAAATTGTGAAATATTATTTTAATTTAAAGTAGCTGTTTTCTATGTGAATATCTGTTAAAATGTAATTTATTTCTGTGATCAAAGCTGTATTTTCAGCATCATTACTCCAGTCTTCAGTGTCACATGATCTTCAGAAATCATTCTAATATGCTGATTTGCTGCTCAAGAAACATTTCTGATTATTATCAATGTTGAAAACAGCCGTGCTGCCCAATATTTTGCGTGAAAACAGCAATTCATTTTTTTCAGGATTGATAAATAGAAAGTTACAAATAACAGCAAAAAAATAAAAAAAATAATTTAAAAAAATGCAATAAAGCAAATCTAAAAATGACCCAAAGCTAAAATAAAATTGCATAAAATAAATAAATAAATAATAATATTTTATATATATATATATATATATATATGTGTGTGTGAAGAGTTAATTTGCAAAAACATAATTTGCAAAAATCGTGTTTTTTCATTGTGCATTCCAATTAATGATTAGGCTAAAAAAAAAAAAATACAGCTAACACAAAAACATGATAACATCAAAAACATGATTTTTGAACATTTAAACAAATGGAGTTATCTGTTTTTGCAAATAAACTCTTCATATAAACACACACACACACATATACCTGTATATATATATATATATATATATATATATATATATATATATATATATATATATATATATATATACACACACACAAACATTTTTAGTCTAGTCTTGTTAATGACAGAAATTGGTTTCAATAGACTATCACTGTAATTAATTATTTATTAATCATTCAATTATTGATGGATCATTATTTAAAGTCGTACTTACGCAGCTGAACTACAGCACTTTCTCCATTGGTGGCGACGTAATGTAAGGTCTGTTCTCCATAGTAAGAGGCTCCTGTTTTATCAACCTCTGTGCTGGCGGTCACTAGAACCGCAGAGGCTTTAGGAAAGACCAGAAAACAATCATACATATATGAAAACCTCATGTGATGCTGACAAACCAATCATTAGCTAAAACAGTAACTGTCTACCTTTTTTGTTCCACAGCATGGCCACTTTATCAGCTTTGAAAAAGCTTTTGTTTGCCAGAGCAGACGTTGGACCTCCGAAATTGGGATACTGATACAGTCGTACAAAAGACGGCGCTCCTTTGCTTCCAGGAACATAAACAGCAACCTTAGGAAACACGTGAGGCGTTAATATAAATCTCTATCAGTAAAACAGCACATGAATGCTTGAAAGTGTTCGGATACCTTGCTCGGCTGAGATCCAGGAGACAGAGCGAACTCAGACACCTTCTGAAGGTGAAGCTTGTTGGCAATAGTTTCTATACAGCAAAACACATTATAGATTGCAAACTCAATGGGTGTTTAAAGGATCTGCAATGACATTTGACATTTACTTCATCTAAAAAACATTTTATTTTACTAATTATTGTATTTTTAATCACACTTGCTACATAAAATCATCATAATGCAGGATTCATTAAAGGAACAGTTCACCCTCAGGTGGAGAAATGTAGCACTACATCAGTGTCTCAGCAATGGATGCTCTGCAGTGAATGGGTGCCGTCAGAATGAGAGTCCAAACAGCTGATAAAAACATCACTATAATCCACAAGTAATCCACACCACTCCAGTCTATTATGATGTTTTTATCAGCTGTTTGGACTCTCATTCTGACGGCACCCATTCACTGCAGAGCATCCAGTGATGCAATGCTACTTTTCTTCAAATCTGATGAAGAAACAAACTCATCCTAATCTTGGAGCACAGACACTTTCCTTTATACATTCGTATACATTTTAAACTATTAAAAAACTTCCACTGTTATTGATTGACTTGTTTCCACCCAGTTTAAATATAACATGCACAATGAATTAAGTAAACAGAAGAACACTGTTACCAAAGTTGTTGTTCTCAAAGAAGTGAAGTTCATTATTGACATTTCTAACGGAAATACTTTCATCATCTGCCCAGCTCGGACACCTGAGAAAATACAGACAGATCAGGAATAAACTGACAGTAATAAAACTAATTCTGCATTTCATTAACATTGTTATGAACATTAGTATCGACTCACCATCCCATAACCTTCTTCTGATAAAACGCTTTAATGCAGGCTCCTGTTTGTAAGTCCCACAGCTGCAGGTTTGCCTCTCCCTGAGGGTTATCCTGTGTTTCTGAGAAATAAGTGCATTTGCTAATGAGTTCTGAGGGTTGCTTGTTTAAAGATTATTATAAAGCTTGAATGTCATCAAAAAATATGATACACTATATAGACAAAAGTATTGGAACACCCTTCTAATGAACAGGTTTGACTACTTTAGTAATTTCTATGAGTACAAATCTTAATGTTAAAGCATATAATGATATTCTAGGAAAGTGTGTGCTTCTAATATTATATCAACAGTTTGGACTCTTTTCTATTCTAACATGACAATGTCTCTGTGTATAAGACCAGTTTCAAAAAGAAAATGATTGATTGAGTCAGTGTGGAAGAACTTGACTGGTCTGCATAAAACCAAGTCCTAATCCCAGTTTAACACCTCTGGTGTGACTGTAAATGCAGACCTTGAGTCAAAAACTCATCACCAATGACTTGTACATACACTATATGGACAAAAGTATTGGGACACCCCCTTCTTTAGAACAGAAAAAGCACTTCCAAAACTGTGGCAACAAAAATGGAAACATAATTCATGTATTTAAAAATTGCATTTCCATCTGTTGCAACAGTTTTGGAAGTGTCTAAAATGACTGTACGCATATTTACAAGTCATTGGTGTTTGGTGATGAGTTTTTGAATCAATCATTTCTTTTTGAAACTGGTCTTATGCACAGAGACATTGTCATGTTAGAATAGAAAAGAGTCCAAACTGTTGCTATAATATTAGAAGCACACAATTCCCTAGAATATCATTATATGCTTTAACATTAAGATTTGTACTCATAGAAATTACTAAAGTAGTCAAACCTGTTCATTAGAAGGGGGCAACCCAATACTTTTGTCCATATAGTGAATATTAATGTTCTATCATGTATTAAAAGCTCTTACTGGTATATTGCTGCCAGGTGGCCAGAACTCTGTTCAGAGGTGAGAACTCCAGTGCAGATGTTTTGGGCAAATCAAAGGACTTCACCAAATCTCCAGTGGAAACTTTGATCACACTGACCCTATCAAACACACACAGACAGATATGTAAACGTCTGATTGTCTTCATCACTGTCTCCTCCTGATAGATGGTGGATGAGGAGCAGATCCCCCTCTCACAGTGTGAAGTGCTTTGAGTGTCTAGAGAAATGACACGAATTACTAACTATACAATGCTGAATACGTACTGTGAGCCATTGCACCAACCAAACAAGGACCCGTCGCTGCTGAACGCTATATATCTGCCTTGCTGTTCATCTCTGAAACAAATTAAACAGATGTTGTTAAAAAAAAACGACACGGTTTTAGGGTAAATACTTTGCAAATGCAATAACTCACTTCTGAAAGGCAGGGCTTTCCTGACAGCTCGGAGGTCCATGCAGCAGAAACGTGCCATCTGATCCTCGGACTGATTGAAGTGAGACACAGTATGTTAAAAACAAACAAAGAAACACAAAGACTGAATGCTGCTTGGCAAAAGGTTTTATATCTCGTGTGGATTTGATCCTCAGGCAGTTGTACTGTATGGACAGAGGGACGGATAGAGTCTATGGGGGATCTGTAATAGTCAGCTATGGGAAATAATAAGTCTGCTAAGGATTTGCTGAACTATATTAACAGCTTCTAGAGATTTAAAAATAAACAACTACTTAAAAAACTGCTCATACATGCACCTTTTTAAGTCATTTATCAGATGATCATTAACTAAATATTATTGAGAAATTTTAATATTTCACATTTGCATATACGTGCACATGACGTCACGCTTTAGGATCAATACTCTGATTTTTTTTTAAATTACGATACAATTTTTTTTGCGCATGTGACAGGCTTATGAATGAGTTTATGCGGGAATATGACTGCAGAACTTTAGAATGAATTACTTGTGAGTTATTTCATAACACGCTCTCCAATCCCGCGTTGATTATTTATATTTACGCCACTGAAAATACTTGGTGAAATGAGCGTGAAACACACATTTTAGAGCATCAACTCACCTGCCAAATGAGGTGTGGGGGGCGCCATTTTGAAACGGAAGTACGACAACGTGCCACGTCACAGCCATAGGTCGTCACAGCGCGTAGAATGTCAAACCTAATGCATAAATTAAAGTTTAAATGTAATATAGGTCCGTGTACGTTGCGTTCATTCGTTTTTTAATTTAATATTGAAAACAGAAACATAAGAAAACAGCACCATTTTCGTTTTTTGTTTTTTCAAAAACATGAAAGGACAAAAAATGCATCTTAATCTTTCGTTTTTACATTCATGGGTAGAAAATGAATAAACAGCTTGAATGTTCGATTTCCACGTGTGGGGGGGGGGGGGGGGGATTAAACGCCCGTTTTCACTGATTGGTCAAGCAAGGATCAAATGGTGCCGTCATCATGTCATCTTCAGTTTTGAGCAACATAATAAGAGTCCTCTGCTGTTAAAAGCGTTTATTGCAACTCCTGCATTCATCTCCCTCTCGCCAAACAACCAGACTAACAAATGGCTTGACACAAACCATACTGGAGCAGTGGCTAGACAGGGCTTACTTCTGTGTAGATTATGTAATGCAAATATTAGGTGCTTATTGCAGAAGTATGTATGTACCTCAGATCTGCAGCCAAATTACCCTTTTAGTCTATTTCTTTGGCGCACAGTGCATTTTATTTAGCTGTCCAGTTATCAAAATCTGTGTGGCAAAGCTGCGTGACATTTACATTATAGTGAAGCGCAGACCAGTATCGATTTTAGTGTGAATATAATGCTATCTAACCATTTTGATTATTATTTCGAGGTAGTTTTTTTTCATAGAAAAGTATATATGATACTGTCATTATCTGATGTTGCACGTATAAAATACATGCTATTTTTATAGAAAAGGGCATTTTTCTAACTTTATAAAATGTCTGTCACCTTTAATATTAAATTCCTGAATTTAGTCAATATTCGAAAAATATGACATTATAGGTGTTACCAATTAAATCAGTGCCAACCAAAGCCATCTTTGCACTGTGGCACATAAGCTGCATCTTAAGTTTAATTTAGATGTATTTACACAATTAATGCTGCTCAGACGGCAGTATATGCATTAACACAGCAATTGCATTATGGAATGAGATTTTTAAATAAAAACATTTTGAATAGCCTACAGAAATATGAAATGAGTTACAAAATGAAACAATAGGATACTTGAATTATGAAGGTTATATCGCCAGTAGGTGGCAGCGAGTCATTGTGTTGATGAATGAGTCAAGGCCTGCGTCCCAATGTGCATACCATCCATCCTAAATTCTATGTGATATTAGTCATTTTCAATACTATTTAGGGCAGATAGGGTGGATAAAAATGAATAAACTCAACCGATTCGTTCAAAATGCTGCTTTGTTCAGGAGCAAAGCAAATGGGTCATTGGACACCTGAGAAAATACAGACAGATCAGGAATAAACTGACAGTAATAAAACTAATTCTGCATTTCATTAACATTGTTATGAACATTAGTATCGACTCACCATCCCATAACCTTCTTCTGATAAAACGCTTTAATGCAGGCTCCTGTTTGTAAGTCCCACAGCTGCAGGTTTGCCTCTCCCTGAGGGTTATCCTGTGTTTCTGAGAAATAAGTGCATTTGCTGATGAGTTCTGAGGGTTGCTTGTTTAAAGATTTGGTCTGTTCTTATAGTTATTATAAAGCTTGAATGGCATCAAAAAATAAGATACACTATATAGACAAAAGTATTGTGTCGCCCCCTTCTAATGAACAGGTTTGACTACTCGAGTACAAATCTTAATGTTAAAGCATATAATGATATTCTAGGAAATTGTGTGCTTCTAATATTATAGCAACAGTTTGGACTCTTTTCTATTCTAACATGACAATGTCTCTGTGTATAAGACAAGGTTCAAAAAGAAAATGATTGATTCAGTCAGTGTGGAAGAACTTGACTGGTCTGCATAAAACCAGTTTAACACCTCTGGTGTGACTGTAAATGCAGACCTTGAGACAAAAACTCATCACCAAACACCAATGACTTGTGCATACACTATATAGACAAAAGTATTATTACCCCCTTCTTTAGAACAGAAAAAGCACTTCCAAAACTGAGGCAACAAAAATGGAAACATAATTCATGTATTGTAAAAAATTGCATTTCCATCTGTTGCAACAGTTTTGGAAGTGTCTAAAATGACTGTACGCATATTTACAAGTCATTGGTGTTTGGTGATGAGTTTTTGAATCAATCATTTCTTTTTGAACCTTGTCTTATACACAGAGACATTGTCATGTTAGAATAGAAAAGAGTCCAAACTGTTGCTATAATATTAGAAGCACACAATTCCCTAGAATATCATTATATGCTTTAACATTAAGATTTGTACTCATAGAAATTACTAAAGTAGTCAAACCTGTTCATTAGAAGGGGGCAACCCAATACTTTTGTCCATATAGTGAATATTAATGTTCTATCATGTATTAAAAGCTCTTACTGGTATATTGCTGCCAGGTGGCCAGAACTCTGTTCAGAGGTGAGAACTCCAGTGCAGATGTTTTGGGCAAATCAAAGGACTTCACCAAATCTCCAGTGGAAACTTTGATCACACTGACCCTATCAAACACACACAGACAGATATGTAAACGTCTGATTGTCTTCATCACTGTCTCCTCCTGATAGATGGTGGATGAGGAGCAGATCCCCCTCTCACAGTGTGAAGTGCTTTGAGTGTCTAGAGAAATGACACGAATTACTAACTATACAATGCTGAATACGTACTGTGAGCCATTGCACCAACCAAACAAGGACCCGTCGCTGCTGAACGCTATATATCTGCCTTGCTGTTCATCTCTGAAACAAATTAAACAGATGTTGTTAAAAAAAAATGACAGGGTTTTAGGGTAAATACTTTGCAAATGCAATAACTCACTTCTGAAAGGCAGGGCTTTCCTGACAGCTCGGAGGTCCATGCAGCAGAAACGTGCCATCTGATCCTCGGACTGATTGAAGTGAGACACAGTATGTTAAAAACAAACAAAGAAACACAAAGACTGAATGCTGCTTGGCAAAAGGTTTTATCTCTCGTGTGGATTTGATACTCAGGCAGTTGTACTGTATGGACAGAGGGACGGATAGAGTCTATGGGGGATCTGTAATAGTCAGCTATGGGAAATAATAAGTCTGCTAAGGATTTGCTGAACTATATTAACAGCTTCTAGAGGATTTAAAAATAAACAACTACTTAAAAAACTGCTCATACATGCACCTTTTTAAGTCATTTATCAGATGATCATTAGCTAAATATTATTGAGAAATTTTAATATTTCACATTTGCATATGTGTGCACATGACGTCACGCTTTAGGATCAATACTCTGATTTTTTTTTTTTAATTACGATACAATTTTTTTTGCGCATGTGACAGGCTTATGAATGAGTTTATGCGGGAATATGACTGCAGAACTTTAGAATGAATTACTTGTGCGTTATTTCATAACACGCTCTTCAATACCGCGTTGATTATTTATATTTACGCCACTGAAAATACTTGGTGAAATGAGCGTGAAACACACATTTTAGAGCATCAACTCACCTGCCAAATGAGGTGTGGGGGGCGCCATTTTGAAACGGAAGTACGACAACGTGCCACGTCACAGCCATAGGTCGTCACAGCGCGTAGAATGTCAAACCTAATGCATAAATTAAAGTTTTAAATGTAATATAGGTTCCTTTCGATTTTCTGAAGAGGATTTCTCGAAAATATTGATGTTTGTATCTCAATAACAAATCGAATTACAGATTTATGGACTAGATTTGATTGGGTGCGTGATATTTATTGTCTTTCCCATGTCTATTCATTGCATTTTGTGGGAAAAAAAAGAGAGAAGAATAAAAACTAATAATTTCGTTTTGGTCAAAAAATGACGCACGATTAATTTAGCTGATATGTTTTTCTCAACAATCAAAGAGATATTTCCATGATTGACTAATGCTGTGATTAATTGCGGCGAAAAAGAATGACGTTTATCCTTAAAAAAACAGAATGTGTGAGTTTTAAGATGAACATGAAGTAATTAATAAATGTTTTCACACAATCATCCTTCAGGGGGCGATCGGCGGCCATACAGTCGCCTAATTCTAATCTAAAATCTGTTTTCATGACATTTTTAAGCGAAAAAAAAAATATTCTTTTAATGGCTTGCCACCTAACACACACAAATAAATGTTCGCCCCAGCAACCTTATATAATCTTAAATATTTATTTTTCCGTAATCGAAAACAGCAGTGATTAGTCTAGCTTCGCCAGCGCTGATTAAAGTAACACTGACCACGTGACAACAACTCTGCGTTTAAAGCGTTCTGGACAATAATTTATTTGTAAATAATGACACTGATTAACTTTAATAGTCATTGACAAAAAAGCGATACATTGAAAGAATTAAATAAAATTAAAATAAATATAATTTAGATCCATCAACTGCTTAATCCCCGCCCATCACATATGTCTTTTGACGCAAATCTCCATTCAAGCGTCCACGTCTCGATGGGTGGAGTGAGTGTCTCTTATGCACACGTAGACTAAACCAGTACATCAGCCCGAGATCACACGTCAACTGATCACAAACCTCCTGGATCGCTTTCGCTCCGAATTTTCTTCTTTTTCTGTAATAAAACAACAGCAAAAGATGGTGGCCAAACAGAGGATTCGCATGGCGAATGAGAAACACAGCAAGAACATCACTCAGAGAGGCAATGTGTCCAAATCCACGGTAAACCACCGCGTTTCCTGCGCTGACTTTTACTATAGCATTACTTTGATATATATGTCATCAAAAATAGGATTTACTGCTTTTGTTTGCGTTATAGTAAACGCTTACTTCGTGTATTCATGGAAGATTGTGCTGGACAGCTGTTTAATTCATGCTGAGCAGCTTTAATATGTTCATCTGATCATATTGTCTTTCTTTAGAAGTCATTGTTAATAAACAAATGTTGATATTTGTCACTAGAGAGGCGCTCAAGAGGAGAAGGCAGCGGTGGGACCGTGGCTTCTTGCCTTGTTCGTCTTTGTAGTATGTGGGTCAGGTGAGTTTACAACCCAAAAAACATGCATTCAATGTGTTGTCTAATGCATTAAAGTGATCAATCTTTGAATTTACTGATGACTTTTTCAATCAAATACATCCAAAGCAAAGAATTGGCATTGAGCTTTATTTCATAACACCATGTTTAAAGGGACAAAGTGCATTTCTAATGCAGGCTGCTTTCAAACTCAATCCACAGACAAAAATTAAGTGTTTAAATTTAAAATATTCCTTGAATATTCGTAAGTCATGCTTTAGCTAGTGTTGTATATTGATAAATATACAGGGAAATGTCTGGTACTGTGAGGCGTTCACTTTAATTCATTTAAATTTGGAAGTATCATAACTCGGATGAGAATAGGTCATACTGGACTTAACAGTACACTATATAAAATTGGAAAACTTCGTAGTAGTTTTGTTATCTTATCAGTATTATTTGTAGTTTTCTTTTTCCTTTTTTTATAGAAACACAATGACAAACAATATCTTAAGCACCACCACCAGTCCTAAGTTCAGTCAGCATGACAAATACATTCATACATGGTTATTCTAATTACTAAAGTTCTATCATCATATAATGCTAAAATGTAATGCTAAATTATCATAATATCATATTATGTTTGACTGACTGATGCTAAGTGAGATATTAAAAAAAACTGTGCCATTTTACAAACATAAGCTATATATATATATATTAGTATATCAGATAATTAATATTAGTCTGGTGAGTAAACTAAAAAAAATTACAAGCCAATGGAGATTCTATTGCCAAGGTGTCCATAGAGGGTTGATGATATTTACAATAATCATTGAATTTGATAGGTGTCTCTCACATTGTCCCACAGAAACATTAAAATAGTGTACATTAGTGTGCAATGTTTTATAATAATAATGTATTCTATTTAATGTCCATTTCATTCATTTAACATTTAATATTGGAGACATCCAAGTTATTTGACATATTTAAAAAAAATAAAAAAATAATAATAATAGTTACTAGTAACTCAGTTACTATTTGTGAGAAGTAACTAGTAATATAACTAATTACTTTTTTAAAGTAACGTGCCCAACACTGCATAATATACAATGATTTATTACTTGTCTTTGTTGAATAATACAGAATATAAAGAGCTTTAAAAAATAATCGCATATTAAATCGCAATCGCAATATTGGTAAAAAAAATCGCAATTAGATTATTTTCCAAAATCGTTCAGCCCTACACAGTATGTTAAAAACAAACAAAGAAACACAAAGACTGAATGCTGCTTGGCAAAAGGTTTTATCTCTCGTGTGGATTTGATCCTCAGGCAGTTGTACTGTATGGACAGAGGGACGGATAGAGTCTATGGGGGATCTGTAATAGTCAGCTATGGGAAATAAGAAGTCTGCTAAGGATTTGCTGAACTATATTAACAGCTTCTAGAGATTTAAAAATAAACAACTACTTAAAAAACTGCTCATACATGCACCTTTTTAAGTCATTTATCAGATGATCATTAGCTAAATATTATTGAGAAATTTTAATATTTCACATTTGCATATGCGTGCACATGACGGCACGCTTTAGGATCAATACTCTGATTTTTTTTTAAATTACGATACAATTTTTTTTGCGCATGTGACAGGCTTATGAATGAGTTTATGCGGGAATATGACTGCAGAACTTTAGAATGAATTACTTGTGCGTTATTTCATAACACGCTCTCCAATCCCGCGTTGATTATTTATATTTACGCCACTGAAAATACTTGGTGAAATGAGCGTGAAACACACATTTTAGAGCATCAACTCACCTGCCAAATGAGGTGTGGGGGGCGCCATTTTGAAACGGAAGTACGACAACGTGCCACGTCACAGCCATAGGTCGTCACAGCGCGTAGAATGTCAAACCTAATGCATAAATTAAAGTTTTAAATGTAATATAGGTTCCTTTCGATTTTCTGAAGAGGATTTCTCGAAAATATTGATGTTTGTATCTGAATAACAAATCGAATTACAGATTTATGGACTAGATTTGATTGGGTGCGTGATATTTATTGTCTTTCCCGTGTCTATTCATTGCATTTTGTGGGAAAAAAAGAGAGAAGAATAAAAACTAATAATTTCGTTTTGGTCAAAAAATGACGCACGATTAATTTAGCTGATATGTTTTTCTCAACAATCAAAGAGATATTTCCATGATTGACTAATGCTGTGATTAATTGCGGCGAAAAAGAATGACGTTTATCCTTAAAAAAACAGAATGTGTGAGTTTTAAGATGAACATGAAGTAATTAATAAATGTTTTCACAAAATCATCCTTCAGGGGGCGATCGGCGGCCATACAGTCGCCTAATTCTAATCTAAAATCTGTTTTCATGACATTTTTAAGCGAAAAAAAAAATATTCTTTTAATGGCTTGCCACCTAACACACACAAATAAATGTACACCCCAGCAACCTCATATAATCTTAAATATTTATTTTTCCGTAATCGAAAACAGCAGTGATTAGTCTAGCTTCGCCAGCGCTGATTAAAGTAACACTGACCACGTGACAACAACTCTGCGTTTAAAGCGTTCTGGACAATAATTTATTTGTAAATAATGACACTGATTAACTTTAATAGTCATTGACAAAAAAGCGATACATTGAAATAATTAAATAAAATTAAAATAAATATAATTTAGATCCATCAACTGCTTAATCCCCGCCCATATACCCCTCTCTTTAAAACTTTATGGGCAACCTCTGGAGCAGGTAAAAGCTGTTAGGTTTCTTGGGGTTTGGTTTGATGGAAAACTGACATGGAAAGTTCATCTGGATAAAATTAACGACAAAAGTAAAAAGGTCATCAACATACTTCGTTGTTTATCAGGACGGGAATGGGGAGCAAGTAGATCATCTCTGCAAAATATATACTGGGCACTCATGAGATCTGTTTTTGATTATGGAAGTATAGCTTACATGTCAGCAGCAGAATCAAACCTCAAGAGGTTAGATGTTTTGCAAGCTCAGGCTCTGAGAATCTGCAGTGGATCATTTAAAACATCTCCGGTATCATCAATGCAGGTGGAAATGGGAGAAATGCCTTTAAGAATCAGAAGAGTGAAATTAATGATGGCATACTGGGTTAATCTCCAGGGACATAATGAGTTGCATCCTGTCAAAAGTGTATTAACAGATTGTTGGGAACATAATGAAACAAATTATACTAGTTTTGGATGGATAGGTAATGCAAAGGCAAGAAATATAGGATTACACCAATTACAGTACAGTAATACAGTTTCAATTTCTTCCATTCCTCCTTGGTTATTCCCTTTGCCAAATGTTGACCTCAATATTCAGCAGGAATTGAAAGATAATTCAGCACAACTTCCAACATGGTTTATAGTCCAGAATTATTTCAAGGAACATTATCCAGAATCAGTGTTTTTATTTACAGATGGATCCAAAGATCCTGAAACAGGATTTGCAGGTGCAGCAGTATATATTCCAATGAGAGATTGTTTTATTAAGAAAAGAGTAACCAATCATTTGTCAGTGTATGCAACAGAATTATTGGCAATATTACTGGCCCTGCAGTGGATAGAGGAGAAGAAAATAAAAAACACCGTCATTGCATCAGATAGCTACTCATCACTTGAAAGTATACAATCTGGCAGGTCATTAGTTAGGATGGATATTATCAATGAGATATTCTGTAAGATGTATAATATGAAAGTTATGGGTATCTCTACGCATTTCATTTGGGTTCCTGCTCATGTTGGTGTGGAAGGAAATGAGAAGGTGGATATTCTGGCTAAACAAACTCTAAGAATAAAGCAAGTAGATTTTCAGGTCCCATTAAGTAAAGCAGAAGCTAAAGTACTCATAAGAACATATGCACAATCAGTATGGCAGGTATATTGGGATGATAATGAAACCGGTAGACATTTATACAATATACAAAAACAAGTTGGTGCTGGGAGGAGGGAGAGCAGGAATCGAAGAGAAGGAAGTATCATAACTCGGATGAGAATAGGTCATACTGGACTTAACAGTACACTATATAAAATTGGAAAACACCCAACTGGGGAATGCATACACTGTAGCCAACAAGAAACAGTTGAGCATGTACTACTCCATTGTAGGAAATATAACAATGAGAGACGTCACCTTATTCAATCATTGAAGAAAGTAAAACATCATGACTTTACTTTATCAGGTCTATTAAGGGAAACAGCTAGTAAGTTGTATGATGATATTATTACATTTGTGAAAGACAGTAAATTATATAAAAGAATATAGCGTTTTGATTGTTTTTTTTATTTATTGTTTTATTTTCCACTTTGTTTATTTGTTTTGCTTGGTTTTTATGTTTATTTATATTTTGTATATAAGCAAATATCCTGATCCATACTCCATTCCAGTTGGTGGCGGTAATGCACCAATAAGCTAGGTTGCCAACCGCCAATAAACACCAAAGAAGAAGAAGAAGAAGAATCCCCGCCCATCACATATGTCTTTTGACGCAAATCTCCATTCAAGGCTTTCTTTCGTTCCGAAGCGTCCACGTCTCGATGGGTGGAGTGAGTTTCTCTTATGCACACGTAGACTAAACCAGTAACGTTACATCAGTCCGAGATCACACGTCAACTGATCACAAACCTCCTGGATCGCTTTCGCTCCGAATTTTCTTCTTTTTCTGTAATAAAACAACAGCAAAAGATGGTGGCCAAACAGAGGATTCGCATGGCGAATGAGAAACACAGCAAGAACATCACTCAGAGAGGCAATGTGTCCAAATCTACGGTAAACCACCGCGTTTCCTGCGCTGACTTTTACTATAGCCATTACTTTGATATATATGTCATCAAAAATAGGATTTACTGCTTTTGTTTGCGTTATAGTAAACGCTTACTTCGTGTATTCATGTAAGATTGTGCTGGACAGCTGTTTAATTCATGCTGAGCAGCTTTAATATGTTCATCTGATCATATTGTCTTTCTTTAGAAGTCATTGTTAATAAACAAATGTTGATATTTGTCACTAGAGAGGCGCTCAAGAGGAGAAGGCAGCGGTGGGACCGTGGCTTCTTGCCTTGTTCGTCTTTGTAGTATGTGGGTCAGGTGAGTTTACACCCAAAAAACATGCATTCAATGTGTTGTCTAATGCATTAAAGTGATCATTCTTTGAATTTACTGATGACTTTTTCAATCAAATACATCCAAAGCAAAGAATTGGCATTGAGCTTTATTTCATAACACCATGTTTAAAGGGACAAAGTGCATTTCTAATGCAGGCTGCTTTCAAACTCAATCCACAGACAAAAATTAAGTGTTTAAATTTAAAATATTCCTTGAATATTCGTAAGTCATGCTTTAGCTAGTGTTGTATTATTGGATAAATCATACAGGGAAATGTCTGTACTGTGAGCGTTCACTTTAATTCATTTAAATTTGGAGTTCAAAAAGAGATTTCCCCATGCACGAGCACCTTATTCATTGCTAACATGCTCTAACCATGCTCTAAATCTCTTTTACCTTCATGATTGATCAACATGCAATTAGTTCTTTTTTTTATTTTTTCTGATGAACATGCAAAGACACTGAACCACTTCAAAAAACAAATATAAAAAAATGCTTTACATTTATATGAAGATCAAATATTTGTTCTAATGTTATTTTTCTGTCCTCTCTCTACAGCAATATTCCAGATCATTCAGAGCATCAGGATGGGAATGTGAGCGGTCATCTCTTCTCCCAGCTTTCCTGAAGATCACTTGATCATTCCTCTTTTCTTATTTAATCTTTATATTTCACCACAACACAACAGTCTCTTGTGTCTTACTCAAAAGCTGGAGGAACATTATCTTCTGAAACATTCCGATGTGGGACTTCTGTCAATATTGCTGCTGAATCCAAGGCAATAAACTCAAATGACTGAACTTTTTCTGTGGAAAAAAACAACAACAAAAAAACAAAACGCGTGTTTGTTTAAATGAAATGTTGCATTGAATTTTCTATGTTGTAGGTTTTGGACCAGTTCATGTTAATTGTTAACATATTTGGTACTATGCACCTTTATTGGCTTTTATTCTACATTTAGAGCTGAATTTGTGTTCTTTGAATGTTCGCTCAAGGAAATGAAGGTCCACATATTCAGCTGTATGTGTAGAGAACATGAAAAATAATAAAGACTTTTAAAATGTCTCTTTTTTTTAAAAATACTTTGTAAAAAATAAAGCCAACTGGGGGTCTGCAGATTTATTTTAACCCATAGACTGGTTAAAAATAAACATGCATACGAGCTCTTATCATAAAACAAATGTAAATCAATGTTGGCTGTTAGCATAGTGGGGTAAGTGTGGTTTATGATCATTTTTTATGATTTATTAAAATGATTATATTTAGTCGTTTATGTAGTTTTTCTAGTTAACCAGTATAGTTTGTATACTACATATTTAAATCACATCACAGGTCAATGCATTTTTCATTTGATTTCAATTCTTTTATATATATCACACACTCCTTTCTGCAAGAGTTTATCGATTATAGAACTGCAAATATTTTTTTCCTTAATTTGAATCATTTAAACAAACTTTTGAATCATACATTTAACATTTGAACCGTATAAACACTTTAATTAGTTATTAGTTATATCTCAGATCAAGTTGACATTTATTAACCATGCCATTTTCCTACTTAACAAGAAATTATGAACACTTGGATATTAAAAATGTACACTTTAAAAGACATTACAATTTATAAAAATGTGTAAAAATACATAAAATATTAAATAACTTAAAATCTAAATCTATATATAAGATACATATAAATAAATACAATTATAACTATGATTTAAAACAATAGTAATATTAAGTAAACTGAAACATTAATAAGCAGAGGAATATAAATTAAACATCAACAGAATAATAAAAAAATCTAATTGTTTCAAGAATCTGTCACATTTTAGTAGACATTAAAATTATATAAAAATAAATAAATACCTAATTTATTTATAATATTAATATTAACATTAATTTAAAATCTATATGTAAATAAATAATGTTATAACTGTTTTGTAAAAATAGTGATATTAAACGAAAACATTAATAAGCAGAGGATAGCAAATTAAACATCAACAGAATCATTTTTAAAAATCCTAAAATTGTTTCAAGAATGTCACATTAAAATGTATAAAGAAATATAAAAATAAAATAATAAATAAAATAATTTGTTTTTAATATTAATCTTAAAATCTGATATATTATATATATATATATATATATATATATATATATATATATATATATATATATATATATATATATATAGTGTCCTATTAGTGTCCTCGCCGGTGCTCCGTCGATCGGTGCGTCTCTCTCTGCCCTCCGCGCGCTGCGCATGCGCACTGCCACTGTCCGCGCTCGTGCGGGCCCGTGACGATCCAACGGGAGTGTTAGCTGTGTAATGGCGGCTTCGGTGTTGCTCTCCGCGGAAAGCGCCGTGCCCTCTTTTACCGTCGGTCACCCCGCCGGAGCTGCGGCGGCGGGAGCTGCTCATCACGTATTATCCAGTGCTCCCGGAGCCGCGTCCTGTAGCCGCTCGCTGGACCGGGCGCTGGACGAGGCGGCGGCCACCGGAGCGCTCACCCTCAGCGGCAGGAAGCTGAAGGAGTTCCCGCGGAGCGCCGCCGGACACGACCTGACCGACACCACACGCGCCGGTAACGAGCTAACCTCCACATTCCGTTCCCCTTTAACCGTTTTAACCGTTAACCCGTCCAGAAGCTAAGCTAAAGCCGCGGTGGTCGAGTTTTAACGCTAGTTTACACTGTTTGACTGGTGTAAACACACGGGTGTGTGCTGGGCTGGAAGCCCTTCTGAACTCAGGATCGGTCATTTGTGTTCAAGAAATGTGAACGTTTCGTCTTCAGAAATTGTCTAAAGTTAAGATTATCTCATAAACTTTCAGGTCATGGTTGTGTTAATGGGGATATCTGTCAAATATGTCAAATTGAGCTCCATATACAATAGTCAACATTTGAAGTGGATCAAAACCTTTCATCAAAGTTGTCCTAAAACCACAACACTTCAAACGTTGACTACTTTAGGTTATTTGAGACCCAAACATTGGGTTTGTTTGACAGGTTAAGAGGTTTATTATGTTGGTCATTCTCAGGTTAAAGTGTTTGATTATCAAACTGAGGCTTGATCATCATGTGAAATGGGTTTTGATTGTCATGTCGTCTTGTTGACTTTATAAGGTGTGATTACAAGGTTTGGTCATTATTTTGAGGAATGCTATCATATTAAAAGGCCTCTATATGTTTGCATGTATAAAGACCCAATTTATACTGTGAATATTTACATTCACATTTAGTCATTTAGCAGACGCTTTTATCCACAGCGACTTACAAATGAAGAAATAGAAGCAATCAAAACCAACAAAAGAGCAAACATATGCTATATATATATGTATATGTATGTATGTATGTATGTATATATTATATATATATATATATATATATATATATATATATATATATATATATATATATATATATATAATTATTCTTTAATTGTTTTTGTTGCACTGTTTCTCTTTAAACTCTTCTCCAAACCTCCGTTTAAAAATCTCTGACGTTTATTATATGAGACCCGGTTTGGTCGTGAGGTTAATATGTGCTGTATTTTATTACTGTAGCAGATGAACAGATACTTCATTTCTTATACTAATCTATCGCCTTTTAAAGCACATGTATGTGCATAGTGACTGAGAAGGACAATATTAGCACTATTACTGACTGTTCATAAAAATAGTTAAATGCCTGCCTCTTCCGCACATATTAAAACATGCCCTACTGTAATTTAGCTTTCTTATCTGACACATACAGGTGCAGGCCACACGGTTTAGGAGTTTCTAGACGTGTTCAGACATGTGATTTTCATTTCATCGCAATCAGAAAAGCATGTGACCTGCATGAGAGCATATGTTTATAGCACCCCATATGTTTATAAAATATTTTAGATTTTAAGTTGCATAAAACCACTTTAAATGAGATGTGTGTACAGTAAAACCAGTCCAGGCTATATAAACATCTGTCTGAAGGTTTTTGCGGACTGCTGTATATTTTAAGTGTTTACATGACTGATAAATCCATAAATGACTACCTAATTGATCGGCATGCAGATAGACAGGTTCATTACTCTTATTAACAGTTATGACAATACCTCAATGACATCTCTATGTGTCGAGTTGCTGTGTGGTTTTCAGTTTCAAATTGCTGAGAAAATTAGAATTTAATTTATTTTACATTTATGCATTTAGCAGACGCTTTTATCCAAAGCGACTTACAGTGCATTCAGGCTATACATTTTTTTATTAGTATGTGTGTTCCCTGGGAATTGAACCCACAACCATTTGCGCTGCTAACGCAATGCTAAAGGCACTATTTTTAACCTTTAAAACACTGTTTTAGTCTAAAGCATAATGTATATGATGCATAGGCCCGGTTTCATAGACAGGGTTTAGCCTAAGCCAGGATTAGGCCATAGTTCAATTAGGACATTTAAGTAAGTTTTTATAAATGTGCCTTAGAAAAAACATTACTGGTGTGCATCTTGAGACAAAACAAAGGCACTGATATATATTTTAAGATCAGTCAATGCAAGTTTCTTTCATTTGAAACAGCTCAGACTTACATTTTAGTCTAGGACTAGGCTTAAGCCTTGTCCGTGTAACTGGGGATTAATGTCTCAAATTACTATTGCAAAGGAAAGATAGATGCAGAATTTTTTTTATTGTAGACAGCTATATAACCCAAGGAGGTAATTGCATTGTGTAGATGCATAATTTAGATGCATAACTCACAGCATCTTTAACCTTTATGTCTTAGGGAATAAAGTGGTGTTTCTTAATGCAAGTTTCACTATTATTACTGCTCATATTTAACAAAGCCTAGGTCTAGTAAGTGTTACCCCAGTTAGCCGCCCAGTATTGTGTTGCACGGTCTGAAAATAGGAAATGGTCATCGTAGCTCAGGACTACAGCTCTGATCCTGAGCACACATGGTGCCTTGTGTCTGTGTCAATATTGATCGTCTGTGCAGTGCATGCTGGGATGCACACAAAATTCTCTGATTTCGTTCTCATCCAAAGATGGTTTACAAAAATGCAGACTGTAGGAATGAACGGGAACAAAACAATAAAGGAAAGCTTTCAATGCTGTAACCCCAAAAATAGCTCTATTGCTTTGCTTTGAGTTTGTTATGGTTTGCTAATGACAGATTGTGAGTGCCATAGCTTTGTTTCTGCCAGATAGTTTATGGGTCTTTTTTTAGTGAGGTCATTTTAGGGTGATAATAACAGTTTAACATCGGCGCTTGATTCTGACTATAAGAGGTTTATCAATAATGACTTTTTTTTCTCTGTAAAGGCTACTTATTAAATTTAGGAGAAAAAGAGACAGCTGTGAATGCCAGAGATTGAATAAACAATGTTTTTGATGACCTCAGATGATGTCAACCCTCAAACAACATACAACTACAAATTTTGCTATAAGTTTAATCGCAACATATAATCATTGCAGTTAATAGTGTTCACTGTCTGTTTGAATACATGTCATTAACTAACTACATGATTTTACTGTACATTTCTGCCATATGGACATCAACTTGATATAGTCACCACCGATAAGCTACAACTAAATATAATGTAGAAACTTTAAAATAGAAAGTTACATTTTCTGTAAAGCTGCTTTGCAACGATTTGTATCGTGAAGAGCGCTATACAAATAAACTTGATTTGAATTTAATTGAATTGAATTTAGTGATCTATATAATGACATTTATATATAGGCTAAACCTATTCTAACTTCATAAATCTAAATTATACAATACTGATAACTGGAATACAACTATGTAGATTTTTTACAATAAATTATAATGTATTTCATACTGTTTTCTTCCAAAAACTTACATTTTTACAATAAAGTACAGTAAAATTGTACAAATTGCCCTGTTAAGACTAATACAACTTTTCATTTTATATAATAAGGTAACCTACAGAGATCTAATGAACACTTTTTGATGGCCACTTTTTCCAGTATATGCATCTTTACACATCTGAGTTAAGACTGCTCTGTGCCAGTGTAAAGACGCAATGCCATATAAAAGCCAGACTGTGTAAAGTTTAAATTTGGCATAAGATTACGTGTAGTGTATCTCTAAAACAACAACAAAACATGTAACTTAGGGTGTCTTTACACAGCTGAGTTAAGGCTGCTATGTGCCTGCTTAAAATTCAGTGTAAAGATGCAATGCTGCATAAAAGCCAGACTAAATTATGCCCAGCTCAGCCCCAGCATCAATGTATATAGTTGTAATTGCTGTGTAAATTTGTTTATGCAACCTTCTAAGTAGAAAAAGACACTCAAATGTCACTTCAGAAGCACTTCTGTGCCACCTTTGCACTGTAAATGTTGCATTACAGAGTTACATGGTAAATAATAACAGGTTTGTCAGGAAGTATTTTAACTTCTTTTTTTTCCGTTAAAAGTCCTAGCATTTCTTACAGTGTGTGAAAGCTAATTTTAATGAGTCACAGATCTGAATGCTCCACCTGTGGTGTAATCTAAATATGTGTCATTGAAATGATCTGTTGGCTGTTCGTATTGAATAATTCATAGTCAAGCAGCTATTGTTGTAAGTCTCTGCTGACTTGACGTGATATTTGACCTCATATTTCCTTGTCTGATTGCTTTGGCTGTGTTGTCCTGTGAACTGTGCCAAATGTACTGGTCTCCTGCTAAGGAACGCTGTCTTCCCTCAGCTCAGAAGACTCAGAACAGGTGTCCTCCCTCGGAAAGCGATTGCAAGGCCTTCTGGACCGCTGTCAATTCAACGACACCAGCAGTGCAGACAGAGCTATTGTCCCCGCTGACGGTTTAATTAACTTCAGACTCTTATTTAGAAATGTGTGCTGTATTTAGTGGTAGTTGCTGTTGTTGTCTTGTCAGTTAGTTGATAAAGTTTTCTTCAAGATGATGGAAGTACATGCAGTTGATGGAAGTACATGCAGTCTTGGCAGATAGATGGAGGTTTGGTTGTGAATTTTAGACTCGCAGTTCTATAATAGAGTTATTGACTATTCTGGTTAATTCGCGCACTTAAAGGAACACTCCACTTTTTTTGAAAATAGGCTCATTTTACAACTCTCCTAGAGTTAAACAGTTGAGTTTTATCGTTTTTTTTTTTTTATCCATTCAGCTGATCTCCGGGTCTGGCGGTAGCACTTTTAGCTTAGCTTAGCATAGATCATTGAATCGGATTAGACCGTTAGCATCTCGCTCAAAAATGACCAAAGAGTTTAGATAATTTTCCTATTTAAAGCTTGACTCTTCTGTAGTTACATCGTGTACTAAGACTGACGGAAAATGAAAAGTTGCGATTTTCTAGGCCGATATGGCTAGGAACTATACTCTCATTCCGGTGTAATAATCAAGAAACTTTGCTGCCGTACCATGAGTGCAGCAGGTGCAGTGATATTACACAGTGCCTGAAAGTAGTCCCCAGCTATATCATAGCTAGTTACCTAGCTGGGGACTACTTTCAGGCGCTACGTAATATCATTGCGCCTGAATATCATTCCGGAGATCGGCTGAATGGATTCAAAAAGGTAAAACTCAACTTTTTAACTCTAGGGGAGTTGTAAAATGAGCCTATTTTCAAAAAAAGTGTAGTGTTCCTTTAAGGTTTTGTTGGTGAAGATATTTTATTGATTATTTTATTGTCCTAAAGGACTCCTGTGGAACTCTTGTATATTTTAGTTATTTTGAGTTTATTAGTTATTTAGTTATATATTTGTTAGTTGGTTATTTATTTGTTGGTTATTAATTTATTGGATATTGATTTAGTTATTTGTTGGTTATTTATAGGCCATTAATTTATTTTCTATTTTTTATTTTTTTTTGGCTAGTTATTGGTGGTTTATTTCAAATTTTTCTTTTTGGTTACCTTGTATGAAAGGGGATTTAAAGGAACCACATTGAGTTTTAGATTTTTAGATTATCACCCACCATGTTGATACCGGTATTACCGGTGTTGTCACACGTCGATTAACCGGTGGGAAAATTTCCTCACCGTCACAACCCTAATATGTTCTAGCTTTGTACGAGTTGCTTGAGAAACGTTACCACTCTCAGAGTGCTGTGGACTGTGGTCATGTCAGTTTACTTGCAAAAAGTCAGAGACATTGCAATTACACACTTTCCCACGCCATGCTTTGTTTTGAACAGAAGCTCTTAGCCTTATATAAGCAGACATGTCAAGTTCACCACAGAAGATCTCTTGGTTGCAACATGAGCACTTAAAGATACACTGGAGTGTCTTCTGCTCTCAAACAATCTTGTCTTCATTTTGCTGGAGGAGGTTTTTGTGCATTGTTGTCTGTTGTGTCGCATGGTGACTTGATGTGTCCATGACAGAAAAGTGCAACTACAAAAGCAAGAAATTTTGTTATACTGTGTTAAACTTACAGGTTTTTGCTTAGTGCATTCATTGTTCATGAAATTTGTAGGAACTGTTAAATTTTGTGGCCTTGTTATTTTAGTTTAGTCTAGATTTATTCTGGGCTGGGTGATTATATTGAATATTCATGATATGCATTGATTATATAACATGAAATAACACTACTAATATCACAGTAATTCATGCATTTTTTTGTACTTGGCCAGTAAGCTTCCTACATATCAAGTTATTAGACCAGTTTAGTTCATCATTGTTGTGACAGAGCATGTTAAACTGTTTCAACACTCAACTTTTATGGATGTATGTGTGTACATATATATACGCGATTGCACAGTTGATTGTTTTTTTCTGATTAACGGGTTAGGGTTTTAACTGTATTTAACTTCTTGTATTAAACATTTTGAATCAACTTCGCATGTGTAGCTGTTTCAAAATGATTGTTGTTCTGGCTAGACAAAAAATAGGATTCTTTTATTTTAGACTAGAAATATATGGCTTGTATTTGGTGTTATTTTGCAGTGTGATTTATTGAAAAGGCTTATGAGAGAGATATTTGATCTAGAAGGAATCCTTCGAGGGAGGATGCAGGATTGAAGATTATTGCAGTGAGTCTGTCTGCTGTTGTCTCGCCTCGAGGCCAGAACTGATGACTGTTATGTACAAGCATGGAGGAAGTGAAGTCATCTGGATATTACTGTCTATATTTGACAGAGGCCACAAGTCAGGCTGAAATGCTGTCCTGTGCTGGACACTCATAGAGGAAATATAAACCAAAAACGAGAAGAGGAGATGCACATTACTCAGTCTTTGCTCTTCTCGGCTCTGATGTTGCATAATGTTGGTTGTTTTCAGAATTGCAGTATGGTTTGTAAACAGATCGTCACAGGGATCAGAGACTGTTAAGGTCAAGTGTTTTGGATCCTGTCTAGGCCTGATACAATCTGATCCCACTTCGCTTGTTTAGTGGGTGTTTCCAATAACAGTGTGTTTGTAAGGTTTGCATGAGCATCTGAAAACCAAAACTCCTTATGCCTTATTTATTTTCTGTAAAATATGACTCAGAAAGACACAGAAGCTGCTTGTGCACATCTGAAACATCTGCCTACTATATTGTAAAAGTGTGTGTGTTTTGAGCTCTCCGTAATGGATCTGTGCTGCGTTTTTGTGCTGGTTTTAGGTAGCAGTCAGTGTAGGAAGCAGATGTTACAGTCAGCAGCACTTCCTGTCTTCCCCATCCTGGATCTCTGCACAGCTGCACTGTTACAAATATAGATCCAGTGTGGATTGGAAAGCCATCAGTACACACCTCCACAAACAACATATACAGGCTGCAGATCTGATTACACTGATGTTGTGTTGCAAAACACTGATCCAGGCCTGTAAGATGGCAGAGGTTTAAGAAAATTGTGCGATTTGGAAACTTGTCTTCTTGAACTGTGCAATATAATTAAAGAAAAATGATCAGTAAGCCTTTTGACAATATGTAATATACATCTCAATATTTACAAAAATAGCTCTCTTTTTTGTAAGTCTATGTCCCAGTTAGTATATTCAGAATGAAAATGTTCATGTAATGTTTTTAAATGCACATTTTCATCGTGTTTTTATTGTAATTTTTGCTATTAGTATATTCAGAAAATGTAAACATGTTCAGAAAAAAATACCACATTTTTTCAAATGTGAATGTTCAAAAATTACAGACAAAATTATTTTAAAAAATTATTAAAATACACATTTTCATCATTTTTATATTGTTGTTTTTTTCCTGTTGAAGTTTTCATTGTTTTTATGTAGCCATTTTTGCTATTAGTATATTCAGAAAATGTAAATGTGTTCAGGAAATCTTTTACATTTTTATTTAGAAAAAGCTGACAAAATCGTAACGTTTTTAAAATACACATTTATCTTTTATTATAGTTTATCGTTTTTATGTTGTGGTTTTTGTATTAGCATATTCAGAAAATTAATATTTTCAGAAAATACTGACACAATCTTTTTAAAAGTTCTGAATCTTTTTAAATGTTAATGTATTCAGAAAATACAGACAAAATATTTTAAAATAGATGATAAATAGTCATTTATGCTAGTAGTATATTCAGAAAATGTGAATATATTCAGAAAATGCCAACAAACAAAATAATTTTTTTTAAATAAATCTGTATTCAGAAAATACAGACAAAATCTTTTGAAATAATGTACATTTTCATTGGCTTTATATTGTCATTTGTGCTATTTTTATATTCAGTAAATGTAAATGTATTCAGAAAATGCATATAAAATATTTTTAAAGGTTTTTAAAAAACAGATTGTCATTTAATTTATATTGTCATTTTTGGTAATGAAGTTGACAGCAGACATTGAACAATGAAATGCAAAAAAAACCAGTGTGATTAGATTGTTCTCAAAACAATCTTCAAGTAAGTTCAGTCCTGTCAAACCACGCACAGCTAAAATACAAACGCTATCACAGCTGCCATGTGTTGTCTGAAGCATCTGTAAGATCTGCAGCATCTCCTGTGTGACCATTGTTTGACGTCTCTCCACACTTTGCTATTATTAGCTCAGAATCTGGTCTGAGTGTTGAAATGAGTGTTGGAGCACCAGTGAGGATATACTGGCCTCTTTCATGTAAGCCAGAACAGAAAAAATGGACACTTATCTCATTCCTAGTCCGGCAGCTATTTTTGGTGGTCATGGGGTCCCTTGTGTGAGTGTTTGTCCTCTGGGTTTAAAGTCTGAGTGTGTGTGTGTGTGTGCGCATGCATGCAAATATATAAAGAGTTTCATGAATTTCTGATGAAATTAAAGCAAGATTTCTGGATTAGTTCTGAAAAAGATCTTAATTTTGATGCGGAAGGCACTTTGTTTACCCCTAAACATGTACTAAACGGTTAAACAGACATTTGAGATTATGAATTTGAATTGTGGGATTGAAAGTGGTCTGGAGCAAGTGAGAAATGAGTATCAGGCAGCAGTAAAACACTTTGTACTGCACCAGTAGTGCTGTTATTATATCTAATTCAGATTTCAGATCGGTCGCTTACATTGTGGCTGCGTTATCAGAAGTATGTTTTATAAATTGATACTTTATGTATAAATTGGGCATGCATTTTTTTTTTTTATATATAAAATTTAAGAGTGCATATACAGCAGAGTTCCTTCTGCATTTTGTAATTTGAGCATGCATTTTGTATTTCAAATTAAAATTTGACAGCTGTAATCATGCATATATTTCATTGACTGTTTTGAAAGCAATCATAGGTCATAATAAAGACAACCACACTTGAATTCTGCATACAGTGCTGTGTGAACCCTCAAGCGGGGTCAGCCACTTGTTCTTGTTTGCTGCCAGCTGACAATTGGATACACCTGGATAATAAGTGTGCAATGGAAATGTCAGTTTTTCCCCACACAGACTAGAATCACACAGTCTAGTATTTTTCTATTTGTAGCAGATGAGGAGTTCAGTAACTCCGTATTAGGATTTTATTTATGTGAAGTATTACACCAAAAAGGTGGAAATATGTATTGATTTGTAATGTACTTGATTAGGTCTCAGATGCTGTGATTGGCATTTTGGCTTGCAGCAATGAGCCTTAATATATTGAGAAGGGTCTGGCTGCAGACATGCACTTGCATTTTCAGACTTGCACTCTCAGACACCTGCACTTCCGCAAGTGACGTCACTTGCAGTCTTTTTTTGTTTGTTTTTATTTTATTTCATTTAAATATTTTTTTTAATTGAATCTCTCAACATTTTACACAAGTAGCCAGGTGGCGAAGACAAGAGAAAAGAAAGTAAATTACGAAGTCACTTGCAATCGCTACTTGCACTCTTCGCTGCCTGCGACGTCACTTGCAATCCACACAAATCGTGCGTGTTGCCAATGGACAATATGGCCATGAACACAACGAGCAAACTTTCACTTTTCCTCACATACAGCAAAATACTTAATGTGGCATAATAACGGACTAAGATGATAAAGACCAAATTCAGTATTTCTTATTGTTATGCAAACTATACAGACCATATGAACACGCATTAAGTGATATTAAAAGGACCAACTCCGTGCAGGCAAGCAGACGAGGCCGTTAAACGTTTTCTTCCCATAGAAAATCATTATAAATAAAACACGTAATGTAGCTTAATGGACAATGACAATGATACAAAAGGGCTGTAGACATTTTATTCAAAATGGGAAATCGCAAAACTTTGCGCATTGCGTTTATTCTGGGCTCACCTGCTTATTAATTATGTTTTAAAGTGCCCCTATTATGCCTTTTCGAATATTACCTTTCATGCAGTGTTTCATGTAGCTGAACATAAACTATCTGCAAAGTTGTGAAGCCGACAGTGCACGATAAATAAAGTTATTGCCTATCAAAAAAAAAAGAGTCGGCTCGCAATCGCCTAAACGAGTCGTTAGGAATTCGAATCTTATTCTGTTAGGCTGTACGTCACGAAGTAACACATTTGCATAATGTCCGCCCACGTTCTACATCGCAAACAACTTGCTATCACATCTTATTACCACAAACTTGTTAACACTTGACACTTACCACTGAGACACGTCCTGCTCCTGCTCGATCAGCCACTTCAACCGTTTCATCATCAGACTCCGGCTTGAATTGTTAAGGGACAATCGATACCATCTTTTCTATGTATTGACAAGTCTCCAGGGCTGTCATTCCGTTATGGCAATGGGCGTTTCGTTTCCGACGCGCTGTACACGGTAGACCAATCACAAAGGACTGCGCCATCTAACCAATCACAGCAGTGAAGGCTCACAGAAAGGAGGGGTTTAGAGAGACTGATTCTTTGAACTGCTTTGCACGAATCGTTTACAAATCATTTAGAAATGAGGTAAAATTAAATCTATTTTTTGAGAAAACTAAAGTGTTTTTTGACCTTGCATGCATGTAAACCTGTTTTAGGAGACTCATAAAACAATATTAGCAACCTTAAAATGGCATAATAGGGGCACTTTAATAATGAAGAGGAGCATATTGAGTTTGGTCTTTATAATCTGCAGTCCGTTATGCCACGTTTTGCGGTATGGGAGGAAAACACCATATACATATACATTATATTAATAAACTGTATATTGAATTTGATCTTTTAATAAAATTATCTTAACACATTAAGCCATATTAAGTGTTTATGATTTTCTACGGGAGGTTTAAAAGCACTTAATGAGAGCATTGCGTTCATATTCTGCTGTTCTTTGGCCACGGATTTGTGGCTCTTGTCTTTTTCTCTTACAGATGACTTGCAGGACTCTGTATGTTATGATTATTAAATTAGTTTTAATTATTTTACCACCACAGCGTCTTGTCTCCATTGGCAACACGCACGATTTGTGTGGATTGCAAGTGACGTCGCAGGCAGCGAAGAGTGCAAGTAGCGATTGTAAGTGACTTCGTAATTTAGTTTCTTTTTTCTTGTCTTCGCCACCTGGCTACTTGTGTAAAATGTTGAGAGATTCAATTAAAAAATACTTAAATTAAATAAAATAAAAAGACTGCAAGTGACGTCACTTGCAGAAGTGCAGGTGTCTGAGAGTGCAAGTCTGAAAATGCAAGTGCATGTCTATCGACCCTATTGAATATATCCTGCTTCCAATATCAGCCAATTCAGATCAATAGCAGTAATAAAAAAAATAAACATTTTTGCTGATGCATTTGTATAATTTCCCTGACCTGAAGTGGAAGAAAGGTTCTAGAGGGTTCTCAGATACCATATTTCCAGCACATTGGTCCAGGAATGGACAGCCAAGAGCTCATCAAACACGCGTGTACATGAGCGAAACCAAAGACAGGTGTGCAGCTGTCCTGGATGCCAGACACGCGTTTCTCATTGTCTCTTTCTCTCTCTGTTATCTGTCCTCTCAGATCTATCACGAAACAGACTGCCGGAGCTGCCGGTGGAGGTGTGCATGTTTGTGTCGCTGGAGAGTTTGAACCTGTACCAGAACTGCCTGCGTTCACTACCAGAGTGTCTGATCAACCTACAGTCCCTCACCTACCTAAACATCAGGTCATATACACAGACACAGCATTCATTGTTAAAAAACACAATCGAGAGTCCATTTGTTCTTACAATTCATGATTTGAGATTTAAAGGGATAGTTCACCCAAAACTGAAAATTCTGTCATTAATTACTCACCCTCATGTCAAGACCGTCGTTCATCTTCAGAATGCAAATTAAGATATTTTTTGATAAAGTCCAAGAGCTCTCTGACCTTCCCATAGACAGCCAGGGTCCTAACACGATCATGCCAGAACGCGCATGCATTGTTTACAGGATGAGGAGAAGAATTGTTGATTTGAATTTGAATTGTTGAATTGTTGAAATTACGGTTGAACCCCTGATTTCACATGGACTATTTTACCAATGTCATTGCTACTTTTCTGGACCTTGATCGTGTTAGGACCCTTGCTGTATATGGAGGGTCAGAGAGCTCTCAGATTTCATCAAAAATATCTTAATTTGTGTTCCGAAGATGAACGAAGGTCTTACAGGTTTGGAACGTCATGAGGGTGAGTAATTAATGACATCATTTTCATTTTTGGGTGAACTAACCCTTTAACCCTATTATTACGCAATTCCAAAAAGCTTCTAACCAACAGGACAAGTAACTTATTGTAATTGACTTGGTAGCTCACCAAAACCATATTTTACTCACAGTTGGTGCACAGCAAGTGTTAATTAGTGGTGTTTACTAAAGCAAGCATCACTAGTACTGTTGCTTATTCTTAGGCATTTGACCTCCAACCCAACTTCAGCTTCAGCTGTTTGGGGTTCAGACATAATGACACCTCATATTGTTTGGCTTTTTAGACGTGTGTTAGGTGTGTTATTACTTTAGGCGATCCGACTCACAAAATTCGTCTGGAGGATCATAAAACGGGAAAACAAAAATCCCACAGGTTTATATTGAAATTCACATCTAGAGACCAGAATCTAGCAGAGAAATACAGATGTGGGCTCTTTTGATTAAGACCAGTAAGAAACCATTTAGTGCTATTTTAGTATTATTTTTTACTGTTATTGTATATAATATTTTGAATTAGCTTTTAGTTTTAATTCCAGTTTTTATTTAAAATGTAGCAATTTTTTTGTAGCTATGTTTTTTTCAGTATTAGTAATTTACTTTCAGTTAGTTTTCAAAATATTTTTTTTAATTTGTTTAAGTTGAAGTTTCTCATCTAATAAATGCACTGTATTTGTTTTATTTCGGTTAATAATTTTATTTTTGGTTAACAATAACAACACTGTTAGCAACAAAGAGGTGAGAGATTAAAGCAAAACCGGATGACATTAGATAAGATGATGTTGAGATCAAACTTCTCAAGTGACACAAACTTGTGTAGAAGCAGCCACAGTGTTTCTCATGTGTGGACTGATGTGTGTGGCACAGGCTCCATCTTTATAAGGTTGAGGAGAGTTTGCTATTACTATTCTGAGTAATCAGATTATTTTTTGCTTTTGCTTGGTGGCAAATAAAATAAAATAACAAAAGAGATAAAATAAAATATAAAATAAATACAGTAAAATAAAAATAAAATATAAAATGTTTTCATCTAATATTTATATTTATTTCAATTATTTTTTAATAGTTTTAGTTAACAATTGCAACACTGACTACGTTTACATGGACATCAGTAATCTAATTATTTACATTATTCTGAATAAGACAATATTATGATTAAGGTGTTTACATGAGTTGCTTTTAGAATAATCCTTTCATGTTCCCGTTTTACATGTTATAGTACATAGATCGATTAATGGCTTGCGTCATTACGTCACCACATGACTCCATCCGACGTCCCTCCAGAATTTCACGTATAAACATATAGTTCGTCTTCGTGATGATGCCATATACAATTTTGGGTGTTTCATTTTATGAAAGCTTCAGGTGCAGTTAATTATTTGTACGTGCATACAGACGACAGCGGTGTTGAAGCTCTTTTATTTGCCGTCAAACGGTTAACCACTGGCGTGTGTGTATTCTGTCGTAAAATGCGGCGAAAAGTCCTACACGACGGTAATAGTTTGATTAAGGTGTTTACATGTCTATACTGCACTTCAGTAATGCGACTAAAATAGGAATACTCCACATGTCTTAATTCGATTTGTTTACTTCGATTATGACTTTAGCCTGATTAAGGTAATCAAAAATCTCTGTTTACATGGTAGACTCTTAATCAGAGTATTGTCTTAATCGTATTAAAATCGGATTATTGATGTCCATGTAAACGTACTGACTGTTAGCAACATAAAATCATTCAGAACTCTTTAGTAACTACATTGCCCTTTCCAAGTTATTCAAGGGAAAGTACCACTCTCATATTTTCTTAAATCTAGTCATTGGGGCCTGCGGTTTCTGATTCTCTTGGTTCTCGTTTTCTCTCTGCAGTCGGAACCAGTTGTCCACACTCCCCGCTCATCTGTGCCGTCTGCCGCTCAAAGTTCTGATCGCCTGCAATAACAAGCTGGTATCGCTGCCGGAGGATCTGGGCAAACTCAGACAGCTCACCGAACTGGTGTGTGGACCAGCTCTCTCTCTCGAGCTCTGCAGTCATCTTCACATTTGCTCTCACTCATGCACATTACTCATCAATTATCTCTCTCTCTCTCTCTCTCTCTCTTCAAGGACGTCAGCTGTAATGAGATCCAGACGCTTCCGCCACAGATCGGTCAACTGGAAGCTCTGCGTGACCTCAACATCCGCAGAAACCACCTCGTTCGCCTGCCTTCTGGTCAGAAACGCAAGCACCTGCACATGAATGAAATGAGTGATGTTTTTGTGTAGATGTGTTGTAATTTCTGTGTTCATCGATTTGCAGAGTTGGCCGAGCTGCCGTTGGTCCGGCTTGATTTTTCCTGTAACAAGGTCACAACAATTCCAGTATGCTACCGCAATCTCAGACAGCTCCAGAGCATCATTCTGGACAACAATCCTCTCCAGAGCCCACCTGCACAGGTAACACACATTCCTGTTTTGATCTAAGAAATACGTCACTTTATGAGAGTAAAAATATTTTTTCATTGCCTTTGAGAACTATTTAAAAGTAAGGAGCACCTCTGAGAATCATGTTTATTGGTGTGTTTTTCCATTTTTTCCAGATCTGTATAAAGGGAAAGATCCATATATTTAAATATCTGAACATGGAGGCATGTAAAGCAGCATCAGACCTTCCAGACTACGACAGAAGACCACTGCCTTTCGGATCATGGTAAGAACTTGCTTCATTTCATTGGCTTTTTTGAGCATAAACTCCTCCTTGTCTTTCACTCTCGCACCCACATTCATTTGAGCCAGTGTTTATCGGCCGTATCTCTCAGAGGACACGCAAAGCAGGGTGATTCTGCAGATAAGAAGGGAGGGAAAGGAAAAGACACAGAGAGAATGAAAGCTTGGATTGGTTGGAATGAAGGTATGAAGAGAGGAGAGATTGCAGCAAAACCGGATGACAGTAGATGAGTTGATGTAGAGATAAAACATCTCAAGAAATTTGACAGAAACTTATATGTAGATCTTGTATACAAGGAGCCACAGTAGTTCTCGAGATGTTTGTGGTAAAAGCACCATCTTTATAAGGATATTTTAAGTGTTTACAAATTATACCACCTAAAATGTTGCTGTTACTTTTCTGATTAAGCGGGTTATTTGTGGTGGCAAATAAAATATAAAAAAATGAAATAAAATAAAATACAAAATATAAAAGTTATAAAATAATATAAAATAAAAAATCAAAATAAAATAAATGGGTGAAAAAAAAACATCAACTTGAGACTAGAAAATCAAAGACTTGAGCTAAAGTAAAATAAAAGATAGATTATAAAATAACATACAATAGCAACAATAGCACAGAATTACATTGGAGGAGGGACCCAAGCCATATCTAGACACCAGAAAATCAAGACGACATTTTACTTTCATCTCTTGTAGGATGATATGGTGTTAGAAAGTAATTTCAGACCTTTAGCAGACTATTTCTATGTGTGAAACCTCAGATGATTTGATGTCGCTCTCTCTGATCTGTCTGTCTCAGTGTAGAGGATTTGTATTCTGGCCGGCTGTATGGAGCTCTGGACTCTGGCTTTAACAGTGTGGACAGCGGAGACAAGAGGTGGTCTGGAAATGAGGCAAGTGCTATTCTGCCCATTCAATCAGCAATCCACTCTATCCAGCTGCTATTCTCCATAATGTATCACTCGTTTCATTGTCCTGTCTGCCTTTTCCCCATCTATCCCTTCTTAAAGCCTTCAGACGAGTTGTCAGACCTGCCGTTAAGAGTGGCAGAAATCACCAGAGAGCAAAGACAGAGGCGAGAAAGAGAACGTGAGGATCATCGGACGGGGTCTCACGTAACCAATGGCACATGTGAGATGACATCTACACTTATGAATCACTATAGTTCAGACTCTAGTAATAAGCTCTACAGGATTTTAATTTTAAATCACCTTGTCGTCTCTTTCTAAAGTGGAAACAGAGCTTGAACAGATAGACTTCATTGACAGCTGTACGGGGGATGATGATGATGAGGATGGGCGGAGCCGTAGAGGGGCGGAGCCTGTCAGCCTCAGCTCACAGTTTATGGCCTACATTGAAAGACGAATCACCAGAGAGGTGCGCATTACTGATTAATGGCTGATCACATCAGATCTAGTCAACACCAGTTGGATTTTGTTGTTAACACAGGGATAATGATAGCTTTACTTTGTTTCTAGGGTTCACCTGTGAAGACCAGCCCATCCAGAGACTTAAGAACTGATGATCCAAGACGCCAAACCTCCTTACATAACCGGTACTGAACTAATTAAACTTTCATGATAACTACAATGTATGATATACATTTGCACTCCACCATAAAGAGTAATGATCTTGTTTTTCATGTCTGCTTCCCGTCTGCTTTGACTAGCTGAAAAATCATAAATTCAATCATTAGTAATATGATTTATTGGTTTACCACTTTTTACCAATAGGCGGCACTGTTGTCAAATTGATGTGGTTAGTGTTAGGTGACAATGACAAGCGTAAAGTTTTGTGTCAATATGTCAAAGCTTTGCCGAGATACAGCATCAGATGCAGTTTGGCACCATGCCATCAAATTTGTTAATGCGGTAAACAGAAACCGTTTTGCCAATCAACACGAAATTCATAACTTTTTGCTGAATTGGTCAGAAGATGATTTGGGTCGAATTTTGTGAAAATTGGACCAGCGATCTGGAGGAGTAAGAAAAAGTATGTTTTCAACGTAAATCGAAATGGCTGACACAAAGTTTACATTTACATTTACATTTATGCATTTAGCAGACGCTTTTATCCAAAGCGACTTACATTGCATTCAAGTTACAGTTGTTTTACATTTTGATCAGCTCTTGCGTTCCCTGGGAATCGAACCCATGATCTTGGCGTTGCTAGCGCCATGCTCTACCATTTGAGCTACAGGAAAGCAGAAAGCAAGGAAAGCAAAGTTCAGCCGATTATGGCATAATTGGTATAAATGTTCTCAGCATGATGAAAGGAATCTAACAAGACTAGTAGCATTATAATAGGCAAAAATAATCAAAAGCTATTAGAATGTTTTGAAATTTCATTATCATTAATAACCACAAGGTGGCGCCATCACAACTTTTTGAGTACCAGGTTTCGTAATGATATGCCAATGAGTTCGTAAAATACAGCATTTTTATAACAAAATTCATAATGGTCGACATGGGAAAATTGGGTATTTAATGACTCTGAATCTAAAGAGACCAGTCTTGTTATTTTTATATATTTTTTGGGCCAAACTGTTCAGAAATTCTAAGCAAAAATAGCCGTTTTTCATATCCCCAGACCACTTCGGCAGTGCGTCGAAACTGTGCATGCAATCTCAGGTCATGGTTATTATAACCAGGTGTGCCTCACATGTCCGGAAAAGTGAAGCTGCGGGCTCTTTGATCGCCCCCTGGTGGTTGGCTGCAGTACAGGTCATAAACCCCGCCCTCTCCATGTAAACGAATGGGACTTGAGTCAAAATAAAAAAATGAATTACACTGCCAATACAATTTTAAAAAATATAGTTTTGGTCATTTAAGGTAGTTACTATCACTCTGATATATGTTCAATTGTTCATTTTTGTGATAAGTTACATTTTAGCTAGTAATTTGATGCTATAAAAACGGGGGGTGTCGTTATGGTTGATTGGGTCTGCGGGAGTTTGGGCGGGAGTTTGATTCCGCGGCTCCACCTCATGACTCTACTGCGCAGACGCTGGCTCCAAACGAATCTCTACTGCGCAGACGCTGGCTCCAAACGAATCTCTACTGCGCAGACTCGGGCTCCAAATGACGTCATTTTCACAAGATGGCAACAGCCATACTGAGATGCTTTAGCTTCACTTTTCTATAGTGGAAGGAAGCGGAGACGTGTCGTCCATCTTTTTTACAGTCTATGATTATAACACACACCAAGTTTGGTCTCAATACGCTAAACCGCTGCAGAGATATCGGCTCACATCCATTTTGCTGTGCTCTTTGTCAAATTTGTTCACGCATTATTCAAGAACGGTTTGACTAATCATCTTGAATTCCATAACTTTTTGCCAGCATAATCTAAAGATGATCTGAGCCAATTTTGGTGAAAATCAAACAATCCATCTTGGACGAGTTCGAAAAAGTAGTTTTTTTCGAATGATTAAAAATTGCAACAAATCTTGACCATAGAAATACATTTTTTTTGTGTCCATATGACTCCGCACGAGCCAAGGGATCAGAAAAAAAAATATTTTGCTTCTAAACTTTACGGTTCAAAATTTTTAGCATAAACACGAGAGCAAATTTGGCCTGTTGGTGGTGCTAGAGGGTTTGAGGTAGAGATTTCAAACTTGCTGTGGGAAATGTTGAGAATGTCCTCTATCTGCATGCCAAATTTGATAACTTTTCCGCAAGCGGTTTTATTGGGCAGCCATAGAACTCGGAAGGAAAAGAAGAAAGCCAACTATTACAATGGGTGCCTACGAACCATCGGTGCTTAGCACCTAATTAATAAAAAAAAATTGAGAATTAGAAATCAAACAGAGAAGTAAAATATCTGTGTTTTCACTAACAGTTGTTGTCTTTTTAGTGGTGGGTCAGATACAGCAGTCACATCTTCATACGCTCACAACCAGGTGAGAGTCCCTGTACATTCACATCCCATTATGCAGTCAATGAAATTTACTTTGAAATTTACTCTGAATTTACTCTGTTGTGTGTCAGCGCTCCGCTGGTGTGGCGTCAGGTTCTGGTGGCGGTGTGGAGAGAGTGAGACGGGAAGCTCAGCTGGCGGCTCTGCGGTACGAGGAGGAGAGACAGAAAACAAGATCAGTGCAAAGAGACACTGTTATGAATTACGTCAAGGTACACACACTCATACACACAATTATTAAAATTAGCCAAATGAAGTGCTGCAAACTCTTTAAATTAGAAAAAGTTGCTAGAGCATGATTATAAACACAATGAGGCTGTAAAAGCAATTTGCAGGTAGGAGTTTACCTGTTCGGTGATGTTTAACGTCCCCAGCAACCTTTGTAGTCGCATTTAGCCATTTAGCCATATAGCCAAACAATAAAAAAGTGGGTATTACTGATGTAGATGATTCATCATTTACTCATCCTCAAGTTTTTCCAAGCTTATATGAGTTTCTTTCTTCTGTTGAACAGAAAAGAAGATATTTTGGAGAATGTTGGTAACCAAACAGGTGACGGTACCCATTGACTTCTATAGAACTATATGAAAGTCATGGAAAAAAAATACTATGGAAGTCGATGGCTGCCGTCAACTGCTTGCTTACCAACATTATTCAAAATATCTTCTGTTTTATTTGATAACGGGTTTATGTATGTGCTTTAATTTTATTTATTATTTAAGTCTGTATTTGACTTCAGAATGATCCCAGAGTAAAAAGTCTTATTTTCTGGTGGCTGTGCTTTAAAATTAAATTATTATAATCTTAATTCAAGTGCTGAAGGATTTTGAAAGTGACAGTAATCAGTGTTGAGCAATACTGTAAGGTTAACCCTGCCTGCTTTACATGTTTGAATGTGATTAACAGTTGAAAACATTAGAAATTTAGAAAAGTAATCAGGTACATTACTTTAATAATGTAATTGAAATAATTGCAATAAATTACATTTGAAATAGGGTAACTTGTAATCTGTAACCTATTACATTTCCAAAGTAGTGTTCCCAACACTGTAGTTCACACAATATAATAGCATTTAGTATAACGAAAGGTACCGCAATAATACATCGAGATGTTCTGAAGGGCGAAAAGTGATCTTTAGCATCCAAATCCCGATTAGAAACTCTCCCTAAATGTGTCCGGTGATGTTTCCAGAGATTGGAAATCAATTTTTTGTCTTTCCATTTTCAGCACAAGTCGTCTCAGAGCCCTACGAAGCTCAGTCCGACAGACAGTGAGGTGAGTGTCTGCTTCACATTTGCACAATCATTTCCTCCCTATCCATCACTTCATCCTGCTGTGTGTGAATGTGAGTGTGTGGCGCTGTAGTCATATGCATACTGTCCCACCCCAGAGTCTGTACCCCTCCAGACGGTCCACTCACACCGATGACTCCGCCCTCTTCATGGTAAGAGCCAATCAGCTCGGATCATGCGTTATCCTCTGCACCATCTCATTTCTCTTGTGTGTTCACTTCCCTTAACAGATGTCACTATTAATCTTTATAACTTTGCATAATGTATTGACATGATTTAAGGTTATTTCTAATCGAAACTGCTTTTCTGATCCATTTAAGCTGTTAACATCCTTTAAAGTTGCACTCAGTAATTAAAAAGTTTACTCATAAGTTATTTAATTGTTCTTTTGACACATGCTTCAAATGGTGTCCACTCAAGACTCTAGTGGCAAGAAAAAGCTGTTTTGTTTAATATGACCAGCCTTATTTTGTAATTGATAGTTATTACTGTGTAATTACTATTAAAACTTGCTGAGTGCATCTTTAATATTAGATCTGCTTTTCCCGGCGAGCATCTTTAACACGCCTGCCCTGCTTCTTTTTGCTTCCCTTCCTCTCTTTCTCTCTCTGTCATGTTGGTTCTGTGTCAGAGTGAGTTTGAGCCCCTACTGATATTTGAGATAGACACAGATACCAACACTATAAAGAAGAGGCCAGACCCTCACAAACAGGTGAAAGACACACAGACATGTTTACTAGCTGTCTAAATGGGAATTTACCATACACTGCTGTTGATTAATGCTGATTCACAATTAGTATTGCTCATAATTAGGGTTAGGGATATGAATAAACCCCAAAACCTTTGTATTAAACTCTTGCATGTTGCAAAACTACTCACGAATTTTCAGTTTTAATTTTATGTAATTTTATTTATTTTTTTTATTTTTTTTGGAGACTGGAGATGATCTGCCTCCATCACTCTGTTGTTTGTAGATGCAAATAGGCTTATTATGGATTTTTTTTATTTTTTAAATTTCACAATTTCATTCTCAAAAATGTTAAAAAGCTAGTAAATTAAATAATAATAATAATTTAATTGTTTGTTTGTAACCTGTAGATGATCTCAAAAATGATTTTAGGCTTGTAAATTTAAATAATAATAATTATTATTTATTTATTTGTTTGTTTGTAACCTGGAGATCATCCACCTCCATCACTTTGTTTCTATAAATGCAAATAATCTTATTATGCATGTTTCCTGATGACTTATTTAAATTTTAACAATCATCATCATCATCATTATTTTTAAATTTATTTTTTAATTAAAGCTGATTATGACCCCTAAAAGAAAACATTTAACATTTGTTTTAGCATTTTTCCTGCTGCATTTTCAGTAATAAACTTTAAAATCTTTTACTCTTCGACTCTGCCAAAATTCGTAAAATACACTTTCTCAAACCCGCTGTTTATTTCCTAATTGCGTCCCTTTATTTCCCCTCGTTTCGTATCTTTCTCCCTCTCTGCATTGCTCTGGCTGGCTAGTCTCTCTCTGCTGTGCCGCTGGATGGCTGTGTGTCTCCCACTTTATCCGTCGCCGCCTCCTGTACGCCGCAGGTACTGAACCGCAAGAGCCTGGAGATGATCTGCCTCCATCACTTTATTTCTATAGATGCAAATAAGCATATTGTGGATGATTTTACTTTCATAAATTCACTACTCAAAGATACTGCTGTTGCATTCAGATCTAACGAGGCAGAATGCAGTAAAGAATGAGTTTAATCCTAACCAGCCACAACTGTGAATAACAAAATATCTGTTTTTGGTCCCTTGGTTCTTGTTATTGTCACGTTTTTTGTGACAAAACAATAAGTCTGATAACTTATTGTTTTAGTACAGGGTTTCACTGCAATAAATTGCAATAATATTTTGTGATTGACTGTGATTTTGTGAGCAGTATTTCCATTTCATTGAGGAAATGATGCTGGAAAGCTGTCACGTCATGCCTGTTTAGGACATGGTGTAAGATTACAGCTGATGCATGTGCATGTTTGTTTAGAGTTTGGAAGTTCTCACATCAAAAACATAATGTAAAAATGAGGGCGAATTTCACAAAAACTGCCAAGAAATATCTGTGACAGATGTCTTTCTAAGATTCACGCCTAGAGTTCACTTGAAGTGCATGCCACAGATACACTGTTCGTTATTCATGTTATTTCCACTGATATGACCATTTTATTTTTTCTCTTTCCTTCTGTAGCAAGGTGAAGATTATGGCTCGCTCTCTCCCACCGGTATGTGTTTGTTTAAATCAGACTCTTCTGTTTTGTTATTTAATTCTTTGCCCCATATCCCATTGTGACTTTCTGCTGGTCCTGCAGCCCTCCAATCCCCCACGTCCCCATCCCACGGCCCCAGCCAGAGACCTGAGAGTTACCTGTTCCGCCTCAGTCAGCGAGAGGAGAAGAAAAAAGGTTTGTTTATCTGACGCAGCTGAATTGTGCAACTTTCATGATGTCATGAATAAGCAAATGATGCACACACTTATATACACTATATTGCCAAAAGTATTGGGACACCCACTTCTTATAAGCAGGTTTGACTACTTTAGTAATTTCCATGAGTACAAATCTTAATGTTAAAGCATATAATGATATTCTAGGAAATTGTGTGCTTCTAATATTATAGCAACAGTTTGGACAGGACCCTTTTCTATTTTAACATGACAATGCCTCTGTGTATAAGACAAGGTTCAAAAAGAAATGATTGATTCAAAAACTCATCACCAAACACCAATGACTTGTAAATATGCGTACAGTCATTTTAGACACTTCCAAAACTGTTGCAACAGAGATGGAAATGCAATTTTTAAATACATGAATTATGTTTCCATTTTTGTTGCCACAGTTTTGGAAGTGCTTTTTCTGTTCTAAAGAAGGGGATGCCAATACTTTTGTCTATATAGTGTATGTGCAAGTCATTGGTGATGAGTTTTTGGCTCAAGGTCTGCATTTAAAGTCAACCAGAGGTGTTCAGCTGGGTTTCTGCAGACCAGTCAAGTTCTTCCACTCTGATTTAATCAATTATTTCATTTTGAACCTTGTCCTTATACACAGACGCATTGTCATGTTAGAATAGAAAAGAGTTCTGTCCAAACTGTTGCTATAATATTAGAAGCACACAATTTCCTAGAATATCATTATATGCTTTAACATTAAGATTTGTACTCAAGTAGTCAAACCTGTTCATTAGAAGGGGGTGTCCCAATACTTTTGGCAATATAGTGTATGTGCATTCTGCAAACTGCACTATTAATATGTGTTTCTGGATCATATTTCTTATAAAATTACAGTATAAAAAAAAAAAAACTAACTGCCCACTCCTAGAGTATGGTAAATGAAGCGCATTAATCGGTGTCAGTACTTCTCAGTGACAGTATATATTTTAATATTTTGTAATACTTCAGAAGTATTGCATTTTATCAGTTACTGGTAGGGAATAATATGTATGTTAATGTTAATGTATTGCCGTTTCCTAACCCTCGGGAAAGAAGTACAAAGTGTTGCACCATTGCCTTCTTAACATTTATTTTCATGCGTTTTGCTTTGAATCTCACGTTGTGATGATGTGATTCACCTTGGAACTACTTGGTTCGTCTTGAACTCTTAATTAAAGAATTTCATGCTTATAAAGAAAATGTGAGAAATACTTCAGGAACCAAGTCACTGAAAAAGAGGCAGTGTTGTTATTGTAAATGTAATTATTTGTTAGTTATTTATATAGTTATTATTATTATTATTTAGTTTTTGTTATTTAAATAAATTAGAAATAAAATATAAATATTAGATTTAATTGAAATAAATCAAAAATAAAATATAAATATTAGAAAAAATACTAAAACTAAAATAAAGATAAATTACATCTAGAGAAATAATAAAAGAATAAAAAAACTAATACAAATGGCAAAAGCACATCAAATTACTAAAACTTAAATTAAATTGAAAACTGAAAATATATATATACAGTCACTGTTGTGCTTTATTACAGGCATGTCAATCATGCTCCTGATTGCTACTTGTTCATATAATTATGTGCTGATGTGCTCCTAATGGCATGTGTGACTGTTTTGCAGGAGAATCAGGCACACAGAAGGCGGAGCCAGTGGAAGCCACTCCCACACAGAGTCCCGCCCCGACGGGAGAGGAGGCAATACTGATAGAGCAGCTGAGAAGGGTGCGTCAAACAAACTGCTCTTCCATCATGTATTATTTATTTATTGATTATACATACATACAGTATACACTACCACTCAAAAATGTTTGGACAATAAGATTTTTAATGTTTTTTAGAAGTCTCTTCTGCTCACCAAGCCTGCACTTATTTAATCCAATGTACAGCAAAAGCAGCAAAATTTTGAAATAAATTTTACTGTTTAAAATAACTGTTTTTTATGTGAATATCTGTTAAAATGTAATTTATTTCTGTGATCAAAGCTGTATTTTCAGCATCATTACTCCAGTCTTCAGTGTCACATCATCTTCAGAAATCATTCTAATATGTTGATTTGCTGCTCAAAGCACATTTTTTATTATCATTATTATTATTATTATTATTAGTACGTTGAAAACAGCTGAGCAGAATTTTCTGGTTTTCAGGATTATTTGATGAATAGAACGTTCAAAAGAACAGCATTTATCTGAAATAGAAATCTTTTGTAACATAACAAATGTCTTTATCATAACTTTTGATCAATTTAAAGCATCCTTGCTAAATAAAAGTATTAATTTCTATAATTTCCAATAAAAATTATACTGACTCCGTGTATAATGTTGCAAAAGCTTTTTATTTCAGATAAATGCTGATCTTTGAATCTTTCTATTCATCAAAGAATCCTAAAAACTTTACTCATTTTAAATATTGAGAATAATAATAATAATCAGAAATGTTTCTTGAGCAGCAAATAAGCATATTAGAATGATTTCTGAAGATCATGTGACGCTGAAGACTGGAGTAATGATGCTGAAAATACAGCTTTGATCACAGAAATAAATTACATTTTAGAATATATTCAAATAGAAAGCAGTTATTTTAAATGGTAAAAATATTTCACAATATTGCTGCTTTTGCTGTATTTTGGGTCAAATAAATGCAGGCTTGGTGAGCAGAAGAGTATTCTTTAAAAAAAACATTGAAAAACTTACTATTCAAAACTTTTGATTGGTAGTGTGTGTATATTTTTCTTTACAAATTATTTCGTCCTGCTGTAAATCTTATTTTGCAACCTTGTAGAATATCGAGTGCCGACTCAAGGTGTCCTTACCCAGTGATCTTGGGGCAGCTTTGACTGACGGGGTCGTGTTGTGCCATCTGGCCAACCATGTGCGTCCCCGATCCATACCGAGCATCCATGTACCTTCACCGGCAGTGGTGAGAGACTTTCTGGGTTTGTTTGAGTTTTTCTGTATGTGCATAGCATTGCATCGGTTTCATGTTTTCTTTCTTTCCAGCCCAAACTGACGATGGCCAAGTGTCGACGAAATGTGGAGAACTTCCTAGAGGCCTGCCGCAGAATCGGAGTTCCTCAGGTATTCTTTAAAACCAAATTAAGAAATAACTTCTCTTTCATATTTGCTTCAAACCTAACATCTCTTGCTGTTTCCTCTAGTGCCTTCAAGTTAAATCGCTAATACTACTAACTCTTTCTCTCTCTCCCTCCATTCCCTTCCAATTTAAAACCATCAACCCCTCATTGTGTTTTATTTGAACGCTCCTTTTCCTCCTCGTCTCGGCTCTGTGGGCAGGATAGTTTGTGTTCAGTGGGTGACGTGTTGAAAGGGGAGGTGGTTTGTGTGTTTAGGCTGGTGGAGGCCTTGCTCTCTCTGGCACCGCCTAACCTTCACTCCGCTCCTTCTTCCCAGCTGGCTGGATTTGCCCTTTTCTACCTGTCAGTCATGTCGCGCATGTGCCTCTATGCCACCGGGCCAAGCCCCAAAAAATCTTAATGTTAAAGCATATAATGATATTCTAGGAAATTGTGTGCTTCTAATATTATAGCAACAGTTTGGACAGGACCCTTTTCTATTCTAACATGACAATGCCTCTGTGTATAAGACCAGTTTCAAAAAGAAATGATTGATTCAAAAACTCATCACCAAACACCACTGACTTGTAAATATGCGTACAGTCATTTTAGACACTTCCAAAACTGTTGCAACAGAGATGGAAATGCAATTTTTTAAATACATGAATTATGTTTCCATTTTTGTTGCCACAGTTTTGGAAGTGCTTTTTCTGTTCTAAAGAAGGGGGTGTCCCAATAGTTTTGTCCATATAGTGTATGTACAAGTCATTGGTGTTTGGTGACGAGTTTTTGGCTCAAGGTCTGCATTTAAAGTCAACCAGAGGTATTCAGCTGGGTTTCTGCAGACCAGTCAAGTTCTTCCACTCTGATTTAATCAATTATTTCATTTTGAACCTTGTCTTATACACAGAGACATTGTCATGTTAGAATAGAAAAGGGTCCTGTCCAAACTGTTGCTATAATATTAGAAGCACACAATTTCCTAGAATATCATTATACAGGTGCTGGTCATATAATTAGAATATCATCAAAAAGTTGATTTATTTCACTAATTCCATTCAAAAAGTGAAACTTGTGTAATGTATACATTCATTCCACACAGACTGATATATTTCAAGTGTTTATTTCTTTTAATTTTGATGATTATAAGTGACAACTAATGAAAACCCCAAATTCAGTATCTCAGAAAATTAGAATATTGTGAAAAGGTTTAATATTGAAGACACCTGGTGCCACACTCTAATCAGCTAATTAACTCAAAACACCTGCAAAGGCCTTTAAATGGTCTCTGTCTAGTTCTGTAGGCTACACAATCATGGGGAAGACTGCTGACTTGACAGTTGTCCAAAAGACGACCATTGACACCTTGCACAAGGAGGGCAAGACACAAAAGGTCATTGCAAAAGAGGCTGGCTGTTCACAGAGCTCTGTGTCCAAGCACATTAATAGAGAGGCGAAGGGAAGGAAAAGATGTGGTAGAAAAAAGTGTACAAGCAATAGGGATAACCGCACCCTGGAGAGGATTGTGAAACAAAACCCATTCAAAAATGTGGGGGAGATTCACAAAGAGTGGACTGCAGCTGGAGTCAGTGCTTCAAGAACCACTACGCACAGACGTATGCAAGACATGGGTTTCAGCTGTCGCATTCTTTGTGTCAAGCCACTCTTGAACAACAGACAGCGTCAGAAGCGTCTCGACTGGACTGCTGCTGAGTGGTCCAAAGTAATGTTCTCTGATGAAAGTAAATTTTGCATTTCCTTTGGAAATCAGGGTCCCAGAGTCTGGAGGAAGAGAGGAGAGGCACAGAATCCACGTTGCTTGAGGTCCAGTGTAAAGTTTCCACAGTCAGTGATGGTTTGGGGTGCCATGTCATCTGCTGGTGTTGGTCCACTGTGTTTTCTGAGGTCCAAGGTCAACACAGCCGTATACCAGGAAGTTTTAGAGCACTTCATGCTTCCTGCTGCTGACCAACTTTATGGAGATGCAGATTTCATTTTCCAACAGGACTTGGCACCTGCACACAGTGCCAAAGCTACCAGTACCTGGTTTAAGGACCATGGTATCCCTGCTCTTAATTGGCCAGCAAACTCGCCTGACCTTAACCCCATAGAAAATCTATGGGGTATTGTGAAGAGGAAGATGCGATATGCCAGACCCAACAATGCAGAAGAGCTGAAGGCCACTATCAGAGCAACCTGGGCTCTCATAACACCTGAGCAGTGCCACAGACTGATCGACTCCATGCCACGCCGCATTGCTGCAGTAATTCAGGCAAAAGGAGCCCCAACTAAGTATTGAGTGCTGTACATGCTCATACTTTTCATGTTCATGCTTTTCAGTTGGCCAAGATTTCTAAAAATCCTTTCTTTGTATTGGTCTTAAGTAATATTCTAATTTTCTGAGATACTGAATTTGGGGTTTTCATTAGTTGTCAGTTATAATCATCAAAATTCAAAGAAATAAACACTTGAAATATATCAGTTTGTGTGGATTGAATGTATACATTATACAAGTTTCACTTTTTGAATGGAATTAGTGAAATAAATCAACTTTTTGATGATATTCTAATTATATGACCAGCACCTGTATGCTTTAACATTAAGATTTGTACTCAAGTAGTCAAACCTGTTCATTAGAAGGGGGTGTCCCAATACTTTTGGCAATATAGTGTATGTGCATTCTGCAAACTGCACTATTAATATGTGTTTTTGGATCATATTTCTTATAAAATTACAGTATAATAAAAGAAAAAACTAACTGCCCACTCCTAGAGTATGGTAAATGAAGCGCATTAATCGGTGTCAGTACTGCTCAGTGACAGTATATATTTTAATATTTTGTAATACTTCAGAAGTATTGCATTTTATCAGTTACTTGTAGGGAATAATATGTATGTTAATGTATTGCTGTTTCCTAACCCTCAGGAAAGAATTGAAGTACAAAGTGTTGCACCGTTGCCTTCTTAACATTTATTTTCATGCGTTTTGCTTTGAATCTCATGTTGTGATGATGTGATTCACCTTGGAACTACTTGGTTCGTCTTGAACTCTTAATTAAAGAATTTCATGCTTATAAAGAAAATGTGAGAAATACTTCAGGGACCCAAGTCACTGAAAAAGAGGCAGTGTTGTTATTGTAAATGTAATTATTTGTTAGTTATTTATATAGTTATTATTATTATTATTATTTAGTTTTTGTTAATTTAAATAAATTAGAAATAAAATATAAATATTAGATTTAATTGAAATAAATCAGAAATAAAATAAAATATAAATATTAGAAAAATTACTAAAACTAAAATAAAGATAAATTACATCTAGAGAAATAATAAAAGAATAAAAAAACTAATACAAATGGCAAAAGCACATCAAATTACTAAAACTTTTAAATTAAATTGAAAACTGAAAATGTATATACAGTCACTGTTGCGCTCTTACAGGCATGTCAATCATGCTCCTGATTGCTACTTGTTCATATAATTATGTGCTGATGTGCTCCTAATGGCATGTGTGACTGTTTTGCAGGTGAATCAGGCACACAGAAGGCGGAGCCAGTGGAAGCCACTCCCACACAGAGTCCCGCCCCGACGGGAGAGGAGGCAATACTGATAGAGCAGCTGAGAAGGGTGCGTCAAACAAACTGCTTTTCCATCATGTATTATTTATTTATTGATTATACATACATATTGTACATATACACTACCACTCAAAAATGTTTGGACAATAAGATTTTTTATGTTTTTTTAAAGAAGTCTCTTCTGCTCACCAAGCCTTCATTTATTTGATCCAAAGTACAGCAAAAACAGCAAAATTTTGAAATAAATTTTACTGTTTAAAATAACTGTTTTCTATGTGAATATCTGTTATATTTTCAGCATCATTACTCCAGTCTTCAGTGTCACACGATCTTCAGAAATCATTCTAATATGCTGATTTGCTGCTCAAAACACATTTTTTATTATCATTATTATTATTATTATTAGTACGTTGAAAACAGCTGAGCAGAATTTTCTGGTTTTCAGGATTATTTGATGAATAGAACGTTCAAAAGAACAGCATTTATCTGAAATAGAAATCTTTTGTAACATTACAAATGTCTTAACTTTTCATAACTTTTGATCAATTTAAAGCATCCTTGCTAAATAAAAGTATTAATTTCTATAATTTCCAACCCTACTAAAAAATAAAAATTATACTGACTCCGTGTATAATGTTACAAAAGCTTTTTATTTCAGATAAATGCTGATCTTTGAATCTTTCTATTCATCAAAGAATCCTAAAAAATTTACTCGTTTTAAATATTGATAATAATAATGATAATAATCAGAAATGTTTCTTGAGCAGCAAATCAGCATATTAGAATGATTTCTGAAGATCATGTGACACTGAAGACAGGAGTAATGATGCTGAAAATACAGCTTTGATCACAGAAATCAATTACATTTTAAAATATATTCAAATAGAAAGCAGTTATTTTAAATAGTAAAAATATTTCACAATATTGCTGCTTTTGCTGTATTTTGGGTCAAATAAATGCAGGCTTGGTGAGCAGAAGAGTATTCTTTAAAAAAAACATTGAAAAACTTACTATTCAAAACTTTTGACTGATAGTGTGTATATATTTTTTTACAAATTATTTCGTCCTGCTGTAAGTCTTATTTTGCAATCCTGTAGAATATCGAGTGCCGACTCAAGGTGTCCTTACCCAGTGATCTTGGGGCAGCTTTGACTGACGGGGTCGTGTTGTGCCATCTGGCCAACCATGTGCGTCCCCGATCCATACCGAGCATCCATGTACCTTCACCGGCAGTGGTGAGAGACTTTCTGGTTTTGTTTGAGTTTCTCTGTATGTGCATAGCATTGCATCGGTTTCATGTTTTCTTTCTTTCCAGCCCAAACTGACGATGGCCAAGTGTCGACGAAATGTGGAGAACTTCCTAGAGGCCTGCCGCAGAATCGGAGTTCCTCAGGTATTCTTTAAAACCAAATTAAGAAATAACTTCTCTGTTTCATATTTGCTTCAAACCTAACATCTCTTGCTGTTTCCTCTAGTGCCTTCGAGTTAAATCGCTAATACTAACTCTTTCTCTCTCTCCCTCCATTCCCTTCCAATTTAAAACCATCAACCCCTCATTGTGTTTTATTTGAACGCTCCTTTTCCTCCTCGTCTCGGCTCTGTGGGCAGGATAGTTTGTGTTCAGTGGGTGACGTGTTGAAAGGGGAGGTGGTTTGTGTGTTTAGGCTAGTGGAGGCCTTGCTCTCTCTGGCACCGCCTAACCTTCACTCCGCTCCTTCTTCCCAGCTGGCTGGATTTGCCCTTTTCTACCTGTCAGTCATGTCGCTGCTATGTGCTCTCTACTGCCACCTGGTGCCAAGCCTTTAAATCACACCTCCATGTTAATCACTGCACTAAAATAGCCAATTGTTTGTCTTTGTGCAGAATTACACAATAGCTGGTGTTTCTGCACACAGATGTTACATTTAGAGTGTTTTCTAGTGCACAAAATCGATACTTCGCTAAGCTCCGCCCCCTCTGTGTAAAGTTGGTTGCTTAGTCTTTATAAAATAACATTCATGCAAATTTCATAAAGGGATACAATTTAGTTTAATGGTGTTATTACATGAACTGGAAAGAATTGTGATTTTTGTGCCATTTATTTAAAAAAAATGATTTGCACTACTGTTCAGTTTGAAGTCAGGAAGATTTTTTTATATTTTGGGAAGAAGTTTCTTCTGCTCACCAAGGCTGCATTTGTTTGACCAAAAATACAGTAAAAATAGCGAAATATTATTACAATTTAAAATAACTGTTTTCTATGTGAATATATATTAAAATGTAATTTATTTCTGTGATCAAAGCTGAATTTTCAGCATCATTACTCCAGTCTTCACATGATCTTCAGAAATCATTCTAATATGCTGATTTGCTGCTCAAGAAACATTTCTGATTATTATCAATGTTGAAAACAGTTGTGCTGCCCAATATTTTTGTGGAAACTGTGATGCATTTTATTTTTCAGGATGCTCTGATGAATAGAAAGTTCATAAGAACAGCATTTATTTGAAATAGAAATCTTTTGGAACATTATAAATGTCTTTACTGTCACTTTTGATCAATTTAATGCAGCCTTGCTGAATAAAAGTATGGATTAAAATGAAACAAAATAAACAGAAGTCTCATTTGATGGTTTATAAACAGCAACAGCTGCTAAGATAGGATTGGTCAGTGATGTTCTAAGGCGGGGCTTAGCGAACATTCATTTGAGAGTGATTATATGAGTGTTTGTGAGTGTGCAGAGAGCACATTTCCATAGCAAAAATCAAAGCTCCATTGAAAAGCACAAAGTTGGGCGGATTCGCCCATTCAGCCTTAAACAAGATGATAGAACAAGCTGCCTGCTCCGTGAACGAGCCCTTTATTGTGCATCAGTACTGTTGCACTTTTTCCCAAAGTTTGCTGAAGTGTTTGAGTACTCTGTGAGGCTTTGAGTTTCCGAGGGTTTGCGTGAATAAAAAGGAAATGAGACAGTGGAGAATGCCAAACCATAAACTCCCCCTGTTTTATCCCTTTGTGCCTTACTGTGTGTGTGTCACTGTCTTCCACCTCACGGGTAACACAATAGTTCAGCCTAAAATAACAATTACTCACCTGCTTGTCATTCCGTATGAGTTGCTTTCTTCCATAAAACACAAAAGGAGAAATTTTGTCATACTGTCTGAGCTTCTCTTTTCCATACAATTAAAGTAAATGGGGACGGATGTGCCATGTGGCATACACAGCTTACATGTTAAGTCTGTTTTCTCAAAAGAATTATCATATGGCTTCAAAATGCTTGTAATATAGTGCACAAGTCATATCATAACAGCAGTTCATATTATATGGTGCTTTATTGTTCTTTTTGGAGCCTGAGAGCCCCTGTACTCATTCACTTTCTTTGGGCCTCATTCATGAGTACATTTGAAGTAATTTGTCAGTAAAATGGGCCAAACATTTCACAAACCTCTGATTTGATAGTTAAACGTATATATGCTAATGAATTCTAATCATTTGTATCTCTGGTACATGTGGGTTCATTCATAATTTAGCATAATCCCGCCCACAAATTACAATTACGTGAATTATGCGTACAGGAACGCTTACTGCCTTCTCTTTTTTTTGGCTCCAGTATATTGCATAAATTCAAAATAAATTAATTAAAAATGATTATATTAAAGCATTAAGCTTGCAGACGAATATTGCTGGTGCTTAGAATAATTATAATCCTTAATAAAAAGAAAGAAAAAATACTGAAAGACTGTTTTAAATCATTTTTGCTTATCAATGAAATCTATTTTTGTTAAACTAATTGATTTAGTTAAAAACAATGAATTCTTTTATTTAATATTATATTTGTTATAACAGTATTGTACAGTACAATAATATTTATATTTATTCATTTATCAGATGCTTTTATCCAAAAAAAAATTATTTTTATATTATTTTTATGATTTATTAATAATAATATTGTTGCAGTATTACATGTTATTATGGTAAAGTGTTAACAAAATGCAGTGCTTAAAAAAAAAAAAAAAAAAAAAAAAAAAACTTTTTTTATGTAAACAAAATTCTGCTTGTGTTTCATTGAGTGAAGCTTATTATGTGGAAAAAAGCAGCTGGGACTTTCTGTTAAATGTCTCCTTTTGTGTAGAAAGTAAATCATACACATTTCCAATGATTTAAGGTGTGTAAATAACGTCATAATTTGACTTTTTGGCTGAACTAACCCTTTAAATAGTTAGAAAACCACTCTTATCCCTGCAGTTATCAAGCATGTTGTCAGTCGTGCACCAGAACACATTTACTCACTGAAATAACAGCCCTCATCAACCAGTACATGCCTGTAGTTAATGAATAGCTATACAGTGAAATATCTTCCTAACACACTTAGGAAACACACAGCAGTCGCAGAGAGTGTGTGAGCATTTGTCTGTCAGATTTGTGTGCCATATTGCCTGGTTTTCCTACAGTCTGACTGTTGTCCTCCTCTGCTTTTCTACAATAAAATCTAAACTCATGTATCCACTGTAGACGTGTGTTTTATCACTAGTTAAGTTGTGCATTTGAGTCTGAGAGTCGCAGCTTTATATTGGATAGATAGATGGCACCTAGTTTGATTTATCGCTCATGTTTTTAGCACAAACAGTGCAGGATGATTTCCACACCCTGTTTTGATCTTTAGGTTAAGGGCTTTGTTCAGATCACTAACTCAAATTGTCTGCAATAACAGCCTCGAACTTCAGTTCATTTATAGTATCAGAGTAGTTGACGCTGCATTCTTGGTTTGAACGATTTTTCCATTTCTCTTCTTCTCCTCCATTGCTTATTGTCATGTTTATGCTTTCTTTATAAGTTAAGTTCTTCCTTAGTTGTACCTTATCTGCTTTAAGTTACTCCATTTCATAGTTCACCCAAAAATGAACATTTGCTGAAAATGTGCTCACACTCAGGCCATCCGAGATGTATACGAGTGTTTTTCTTCATCAGGTTTGGAGAAATGTAGCATTGCATCACTGTCTCAGCCATGGATGCTCTGCAGTGAATGGGTGCCGTCAGAATGAGAGTCCAAACAGCTGATAAAAACATCACAATAATCCACAAGTAATCCACACCACTCCAGTCCATCAGTTAACATCTGGAGAAGACAAAAGCTGAAACAAATCCATCATTAAGATGTTTTTAACTAAAATCCGAATCCATAATCCATAATAACGCTTCCTCCAGTGAAAAAGTGTTCTGGTCTGAATCAGGAGAGAAATCTGCACAGATCAATCCAAAACAGTCCAAAACAGCTCTAAACAAATATGTGGCTGGATTTAGATGTGAGAGACAACAGGAGATGGATTTTTTTTCACTGTAAGAAGCATTATTATGGATTATGGATTCGGATTTTAGTTAAAAACATCTTAATGATGGATTTGTTTCAGCTTTTGTCTTCTCCAGATGTTAACTGATGGACTGGAGTGGTGTGGATTATTGTGATGTTTTTATCAGCTGTTTGGACTCTCATTCTGACGGCACCCATTCACTGCAGAGGATCCATTGCTGAGACACTGATGCAGTGCTACATTTCTCCAAATCTGATGGAGCAAACTTATCCTAATCTTGAAATTTTCATTTTTGGGTGAACTATTCCTTTGATCATTTAATTTTTTTAAGTTATATTAATTTAATAATTTGTTTCTCCATTGACATCCTTTTCATCCCTTTTTTTGTTCGCCCCTGCTCTCTCTGTGTGTGTGTGTGTGTGTGTGTGTGTGTTTGTGTTTGCGGCCGCAGAACCAGCTGTGTCTCCCCCTGCACATCCTGGAAGAGCGAGGTTTGCCTCAGGTGGCCGGGACGGTCCGTGCCCTCCTGGATCTGGCTCCTCCGAAACACACGCCGTCCCCGAGCTCGACCCCGACCGGCCCCAGCACCACCTCCCCCCTCGCTCTGTAGGAATCTCCTCCCAGCAGGCTCAAAGATCTTTAAGACTCCTTTCTGTTCTTGAGTGCCTCATGAACGGTTCTGTAACGGTAACACACTCACACACTACCTGCTCTGTGAACACACACGCTCTTCAAACTCCAACCAGCCCTCAGACACCAGAGGAGAGGAGAAGAGACGACTGACCGACTGACATGTCCAGAGACTTCTTTGAAGCTATATTTCTATTTCGTTTTAACAGTTAGTTTTACACTTTAATATCTCTTAACTATTATGGGTGGTGTTTATTTTTATTTTGTATTATTATTATTATTATTATTATTGACTCTCAAATGATGTGGGAATGGGAGTTGGCCAAAACTACCCAAACTTATGTATCTGAGAGTTACATTGGCTGGTGGTTTAATCTCACAAATCCCGCAGGTCATATTTCACCCTGAAATAAAAATAAGATATTATACTTGCAGAAATTGAAACATATTTTGTAGGACCTTTAAGATTTATGTGACATTATTTTCGTGATGTACAAAACAAATTCTCATTATCACATTGCAAAAATATAATGCAAACAAATCTATGTATTATTTCAATAAACAATTTTAAACTTTTTTTTTTCATTTAAATAATACAGAATTTTATTTGCATTATAATGCAGTTAAAAAATATTTTAAAGCAGGTTTTTTTATTGCATTAGAAAGCTGAGAAAATTGAAACATTTTTTAGAACCATTAGGGTTTTTGTGACATTATTTTCATAACATACAAAACAAATTCTCATTATCACAATGCAAAAATGTAATGCAAAGAAAATTGTATTATTTAAATTAAAATTAAGCTTTTTTTATTTATATAATGCAGAATTTTCTTTCCATTATAATGCAGTGAAAAAATATTTTAAAGTATGTTGTTTATTGCATTATATGGTAAGAAAAGTATTGAAACCTTTTTTTAGGACCATTAAGATTTTTGTGACATTATTTTCAAGATGTACAAAACAAATTCTCATTATCACAATGCAAAGAAAATTATGCATTGTTTAAATTAAAAATGTTAACCATTTCATTGTTTATTTAAATTATACATAATTTTCTTTGCATTATAATGCAGTAAAACAAAATAAAACAGGTTATTTTATTGCATTATAATGCTAAGAAAAGTATCGAAACATATTTTTTAGGACCATTAGGGTTTTTGTGACAATTTTCATGACATGCAAAACAAATTGTCATCATCACAATGCATAAATATAATGATATATTATTTAAATTAAAAAATATTTTAATTTATTGAATTAAATTAATTAAATGAGCTATTGTACATTTGTACATAAATGTGTACATTTAATTAATAAGGATTTAAATAATCGTTGTATTGCTGTATCTTTATTGTATTATAGTAATGAGAATAACTGTTGATTAATGAGAATGACAAAAAAATAACCAAACAATATCCAAATGCATCATATTAATGAGCATTATTCTTCATGAAAATAATGTCATAATGCAAAAAATAAATAAAATCTTTAAGATAAACAAGGAAAGAAGAAATAAGCTTCATGTAGTCTTTTTATTTTAGGTGAAGTGTGGCGTGTTTTGGTGAGATTGGACCGTGAGCGTATAATAGCAGAAAAACACTCCAAACAGCATGTAAATGACTGAATAACACTAATTCACAGCGGTCCTAGATTAACAGACTGAGAGTGTTTCTGTCACGAGTTTTAGTGTGTAGCCACAGGATTTTGTTCTTACGACACTTTTAGTGCTACTTTTAGTACTACAATCGCACGAGAAGAAAACTATTAAAACTTTAAGAGCTCACAGACTTTATTGACCTTGTAAAATTGAGAGTTATATTAGTGCTATAGTGAGGTTTAGCATGATGGGCACAATTTTTTAAAACACAGATATATGTAAAGATGTTTGAAACACAGTAAATGAATGAAACACTTGTTCTATTATAATAGCCTTGGTCGTGTGGAGCTGATAGAGCGACGAGGGCTGATTTCTATTGCTGTTGTGTGTTTATATGTTACTGGTCTTGCATGCGAGGGATTCTGGGTGTTGGGAGTTTGGGCTGAAATGGGACGGCAGTATAAAAGCTGTTTTTATTTTATTTCCTTTTTATTCAGATTGTTACGTTGCCACCGTTGCATGGCTTTGCTTATGATTTGTCTGCCAACACAACACACATGTCATCCGTGGTTTAGAGCTGGATGTGTGTGTGTGTGTGTGTGTGAAAAGCACAGATGTTGTTCACTGGTTTAGGCGGTTGTCTTTCCAGAGGCAGTTCCACACGCTGTTACTTCCTGCTCGGATCTGCCGTATCGTGCCAGAGTTACTGGAGTGAGTCCTGAGCTCCCAGCAGTGCTGGTTTCCATGAAGCTCATGAACACGCTCAAGAGAATGGCCAGGTCATTTCACCCCAAAATCAAAAGAAATAAACCATATTTATTCATTTTTCATGACAATTAAGCACATTTGTACTGTAAAATCATGTATTATTTAAATAGCAAAAAATATAAAACAAGTTTATTTAATTAATTGCATTATAATGTGGTGAGAAAATAACCACAAGTTAGAAAGGTTTTTTTGCATTATTAATGCTAAGTTTTTTTTTTCTTTTAAATAAAAAAAGACAATACATTTTTTTTTTTTTTGCATTATAATGCAGTGAATTTTTTTTTTTTAATTCTCTGCGTTATAATGCTAGGAAAAATATTGAAAATAACTTTTAAACATTTAATTTAAATAATTGTCTTGACATAATAAATATATACTAAAGTAAAAAAAACATGTTTTAAAATGTTTTTCACTATGATGCTATGATGTCATTATATTGCAGTGAAAAGCTAGTCTTTGTTTGAAACAAAAGATCTCTCCACTGTATTATAATGCAAAGAAAATAAACCTGTTTTTATATGTATTATATAAGTTATTATCTTATTTTTCATATAATCACCATAATGAATATGAATTGGAAAAAGGTAAAACATTTTGGTGATGAGAATTAATTTATTTTTCATTAAGATAAAAATATTTGTTGCAAAAATGTGCTTATTTATTATGAAAAAAAATCCTAAAATAGGCTACTTTTTCTTTATGCAAAATATGCTTTCAAAATGTTTCTTGCTTTTACGGTGAAACGTGACCTGGATATGTTTTCATGAGATTCACCCATAGGGTCAAGAACATGCTATACTGAAGATAATAATGCAGCATTTATGAAATTTCATTTTTAATATGACTGATAAAAGAGGAGCAAAAATGAAAATACAGAAAACTGAATCAGTAAAGTTACTATTTTAACTTGTTTTTTTAGAGACTGGGTTTTTAAAAGGGAAGTTAAAAAGCGGTATAAAAATCTTTTGTATAGGTGTTTTTAGAGTGCTTTGACTAGGGTTATTTCCCCAGCACAGATCATGTAGTTTCTTCTGCAGGGTTTGTCCCTGCGTGTCTGTACAGTAAATAAATACATTCCATACGTTTACAAGTATGAACCACTGTTCACCTGAAACACGAGGACCTACTGTGCGCTTTCAGACGACCCCAACATTAGCTTCTTATTTTCACTGCGCTTTTGTTTTTGAACACTTCTCCCTGCAAAACATTTGCTGTAAAGTTTTTACTTTGGAAAAAAGATGGTCTGAATGTTTGGATTTGTGAAATACATGAATAAAAAGTTTCCCATTTCTGCAGTGCTTTCATTTATTTGCACACCTTTGGGTCCATTGGGTTTGTATGCAACAGGTTTTTATCTGTGTTTTGTGATTTGTTTAATATATTTGCATAATAACACATTTTGATCACCGTCTCAGGCAGTTGTGCCAGTTTTCCCTTATCTCCTGTTTCAGTCTCTTTATTCTCATGCAATAATTTAAATGCAAATCAGCTTTTCATCTTAAGATCATTTTATTTAAAAAATTGCATGGATAAAAATGTTTCAATTTTTGACTAGCTTCTGTACTTCTGTCTGATTGATGGACATTTTTATTCTAAGGAGCTTTTTTTAATGCTGCGTTTGTCCTTTTTTGTGGTAAAATTGCAGCGACTGAAGAGCTTTGTCACTGAACAGGTGTTTTGTTTATTGTCTCTGTGGACTGAAGTAACACTGACCATCAGAGGGCGACGTGTGTGAAAACAAACTTATTGTTATTCATGTTCAGAAATCTGGAGGTGGTACAAGATAGGAAATTCATCTGAATGGGCTGCAGGGGGATTTTCTGGGAGTTTCCTCCAAAATACCATTATAAAATCATAGTAAATGAGTGTCCTTTAAACAGTGTAAGAGAGTCTTTCTTTCCTATTGTGAACAACCATTGTTTTCAACAATCTGCACTGAGCTTTGTAAATGGTAGTTGTGTTTTGTAAAACAAGTCTGTAATGTTTACATGCATGAAGTTTTAATTTCCAGCAGCTGAAGGGCTAAATCTATTCAGAAGATAATGGTGAGTATTTACAGTCTTTCTACTTTTCTAAGCATTTAAGAGCAAAAGTGAACTGTTATTTAATACCGAGGTGCATTTCTTACTGATAACAGGACAAGTTTCACTCTTGGATTTCAGACAATCTTGGTTTGTGGATGAGTTTCAGTCAGGATTGTTAAATAGATAAATGATCCTGAAGTAAGTTACTTGTAAAAGTAATGCATTACAATATTGCGTTACTCCCTAAAAAATGTTGCGAAGTTAATTTTTATGGAAAGTAATCTGTCACGTTACTTTTGCATTACTTTTTCTCATCTGGGCTGTGCTTGCATGTTCGTTTTTAATATAAAAAATTCTATTTTTGTCAAATGTAAAAGCCCTTTCACACCAGTCAATTTTGCTCATTAGTATACTAATGTATGTTTAACCATATATGGTTGAATTGGATCAGCAGCAAAGACATTGGTTGATAAAATGGGATTAGAATGAAGGATATTTGTATTATTTTACAGATGTAATTATTGCAAGTTTGCATTTGACTGTTTTTAATCATTTTGAGGAATACTGAATGTTTGTGTGCAGGTGAGATGAGTAAATACATGTTCATATTTAGTCTAGAACTACAGTAACGTGTTCACACAGCATGAAACAAAGTAACTAGTGTTACTTATTTGAAAAAGTAACTCAGATATGTTCTTGAAAATAAAAATCAACAAAAAGCTTTACTAGTTACTTGATAAAAGTAATCTGGTTACGTAACTCTTGTTGCTTGTAATGCATTACACCATCACTATATATAAACCTAATCATTCTAAGTATGGATTATTATAGCTTTGAATAGTTTTCACTAGGAGCTTATTTTATAATTTCAGTGTTAATTGTCTGCTGTCTTATCAAAACGTTGCATTAAAAAGGTGAAAAACTAACCACACAATAACAAAGATACACACATACAGATCAAGGTTGATCTTTATTCCTGTGCACTTTTTCAAATATTTCAATTCAAGTTTTTCTTGAGTCCTTAATTGAAAAAAACACCCATCATCATTATTTCTGCATGTATTCCTTTACACAAATGCATCTGTTTGTTTACGGTTGTTATATTTATATTATAGGACTATGTTTAATTTGACCCAGGCCTGTTCTGGTTATATCTGAACAAAGACTACATATTCCATAGACAAAATGCAGTAGCTGGATGTAACATTTTAGTTTGTTACTTTATCACTGCTTGACTTTTTAACAAGTTCATCGTGAAATGCGATGTTTTAGTGTCTGATTTTGAGTGAGGACTGAAGTCAGTCTGGTTTGGGTTTCGACTCCGCAGTCTGTTGTGATCCAGTCCCCAAACCAGTTCTGAAGACCTGCTCAGTCCCAGAGCTTGAGTGAGTGTGTAGAAGCCACTGAGCCACAGGAACCCCCACTACAACTTTACAACTTCACAACTTCAGAGAGCCATTTTATATAGTTCATTTTGTTTCAAACTTGTATGACTCCACTTCTGTAAAACACTAAAGCAGATGTTTAGTTGCTCTTCTCCATTGAGTGAAAGTTTGCAGCAATGTAAGAGTGAGTAAAGGGTGACAGTTTTCATTTATTCCTTTGTCAGTATGGTTTAAACTGATTATACAAACAAAATAAATGTTGGAAATATTAAATATCCTGCTGCTCAAGAAAATAAGAAACTGTTTGGCTGATTTTTTGACTCCACGTGTGACAACTAGCCCCGTTGTCCTTTATCCAATAACAGTCATATTTTTCTGCGCCTACTCGTTTCTTTTTTCAGGTTCATTTCTCCTGAAGCACCTTGACGAAGTGAAAGTCTCTCTCTCTCTCTCTCTCCTGTCTGTCTGTGAGTGTGTTGATGCATCATTAAACGTCTCAGCGTTTCTCAGCAGCTGCTGAGCAGAAACATGTAACCAGTTACTGTTACACGACAACAGCTGTAACAAGAGCAATCACTGCCAAACTAGTCATAGTCTCTGTTTAGCAACTCAATCCATGTGCAGAAAACACACTTTTGAATAACCAGCACTTTTATAAAGCAATGTTTAGCTCAAAAATGATATCATGTGTAGTCTAAAATGACCTGGTCCTGAGATCTGCAGCAGAAACTTATTATTTTTTTTCTTTCTATTATGCATTAGTAGAGGTCTACACAAAGTTATTGTATTCACTTACATTAGGCCTATATGATAAAGATAAAGCAGGATATACCTTTAAAATATTCTCCTTTTGTGCTCTACATTAGAAAATCATGAATATCATGGGTAAATGATTTCCTTTTTTTATATATATATTTAAGTCCAAACTTGTGACTATTATTATTATTATTATTATCTTTGCCAGTAGCCTAGTTATCGAATGCAAATGAAATTGTATGAGCTCTCTGTTTAATAATGCTTTCACTCCTTTACTAATAATTGACTTTTTGTTACTTGTGTAATATTCTCATTCAGGCCAGTATCATAAAATACAATTTTTTTAGCATTTTTTTAAATTGAATGCTTGAAAAAACAATAACAATTGTCATCAATGTCAAATCATAACAATACAACAACAGTCCAGGGTCCTTCAGTCCAGAGGAAGTCCTTTAGCAAAGCCATTGTTCTTATTGCTTTTGAGTTTGTAGACAACTCCATAGATTCAAAATACTTTTTCATTTCAAGTTTGAATCTTAAAAAAAAGGTTTGCATTTAGAAAATTTACATTTATGAATATGATATTTAGCGTACAGGAAAATAAGATTTATTAAATAAGTATCACCTTTTTTTCACATTTATGGAAACCAAAAGTTATTTCTATAAGTAAACTCAAATTTAGGATTCACATAACATTTGATAAAATCAAGAATGTCACACCAAAACTGTTGTGTAGAGCAATTCCAGAAGAAATGAAAAGAGGTTTCAGGGTTTTCTAAGCAGAAAGAACAGTCGGTATTAATATCATTCTATGGAAAAATCTATGAATCAACTTAAATGTAATTTCTCTCATTTTGTTAGTAATGAAGTATTTGTGAGGTGATGACCAAACTTTCCTCCAGGGAATAGAAGATATTACATAAGGCACAGAAATAGACTCCATCTGAAACAAAACTCTAATTTTCTTGTTTGTTTGTTTGTTTTTTTTAATAAGAAAACTGGTATTTGTTATCATATTAATTTTTTTTTTTTTTAATCATAAATGAGTTTGTAGCGCAGATAGTGTTGTAATATCACGTGTGTCCGGTAGAGGTCACAACAGTCCTTCAGAGGGGCTTGTTCTCAATCTGTACCTGAAGGGCTTTATCAGTGATGATTGAGAACTATTACATTATTATGCCATTTCACAAGATGAATATGCACATTAGGAGTGGATTTGGGTTACTGTACTTCATCCGTCTTTGTTTTTGCTTATCAAATCAACCTTTTCCCCTTACGACCAAATGCATGCAGCAGGCAGCATCTTATTTTCCCAAATGTGATGCATCGCTTTATCGCTAATTATGAAATATGCAAATGAAGGCAGGCTCAATGACAAATGTTTTGAAAAATAGACTCCCTAAGGCCTTAATTGATTATATCGCACAGGAGAGTGTTTCTATAGAGAACTGCAGAAAAATAATTTCTTGTGTAGATTTATCAGTATTGTGCAAGTAAAATAAGTTTTGAATTCAATTCAAGTAGGATTAGGTATCAGTTTTGCATGAAGCAAGTCATAAACTTTGATTGTTTTGTCTTACTAAATCTGTAGTATGCATACTGCTATTGTCTTTGAATCAGATCTTTTACTTATTGCATCTCTGATCAGAATTTGCATTTGTTTCACTTTCTGCCTAAACAGACTGACTGGGTTTAGTTTCTTGAGCGATGCTGATATGCCAAATTCTGGATACTGAAGATGTAAAATGTGTCAGATGTGTGTGTTTCCCTACAGCTTTATTTGACAGAACAGCTGTGAAACACAGAGACGGTGAGAGTCTCACAGGAGCAGATGTCCCACGAGATCCAGAGACCAAGCAGACCTCATAAAACGCCTTGACAAGTGCAGTTTTACTGTCCTGTGATGACAGATTTTCTGTTTTCTGTTGGCACAGGACATATTGAAGAGCTCGTCCTTTTATTAATGAAAGCAAGGTCTGATAATAAGCTGCACTTTGAATGCAATTAAGTCACTTTGGATCAAAGTGTCTGTTAACTGCATATGTGAAACAAATCATTAAGACATTTTAGCTTCAAAACAAAACATTGTTTGGCTAAAATATGAGACTGTATTCTGTAATAATTCGGTGAAAAAATGTTCTGGTCTGAATCAGGAGAGAAATCTGCACAGATCAAGCAGCATTTACAAGCTAAAACAGCTCTAAAATATGTGGGTGGATTTTGATGTGAGAGACAACAGCAGATGGACTTTTTCACTGGAGGAAGTGTTATTATGGATTATGGACTCGTATTTTACTTAAAAACGTCTTGATGGATTTGTTTCAGCTTTTGTCTTCTCCAGATGTTAACTGATGGACTGGAGTGGTGTGGATTATTGTGATGTTTTTATCAGCTGTTTGGACTCTCATTCTGATGGCACCCATTCACTGCAGAGCATCCATTGGTGACCAAGTGATGCTACATTTCTCCAAACCTGATGAAGAAACAAACTCATCTACATCTTTGATGGCCTGGGGGTGAGTGCATTTTCAGCATATTTTTATTTTTGTGTGAACCTTTTAATAATTCATCCTGGCTTGGTTTCTGTTTGAATTCAAAGCATGTATTTATTGTGCATGATACTGAAGCTTTTTGCTTGCAAATAGTTGAAAAGCAGATGAGTTTGAGCGTGTGAATTTGAGCTGAAGATCCTGTGGGTTTGAGCACAGCAGGCGTGTGAGCCTCGTCATGCATGCACCAACAGCTAATGGTCAATTAGGGACTCGCATGCAGTGGGCAGCGTTTAGTGTGCATGAGGAGAAAGACTCCAGTCAAACCAGGTACAACATGAAAATACTGCGTGATACAATGACAACCAGACAGAACATATACATGTATATATGTACAGGTGCATCTCAATAAATTAGAATGTCGTGGAAAAGTTCATTTATTTCAGTAATTCAACTCAAATTGTGAAACTCGTGTATTAAATAAATTCAATGCACACAGACTGAAGTAGTTTAAGTCTTTGGTTCTTTTAATTGTGATGATTTAGGCTCACATTTAACAAAAACCCACCAATTCACTATCTCAACAAATTAGAATACTTCATAAGACCAATAAAAAAAAAAAAAAAACATTTTTAGTGAATTGTTGGCCTTCTGGAAAGTATGTTAATTTACTGTATATGTACTCAATACTTGGTAGGGGCTCCTTTTGCTTTAATTACTGCCTCAATTCGGCGTGGCATGGAGGTGATCAGTTTGTGGCACTGCTGAGGTGGTATGGAAGCCCAGGTTTCTTTGATAGCAGCCTTCAGGTCATCTGCATTGTTGGGTCTGGTGTCTCTCATCTTCCTCTTGACAATACCCATAGATTCTCTATGGGGTTCAGGTCAGGCGAGTTTGCTGGCCAATCAAGCACAGTAACACCATGGTCATTGAACCAGCTTTTGGTACCTTTGGCAGTGTGGGCAGGTGCCAAGTCCTGCTGGAAAATGAAATCAGCATCTCCATAAAGCTTGTCAGCAGAAGGAAGCATGAAGTGCTCTAAAATTTCCTGGTAGATGGCTGCGTTGACTGTGGACTTCAGAAAACACAGTGGACCAACACCAGCAGATGTCATGGCAGCCCAAATCATCACTGACTGTGGAAACTTCACACTGGACTTCAAGCAACGTGGATTCTGTGCCTCTCCACTCTTCCTCCAGACTCTGGGACCTTGATTTCCAAATGAAATGCAAAATTTACTTAAAAGAGAAAGAGGACTTTGGACCACTGAGCAACAGTCCAGTTCTTTTTCTCCACAGCCCAGGTAAGATGCTTCTGATGTTGTCTCTGGTTCAGAAGTGGCTTGGTAGCCCTTTTCCTGAAGACGTCTGAGCGTGGTGACTCTTGATGCACTGACTCCAGCTTCAGTCCACTCCTTGTGAAGCTCTCACAAGTGTTTGAATCAGCTTTGCTTGACTGTATTCTCAAGCTTGCGGTCATCCCTGTTGCTTGTGCACCTTTTCCTACCCAAATTCTTCCTTCCAGTCAACTTTGCATTTAATATGCTTTGATACAGCACTCTGTAAACAGCCACACCTTTCAGTAATGACCCTCTGTGACTTACCCTCTTTGTGGAGGGTGTCAATGTTCGTCTTCTGGATCATTGCCAAGTCAGCAGTCTTCCCCATTATTGTGGTTTCAAAGAACAAGAGATACCCAGAATTTATACTGTAGGGATGGTCATTAATTGAAACTCAAATGTAAATATTCTAATATTTTGAGATACTGATTTTTGACTTTCATGAGCTGTAAGCTCTAATCATCAAAATTAAAACAAAAAACTTTTGAAATGTTTTACTTTACATGTAATGAATCTAAAATATATGAAAGTTTCACTTTTTGAAATAAGTTACAAGAAAAAATTAACCTTTTCACGACATTCTAATTTATTGAGATGCACCTGTACATGTATATACTCAACTTACTATTGTTTCCAGCAGAAACTGACATCAGTGTGTTGATATGTTATGTTTTTTGTATTTAATGGTTGTCATAATGCATTCTGGGATTGCTTTCTTTGTGAGGTGCATAAGCCTTAAAAGAAGGCATGTTTATGAGATTTTTTTATGATGCTTTAAATGCTGTCTGTGATGAAGTGAAGCTGGAGATGTTCTCATGTAATTGTCATCGTCACTAACTGAATACAAAATCACAGTATTTAAAAAAAAATGTCTGCACATATCAAACTGCCTTGACTCTCTTTGTTTCTCTCTCTTTCATCAGACTTGTTGAAGAAAAAAGATGGAAAATGTGCTTCAGACAATAGAGAGACTGAAGCTGAAATCAGAATTGCTCAACTTTGCGGCCACAAATTTTTTATTAATAAGGTGAGCTACGTATCATTTGTGTTATGACCAACATTTTATATTACGACGTTCATTTCAAGTCACAGTATGCACTTATTTTGTTGCATTTATTTATTTGCCTACATTTAAGATTTATGTATTTGAATTGCATTAAACATTTCCATCAATTTGGGTTACACAGTTTTGGCAAATAAACAAATAAACTTAATGTGATGCATGTCAGTCGTACATAATAAACTGAATGTGGTTTAAATACACAATTACCAGGTTTATACATTTATCATCAATAAATCCAATTGCTTTTGTTTCAACTTGCATACGTTTCAACTAAATGAATATTGCTTGTTCCATCGATAGCCATATTTAACCATGCACATTATTTTTAACTGAATAAATGTAATTGTTTTCACAAGGAACAGATTTATGCAGATTCTAAGCAATTTGAATAAATGCATTCTGAAAATAATTATTTAAATCAAATAAATGCAAATTAAAGTAATGATTTTCTTGAGTGAATTTCTTGATTTTCACTCAAGAAAATCGTGTGTGTGTATGACTGACAAATATGCATCATGTTAAGTTTATTAGTTAAAACTCTGTAATCCAAATGGATGGGATATTTATTAGACACATTTCAACCAAAGCGACTGCAATACTCTGCAGAGACTTATAAGATTGACTGAACTCAGGCTTTCTGGGGTTTGATCCTCAGACCGTTGGGTTTCCAGCTCATAATCAGCATCATACGCTGTGTTTGCACGAGGAAACCAGTGTCAGCGCTCTCACTCTATAACTGCTGATGCTCTGGTAACTTAGCAACGGCAGGTTGACCAACATTAGACGTATGTGGCGTCTCAGCATCAAAGTGGCAAAGTCTGAGAATATCATTAGAGTAACCAAGATTTATGCACTGACATTTGTGAAGAGCATTAACGAGGCCGGCTGCCCTCTGTGGCCACACTGCAATAATAAATCGTGCGTCTGGATAAAACTGCAGTGCACAGTGGCACATCTGAAGTGTTCTGCACTTTAATTTATAGAGCAATGCAGAAAAAAAACTAAGCTTTACAGCTTGATGTTGTAGGAGAAACTTTAAGCTCCACAGACATTTTTATTTACAGTGACTTTTGTTCCAGTGTTAATTTAGTCATCATTGAGATATTAAAATATTCAAATTATATATTTTTTATTTGTAGTAATATTTTAAATACATTTTTATTTTCATATATTTTATATAGTTTTGTTTTTGTAATTTTAGTAGTTTTTATTTTTTACGTTGTCTGTACAGTTTTCCAGTATTAGTTATTTTAGTGCATCAAGTTAAACTAAATTAAAATAAAATATGTTGCCTTAGAAGCTAACTGAATTTTTTTAAATATTTGAATTTATTTCATTTTATGTTTATTTTCGTTCAATTTGTGTGTGTGTGGTTTTAATTTTACTTTCAGTTTTAGGTGTTGTTTTGTTTCTCAGGAAGTTAATGCTAAGTTAGTGTTAATGTAGTTTCTTTGATCTTGTGTTGTTTTGTTCATAAATGAAGACTTAGATGAAGATTAGATTAGAATATTGCTACTGGTGCTTTTCACTTGTTGAAAAAAAATATGTGCATTTATATAGTCAGGCAATTATCATCTAATTTCAAGTATAGGCTATTTATGATCTAATTCAATTTTAAATTGAATTCTAAAATAACATTATCAAATTAACGTGCACGTGGGTCACATGCTGTTTTACTGTAAATAATTGTTCATGATTTTTGAGAATGAATCACACATCCCGTCCCTGCTGGCGTCTGATTTAACTCGTTTGAACAAAGTGACAGATGAATTTGTGCTAAAAAGCCAAAGCTCTAATGATATCTCATAGACTTGATTCATTTCTGTGAATCAGTTCAAAGGTTCTTTTCAAAGAATTCACACAAAACTGATTCAGTCATCTACTATGCTGCAGTGTTTTATGATGTCTTATATCCAGTATTACATTGTTTTATTAAAAATACATGTAATGTTGTTTATTACTATTAATGGTTTGATACAATTGTTCAAAAGTTTGTGGCTCTTATGCTTAGCAGGGCTTCATTTATATGATCAAAAATACAGTAAAAATGTGAAATATGATTACAATTTAAAACAGTTGTTTTCTATGTGAATATCTGTTAAACTGTAATTTATTTCTGTGATGCAGCGCTGAATTTTCAGCATCATTACTCCAGTCTTCAGTGAAACATTTCTGATTATTATCAATTTTGATAGTTCAAAAGAACAGAATTTGTTAAATATATTTTATAGCATTATAAATGTCTTTACTGCATGAATATAATGCATCCCTGCAGAATATTAGCATTAATTAAAAAAATAAATAAGTAAAAATTACTCACCCCAGACATTTGAACGGCGGTGTTTGTAAATAAAAATTAAATATTGATTCAATATGTTCCTTTAGTTAAATATGTGAAATGTCTGTTGATTATTTTAAACAAATGTTTATTGTATTTTTACTGATTATTGTATTAGATGTTTTCAGACATCTATAATTTGATGAGCTTCAAACAAGTGCCAGATGAATTTGTGCCAAAATACCGTCTGATTTGACATTGATCTTTGCCATCAACAGTAAAAGCAAAGTTAAATCGATTTATTTCTCTACCTGTGCATGATTATATAGTTATTTGTATTTAATGGTTGACATTAGCTGTGGCTCATTTTTGGGTCGTGACCCAGCAGTTGAGATGAGCTGCTACAGACCGTCTCTGAATGCATCAGAAGGTACAACACCAATCTTTTTCCCCGGGACCTCCTCTGTCCCTTCAGCAGCGTGACCGACCGGAGGAATGAAGGTGAGTGTAGAACAGATCAAAGCTTTCCTCTGATGAATCCAGTCCACCTTCAGCTAAACAAACACTCACTGTTTACATGATTCATGTTTATTATACGCTGCTCTCTGGAATACTTGATTCTGATTGGCCAGTCTCAGCACTGAGTTAAATATGTTTGTATAATGACCACTAAACTGTTTTTTATCTGTACATATTTTCATACAAAAAATTGAGAAGTGGTTATACTGACTATAGTAAAAAGGCTTTGGAAGACTTCAGTATTTATTTTAATACACATGGTGAGTATGAAACCTTTGATAGATAGCTAAATATCAATATTTCATCCCTGTGCATTTATTCATTTAAGTAGCTGTGCAATAGGCAGGATAGTGTGTTATTACAAAATACATTTCTTTCTGTGGATGCGGCAATAATCAAACACATTTTTATTAAATGCACATTAACATTACAAAAAAAAAATTTTTTTTGGGGGGGGGAGAAAAAAAAGAACACTTTTGTTCATTAAGCATGCATTGCATTGACCAAAAGTGACACATTACATATTTTATTAGACATTTCAGACATTTTCCCCATGCTGACACCATAATTTGACAAGTGACGGATGAATTTGTTCCACAATACAGCAGATTTTGGTTGAACATCCAACTTCAGACATCTGTTTACAGTATTTCTCTATGCATTATTATATAGTTAAGACATTTAAGTTATACAGTAAAAATATTTATAATGTCATAAAAGATTTCTATTTCAAATTAATGCTGTTCTTTTGAACTTTCAATTCATCAAAGAATTCTGAAAAAAGTACCACGGTTTCCACAAATAATAAAAAGCAGTTGCTTTCAACTGTTTTCTGTGGAAACCTGTTTCTGCCACAGAATAAAAATAATTAAAAAGACAATTGCAACTTTTTATCTCAGAATTTGGACTCTTTTACTTGCAATTCTGAGTTTTTAATCTCACAATTCAGCCTTTTCTTCTTGCAATTACTAATAATTTACTAATAAATTATTTTATTTTTTAAATTATATTTCATGACAGAAACAAAAAAGCAGAACTGCGAGGGAAAAATGCAAAATGTTGATTTTTTTTTCTCTACATTTTTAGTTGACATCTCACAACTCTTGTTTCTGCCATGGAATAAAACTGTTTTATCTCACAATTATGACTTTTGTCTCGCAATTGCAAAGTAATATTATTATTTTTTCTCTGAATTCAGATTTTACATCTTGCATCCCCCCCCCCAAAAAAAATTATAAAAAATGTAAAAAGGGAATTTACTACTTTTTGTCTCATAATTCTGACTTTTTTTTTCTCAGATTTGCAAGATATAAACTTGGAATTTTGAGAAAAAAGTCAGAATTGCGAAATTCATTTTTTAAAATCCCGTGGCAAAAACAAGCTTCCATAGTTTTCAACAATGATCATCTTTATTTTCATATCAGTTTATTTGTCCCTAAATGTATTTACCCAATGTGTTAATGTAACTAGTTAAAGGTGAAGTGTGTAATTTCACCAAAAAGCTTGCAAAAATAATGATGTTTTCAGGCAGGTTTCCCGAACAGTCCTACATTAAACTCCATGTCATTGTTTGAGGTGAATTGACCTACAAATTGGCTTCTAATTGTCTCTGCATATCAGACTGAGTTAAATTGAATATCAGAAACCATCAGATTGCTTTAGCTGCATTAAATTATGCGTAGCCAGTAGTTTGACAAGGTTCAGTTTCAAAGTGTTTTCTCTCACACTGTGAATATATTAAAACATAGCCTTAAGCATAGCTCTGGTTGAAATGTTAAACTCTTATTACGGCTCTAGGTGTTTCACCTCTAGACTGCTTTAAACTGACCTTAATTTGATGCAAGATGTATCAATGTATGCAAATGAATGCTAATGTTCATGAATATGCATTCTTTTATTCATGCAGCACCTGCTGTGCTTTAAAGGCTTTGGCTCGTCTCATCGGCTCCTTCAAGGTATTCACAGCATAATTACATTGTCTTCATATGTTTTGAGTCTCATGATGTCATAATGACAGCGGGTGGAGCTGTTAGGATACAACAGATGTTCATATGTTGAGAATAACACTATTTATAGTATTTCAGTATATTGCATACTGCATACAGTATGTACTTTTTTTGTATGCACGGATGGTAGTTGGGCGTGTAAGCAAAAAAAATGTGTGTGTGTGTATATATGTATATGTATGTATATATATATATATACATGCATTCATTCAGTGCACCAACTTTTCAATAGATATATAGAATTATCAACTGATGCATTAAATTGATCAAAAGTGACAGTAAAGACATTTATAATGTTACAAAAGATTTCTATTTCAAATAAATGCTGTTCACAACTGTTTTGAACATTGATAATAATCAGAAATGTTTCTTGAGCAGTAAATCAGCATATTAGAATGATTTCTGAAGATCATGTGACACTGAAGATTGGAGTAATGATGCTGAAAATACAGCTTTGATCACAGAAATCAATTACAGTTTAACAGATATTCACATAGAAAACAGCTATTTGAAATTGTAATAATATTTCATAATATTGCTGTATTTTTGATCAAATAAACGCAGCCATGGTGAGCAGAAGAGACTTTTTATAAGCATAAAAAATCTTACCAATCGTAAATACTGTATGCTTTATTCCCACACACATTTATTACTTCAAAAACAAGCCTTGATTTTTTAACTATATACGGTATATATATATATATATATTTCTTAGTTATATCACTGTTTTACTGTGCTGTATACATTTATAAGTGCACTAGTATTTCATTCAGTGCTAGAATTCCCATGTTTCAGCAGGGACTGAATGCTGTGCAATTTTGCTGTCATCTGTCATGTGTGTATGATATATATCACCTGTAATAACAACATTGATCAAGTTGAACTGACATGACAGGGTCAGGTGACCTATGAAATAATGGCAGCCAGTTGACATTTGCGCTTGAAATTTAGAACCAATTACATGAATGAACGACAGCAGTGTTTCTGAACGCAGCCCTTATTTCAAAGCATCCAAATAAAAAATAAAAGTCATGTTTATTGAATACGAATCTCGTTTCGTTTCGAGTCACCCGATTGACATATTACGACATGCACATCTGTCTTCCACAGCGTTAGTGAAGCCATCTGTTTGAGGCATTAGCCTTTGTTCCTCTGTACAGCTGCTGGAGAGAGATTTCATCCAGCCTGCAGGACTCGTTTCTAAAGACTCGGGGGAGAGAAGTGTTTAGATAAGTGTGTTAAAGTGAAGAACATCAGACACGACCGAGCAGCATAATCTGGAGGGACACATGTTTGATTTACTTGAATAACATGCAGTAGCTGCTTTTTTTGACTGGTGCTTCAGACAATAACACACTGATGCCATTTGCACTTTTAATCACTGTTATTGATCTTTTGAACTTTCTATTCATCAAAGAGTCCTGAAAATTAAAAAGTATGACGGTTTCCTCAATATTCAGCAGCACAACTGTTTTTAACATTGATGATAATAAGAAATGTTTCTTGAGCAGCAAATCAGATATTCACATGGAAAACAGACATTTTAAATTCTAATAATTTTTCACAATATTACAGATTTTACTGTATTTTGAATCAAATAAATGTAGCAGTAGTGAGCAAAAGAGACTTATTTTTAAACATTAAAAAATCTCTTTAATAGTAGTGTGAATGTAGCAAATGTGTATTCTTTATTTTCACACATTTTTATTACTTTTAAAACATGCATTTTATTTAATGTACTACTTTAGTTTATGCATTAGTTATTTTAATCTACTTTGCAACTATGAATGAATGAATGAAAATACACACAAAAAAAAGAGAGAGCATAGAGTATCACAATCGATGCTAGAATTTGCCATAGTTCAGCAGGGACCGACTGTTATGTAATTTTACTGTCATCTGTCATGCGTGTATGATATATATCACCTATAAAAATGACATTGATCAAGCTCAAGAAATTCTCACAAGCATTATTGATTTTTGATTTGATTCTGATTGGTTAACAGTGTTCAATGGTGTTCATTTCATTATGTTCCTCAGGCTGTTTTAAATTAACATGACTTTAGAATCAATGATTGTAAATCAACTCGAAAAAGACACAGAGCAAGAGAATCAGACTAAAAGGAAAGTTTGTCACTTTCTGACAGGCGACTGCTTTGAACTGAATTATTCTGTGATCTGCTTTATTTGGGCTTGTTTGTTTCTCTGTACACAGCTTTCCCCCTCTATTTCCTTCTGCAATTCTCTCTCTTCACATTTTGTTGTCCTCTGCTGTGCCTGATCAGAAGTGACACTTTCAGCAGCAGTTAGAGGCTCTACGAAACACACACACTCACACACACACACACACACACACACACACATGCATGCATTAGTAAGTGAACCAGTGATTATGTAGTAACAGCAGCAGATTAACTCTCATTGCACTGTGTATTTATCAGCTTTTGTTTTCTCCTCTTTCATTTAAAACATTGATGCTTTGCTGATAAGTCATACAGGAATTTACTAGGGTGATGCAAGTTGGTTTGATCCTTGTTGGTCCAAGTCAGTTGATCCCACTATTTTTGTCAGCAGAGCAAAAATCCCCAAACTGACCGCACTGTTTAAAATGTCAGAATGAACTTCTTGGTGTTTCTTGCTTGACTGCAGGATCACTGGCAGAGCTCAGTCCTGTCGGTACTGTGATGGTCAGGTACAGTGTGTAAGACAGTATTTTGTGAATGTGATGGTAAGGTACAGTGTGTAAGCCAGTGTTTTGTGAATGTGATGGTCAGGTACAGTGTGTAAGACAGTGTTTTGTGAATGTGATGGTCAGGTACAGTGTGTAAGTCAGTGTTTTGTGAATGTGATGGTCAGGTACAGTGTGTAAGACAGTGTTTTGTGAATGTGATGGTCAGGTACAGTGTGTAAGACAGTGTTTTGTGAATGTGATGGTCAGGTACAGTGTGTAAGTCAGTGTTTTGTGATGTGAATGTGATGGTCAGGTACAGTGTGTAAGCCAGTGTTTTGTGAATGTGATGGTCAGGTACAGTGTGTAAGTCAGTGTTTTGTGAATGTGATGGTCAGGTACAGTGTGTAAGCCAGTGTTTTGTGAATATGATGGTCAGGTGCAGTGTGTAAGCCAGTGTTTTGTGATGTGAATGTGATGGTCAGGTACAGTGTGTAAGGCAGTGTTTTGTGATGTGATGGCCAGGTACAGTGTGTAAGCCAGTGTTTTGTGATGTGAATGTGATGGTCAGGTACAGTGTGTAAGCCAGTGTTTTGTGATGTGAATGTGATGGTCAGGTACAGTGTGTAAGGCAGTGTTTTGTGATGTGAATGTGATGGTCAGGTACAGTGTGTAAGCCAGTGTTTTGTGATGTGAATGTGATGGTCAGGTACAGTGTGTAAGGCAGTGTTTTGTGATGTGATGGTCAGGTACAGTGTGTAAGCCAGTGTTTTGTGATGTGAATGTGATGGTCAGGTACAGTGTGTAAGGCAGTGTTTTGTGATGTGATGGTCAGGTACATTGTGTAAGGCAGTGTTTTGTGAATGTGATGGTCAGGTACAGTGTGTAAGGCAGTGTTTTGTGAATGTGATGGTCAGGTACAGTGTGTAAGGCAGTGTTTTGTGAATGTGATGGTCAGGTACAGTGTGTAAGTCAGTGTTTTGTGAATGTGATGGTCAGGTACAGTGTGTAAGACAGTGTTTTGTGAATGTGATGGTCAGGTACAGTGTGTAAGACAGTGTTTTGTGAATGTGATGGTCAGGTACAGTGTGTAAGTCAGTGTTTTGTGATGTGAATGTGATGGTCAGGTACAGTGTGTAAGGCAGTGTTTTGTGAATGTGATGGTCAGGTACAGTGTGTAAGTCAGTGTTTTGTGAATGTGATGGTCAGGTACAGTGTGTAAGTCAGTGTTTTGTGAATGTGATGGTCAGGTACAGTGTGTAAGACAGTGTTTTGTGAATGTGATGGTCAGGTACAGTGTGTAAGACAGTGTTTTGTGAATGTGATGGTCAGGTACAGTGTGTACTGTAAATTAGTGTTTTGTGATGTGAATGTGATGGTCAGGTACAGTGTGTAAGGCAGTGTTTTGTGAATGTGATGGTCAGGTACAGTGTGTAAGAGTGTTTTGTGAATGTGATGGTCAGGTACAGTGTGTAAGTCAGTGTTTTGTGATGTGAATGTGATGGTCAGGTACAGTGTGTAAGTCAGTGTTTTGTGAATGTGATGGTCAGGTACAGTGTGTAAGCCAGTGTTTTGTGAATGTGATGGTCAGGTACAGTGTGTAAGTCAGTGTTTTGTGAATGTGATGGTCAGGTACAGTGTGTAAGCCAGTGTTTTGTGAATATGATGGTCAGGTGCAGTGTGTAAGCCAGTGTTTTGTGATGTGAATGTGATGGTCAGGTACAGTGTGTAAGGCAGTGTTTTGTGATGTGATGGCCAGGTACAGTGTGTAAGCCAGTGTTTTGTGATGTGAATGTGATGGTCAGGTACAGTGTGTAAGCCAGTGTTTTGTGATGTGAATGTGATGGTCAGGTACAGTGTGTAAGGCAGTGTTTTGTGATGTGATGGTCAGGTACAGTGTGTAAGCCAGTGTTTTGTGATGTGAATGTGATGGTCAGGTACAGTGTGTAAGGCAGTGTTTTGTGATGTGATGGTCAGGTACATTGTGTAAGGCAGTGTTTTGTGAATGTGATGGTCAGGTACAGTGTGTAAGGCAGTGTTTTGTGAATGTGATGGTCAGGTACAGTGTGTAAGTCAGTGTTTTGTGAATGTGATGGTCAGGTACAGTGTGTAAGTCAGTGTTTTGTGAATGTGATGGTCAGGTACAGTGTGTAAGACAGTGTTTTGTGAATGTGATGGTCAGGTACAGTGTGTAAGGCAGTGTTTTGTGAATGTGATGGTCAGGTACAGTGTGTAAGAGTGTTTTGTGAATGTGATGGTCAGGTACAGTGTGTAAGTCAGTGTTTTGTGATGTGAATGTGATGGTCAGGTACAGTGTGTAAGTCAGTGTTTTGTGAATGTGATGGTCAGGTACAGTGTGTAAGTCAGTGTTTTGTGAATGTGATGGTCAGGTACAGTGTGTAAGACAGTGTTTTGTGAATGTGATGGTCAGGTACAGTGTGTAAGACAGTGTTTTGTGAATGTGATGGTCAGGTACAGTGTGTACTGTAAATCAGTGTTTTGTGATGTGAATGTGATGGTCAGGTACAGTGTGTAAGGCAGTGTTTTGTGAATGTGATGGTCAGGTACAGTGTGTAAGAGTGTTTTGTGAATGTGATGGTCAGGTACAGTGTGTAAGTCAGTGTTTTGTGATGTGAATGTGATGGTCAGGTACAGTGTGTAAGTCAGTGTTTTGTGAATGTGATGGTCAGGTACAGTGTGTAAGCCAGTGTTTTGTGAATGTGATGGTCAGGTACAGTGTGTAAGCCAGTGTTTTGTGATGTGAATGTGATGGTCAGGTACAGTGTGTAAGGCAGTGTTTTGTGATGTGATGGTCAGGTACAGTGTGTAAGCCAGTGTTTTGTGATGTGAATGTGATGGTCAGGTACAGTGTGTAAGGCAGTGTTTTGTGATGTGATGGTCAGGTACAGTGTGTAAGACAGTGTTTTGTGAATGTGATGGTCAGGTACAGTGTGTAAGTCAGTGTTTTGTGATGTGAATGTGATGGTCAGGTACAGTGTGTAAGGCAGTGTTTTGTGAATGTGATGGTCAGGTACAGTGTGTAAGTCAGTGTTTTGTGAATGTGATGGTCAGGTACAGTGTGTAAGACAGTGTTTTGTGAATGTGATGGTCAGGTACAGTGTGTAAGACAGTGTTTTGTGAATGTGATGGTCAGGTACAGTGTGTAAGTCAGTGTTTTGTGATGTGAATGTGATGGTCAGGTACAGTGTGTAAGGCAGTGTTTTGTGAATGTGATGGTCAGGTACAGTGTGTAAGTCAGTGTTTTGTGAATGTGATGGTCAGGTACAGTGTGTAAGTCAGTGTTTTGTGAATGTGATGGTCAGGTACAGTGTGTAAGACAGTGTTTTGTGAATGTGATGGTCAGGTACAGTGTGTAAGACAGTGTTTTGTGAATGTGATGGTCAGGTACAGTGTGTACTGTAAATTAGTGTTTTGTGATGTGAATGTGATGGTCAGGTACAGTGTGTAAGGCAGTGTTTTGTGAATGTGATGGTCAGGTACAGTGTGTAAGAGTGTTTTGTGAATGTGATGGTCAGGTACAGTGTGTAAGTCAGTGTTTTGTGATGTGAATGTGATGGTCAGGTACAGTGTGTAAGTCAGTGTTTTGTGAATGTGATGGTCAGGTACAGTGTGTAAGCCAGTGTTTTGTGAATGTGATGGTCAGGTACAGTGTGTAAGTCAGTGTTTTGTGAATGTGATGGTCAGGTACAGTGTGTAAGCCAGTGTTTTGTGAATATGATGGTCAGGTGCAGTGTGTAAGCCAGTGTTTTGTGATGTGAATGTGATGGTCAGGTACAGTGTGTAAGGCAGTGTTTTGTGATGTGATGGCCAGGTACAGTGTGTAAGCCAGTGTTTTGTGATGTGAATGTGATGGTCAGGTACAGTGTGTAAGCCAGTGTTTTGTGATGTGAATGTGATGGTCAGGTACAGTGTGTAAGGCAGTGTTTTGTGATGTGATGGTCAGGTACAGTGTGTAAGCCAGTGTTTTGTGATGTGAATGTGATGGTCAGGTACAGTGTGTAAGGCAGTGTTTTGTGATGTGATGGTCAGGTACATTGTGTAAGGCAGTGTTTTGTGAATGTGATGGTCAGGTACAGTGTGTAAGTCAGTGTTTTGTGAATGTGATAGTCAGGTACAGTGTGTAAGTCAGTGTTTTGTGAATGTGATGGTCAGGTACAGTGTGTAAGCCAGTGTTTTGTGAATGTGATGGTCAGGTACAGTGTGTAAGCCAGTGTTTTGTGAATGTGATGGTCAGGTGCAGTGTGTAAGCCAGTGTTTTGTGAATGTGATGGTCAGGTGCAGTGTGTAAGCCAGTGTTTTGTGATGTGAATGTGATGGTCAGGTACAGTGTGTAAGGCAGTGTTTTGTGATGTGATGGCCAGGTACAGTGTGTAAGCCAGTGTTTTGTGATGTGAATGTGATGGTCAGGTACAGTGTGTAAGCCAGTGTTTTGTGATGTGAGTCAGGTACATGTGTAAGCAGTGTTTTGTGATGTGATGGTCAGGTACAGTGTGTAAGGCAGTGTTTTGTGAATGTGATGGTCAGGTACAGTGTGTAAGCCAGTGTTTTGTGATGTGAATGTGATGGTCAGGTACAGTGTGTAAGGCAGTGTTTTGTGAATGTGATGGTCAGGTACAGTGTGTAAGACAGTGTTTTGTGAATGTGATGGTCAGGTACAGTGTGTAAGGCAGTGTTTTGTGAATGTGATGGTCAGGTACAGTGTGTAAGAGTGTTTTGTGAATGTGATGGTCAGGTACAGTGTGTAAGCAGTGTTTTGTGAAATGTGATGGTCAGGTACAGTGTGTAAGTCAGTGTTTTGTGAATGTGATGTCAGGTACAGTGTGTAAGCAGTGTTTTGTGAATTGATGGTCAGGTCAGTGTGTAAGCCAGTGTTTTGTGAATGTGATGGTCAGGTACAGTGTGTAAGCCAGTGTTTTGTGAATGTGATGGCAGGTCAGTGTGTAAGCCAGTGTTTTGTGAATGTGATGGTCAGGTCAGTGTGTAAGCCAGTGTTTTGTGATGTGAATGTGATGGTCAGGTACAGTGTGTAAGGCAGTGTTTTGTGATGTGATGGCCAGGTACAGTGTGTAAGCCAGTGTTTTGTGATGTGAATGTGATGGTCAGGTACAGTGTGTAAGCCAGTGTTTTGTGATGTGAGAGTTGTGAAGTGTTTGTAGCAGGTACAGTGTGTAAGGCAGTGTTTTGTGAATGTGATGGTCAGGTACAGTGTGTAAGCAGTGTTTTGTGAATGTGATGGTCAGGTACAGTGTGTAAGCAGTGTTTTGTGAATGTGATGGTCAGGTACAGTGTGTAAGACAGTGTTTTGTGAATGTGATGGTCAGGTACAGTGTGTAAGGCAGTGTTTTGTGAATGTGATGGTCAGGTACAGTGTGTAAGAGTGTTTTGTGAATGTGATGGTCAGGTACAGTGTGTAAGTCAGTGTTTTGTGATGTGAATGTGATGGTCAGGTACAGTGTGTAAGTCAGTGTTTTGTGAATGTGATAGTCAGGTACAGTGTGTAAGTCAGTGTTTTGTGAATGTGATGGTCAGGTACAGTGTGTAAGCCAGTGTTTTGTGAATGTGATGGTCAGGTACAGTGTGTAAGGCAGTGTTTTGTGAATGTGATGGTCAGGTACAGTGTGTAAGACAGTGTTTTGTGAATGTGATGGTCAGGTACAGTGTGTAAGGCAGTGTTTTGTGAATGTGATGGTCAGGTACAGTGTGTAAGAGTGTTTTGTGAATGTGATGGTCAGGTACAGTGTGTAAGTCAGTGTTTTGTGATGTGAATGTGATGGTCAGGTACAGTGTGTAAGTCAGTGTTTTGTGAATGTGATAGTCAGGTACAGTGTGTAAGTCAGTGTTTTGTGAATGTGATGGTCAGGTACAGTGTGTAAGCCAGTGTTTTGTGAATGTGATGGTCAGGTACAGTGTGTAAGCCAGTGTTTTGTGAATGTGATGGTCAGGTGCAGTGTGTAAGCCAGTGTTTTGTGAATGTGATGGTCAGGTGCAGTGTGTAAGCCAGTGTTTTGTGATGTGAATGTGATGGTCAGGTACAGTGTGTAAGGCAGTGTTTTGTGATGTGATGGCCAGGTACAGTGTGTAAGCCAGTGTTTTGTGATGTGAATGTGATGGTCAGGTACAGTGTGTAAGCCAGTGTTTTGTGATGTGAATGTGATGGTCAGGTACAGTGTGTAAGGCAGTGTTTTGTGATGTGATGGTCAGGTACAGTGTGTAAGCCAGTGTTTTGTGATGTGAATGTGATGGTCAGGTACAGTGTGTAAGGCAGTGTTTTGTGATGTGATGGTCAGGTACAGTGTGTAAGCCAGTGTTTTGTGAATGTGATGGTCAGGTACAGTGTGTAAGCCAGTGTTTTGTGATGTGATGGTCAGGTACAGTGTGTAAGTCAGTGTTTTGTGATGTGATGGTCAGGTACAGTGTGTAAGCCAGTGTTTTGTGAATGTGATGGTCAGGTACAGTGTGTAAGTCAGTGTTTTGTGATGTGATGGTCAGGTACAGTGTGTACGTCAGTGTTTTTTTTTAATGTGATGGTCAGGTACAGTGTGTAAGCCAGTGTTTTGTGATGTGAATGTGATGGTCAGGTACAGTGTGTAAGCCAGTGTTTTGTGATGTGAATGTGATAGTCAGGTACAGTGTGTAAGCCAGTGTTTTGTGATGTGATGGTCAGGTACAGTGTGATGGTGAGAGTGCATGAGCGCTGATGTGTGTGGCATTCGGGAAAGCCTGTCTCCCGGCACTGCGGCTCCACGTGATTGATCGGAGGAGATGTGCAGGTCCACAAGCATCAACACGAGCACTGTGACCTCGCTCTCTTAGAACACTGTGCTGTGTGTGTTGCATAACACCAGTCACGATGCCTGAGTCCATGCAGCACACACACAGCTCTTTGGTGTGTGTATCTACACTTCTTGTCTCCAAAAGTAGCTCTATCTATCTATCTGTCTATCTGTCTGTCTGTCTGTCTATCTATCTATAGGCCTATATTGCTAGTGAAGTGTCTACTTTAATGTTTCAAATAACTTTTGTGAATAAATGTAAAATAATATATGAACAAACAAATTATAATTTATTATATTAGCATTAATTATATTAATCTAATAATTAGATTAATTATAATAGATATAACAATATGAAGATAGATAGATAGATAGATAGATAGATAGATAGATGTAGAAACAATAGAAGTCTACACTATTCATAAAATTTTAGAAGTAAACCTGTGTGTTTTACCAGTATTTCACTTCGTATGTGACCAAATATTCTCACAAGGATGGTAAAATCTATAATGAGCTGCACTGTGTTAAGCAGCCGATGATTCCCATGAGAAAACATCTTAATAAACACATAATGACTTCATGAAAATGCAGAAATGTTTATGTGAGTGTTAGGGCTAGATGATAGAACATATTAAAATAGCATCAAATTACCATCAGTTGAAAAACCATATTAATCTTTATCATAATTGAAAAGTGTGTGCAGGTTTATATATCCTGGTGGGGACTTAAACCTGAATGCACACAGACTCATGGGGACTCGTGTCATGGTGGGGACCTAAATTGAGGTCCCCACGGGTAAACAAGCTAATAAATCACACAGAATGAAGTTTTTTGAAAATCTAAAAATGCAGAAAGTTTCCTGTAAGGGGTAGGGCAATAGAATATACGGTCTGTACAGTAGAAAAAGCATTACGCCTATGGAGAGTCCCCACAAGGATAGCAAACCAGACGTGAGTGTGTGAGTGTAAATGCGTAGTAGGTAAGGGAAAGTGCACACTGTTATATGAAGAACAAAATAAATTCTAAATTTGCATGATTATCTTTGCGATTCGCTGATATTCCTTCCTGCCAATATTTACTTGATTCAAATGACTGGCTGTTTAAACAGCCACTGTTCATGAGCCAAATTAATATTTGTCCAGCTCTGCATAACAGAAACCCCCTATTTTGTAATATTCTGCATGCTATATCCATAATTCATGCTGGGGTGTTTTAGCTTCGCTAATGCTGCTTTTGTGCGAGGCAAATTGAAATGGACAGTAATAACGGGAGTGATCTGAATCATTCTCGTTCTCTCATTTTTGCACCCTCAGAACTGATTAAAAAATTTGTGTCCAAACCCAGTTCTGTCTCTACCACTCTCACTGTTTTCATAAACTGGGTCATGTAAGAAAAGATTAGCCCTCTCTCTTTGCATTCCTTCAACTGGTGGTTTCCTATTTTTTGAGGCAGATGCTCAGGTGTGTAGTATGCAGTGTATACTGTGCATAATAGGAAAATATTTAGCTTGCATGGGCTTAAGCATGGAATGGCTTAGTACAAAAATATTTTATAGTTTAGGCATTCAAATAAAAGTTTCAGACAGTAGTGTGCGATATTGTGTAGTGTGTTACTGGCTGCATGTAAATTGCATTCGTTTATCATCTCAGAAATAAAAGATTTTCTATTTGTATTCAAATTTTGTGTAAAATTCACTTTTAGCCGTCAAACATAGTGGCTGTAGTAGATCATCTGGGTGTTCTGGATACAGAAAATATGCAATAGCAGAAATCTTTGATGAAATACCTACATCTATAGAAAGATACATTATCTATCTATATCATTATATCGTTTTATCTATCGTTCTATCTATCTATCGTTCTAGCCATCCATCTGTCAGTCTGTCATTCTATCTAGAGAAACTTTAAAATTTTATTATATGATTTTATGTTTGTTTGTTTGTTTAATTTGAATTCTGTTTCCTTTCATTCAAATTTGGATTGCCGTTCTGCATCCTTTTTCCTCCAAGTCATATTGAAATTTTAAAGGCAATGTTTAGGCAATAACACAAGCAAGTGTGCAGTTGTTGTTAATCACATTTGCGAGTGTAATATGTGTCCCTGGAGCACAAAAGCAGTCATAAGTAACACAGGTATATTTGTAGCAATAGCCAACAATACATTGTATGAGTCAAAATTATCCATTTTACTTTTATGCCAAAAATCATTAGGATATTAAGTAAAGATCATGTTTCATTTCTTACCGTAAATATATCAAAACTTCATTTTTGATTAGTAATATGTATTGCTAAGAACTTCATTTGGACAACTTTAAAGGTGATTTTCTCAATATTTAGATTTTTTTGCACCCTCAGATTCCAGATTTTCAAATAGTTGTATCTCGGCCAAATATTGTCATATCATAACAAACCATACATCAATGGAAAGCTTGTTTATTCAGATTTCAGATGATGTATAGATCTCAATTTCAAAAAATTGACCCTTATGACTGGTTTTGTGCTCCATAGTCACATATTGCTTATATATAACAGTTAAACAAGGTAAAATTGACAGTGTTGGCAGTTATGTCATCTTTTTTTGCTCCGTTAACGAAAATAGTTCCAAATGAAGCTAAATCTGAATCAATACAGTGAACAGTGAAGCATCCCAAGAATACTAAGTATATAAATCAGGCCTTGAATATGGCTAATTCAGTCTTAACTATATGATTGTAGTTTGATCATTTTTGTAATCTGCACCCTGTATGTTTGATTAACTCGTGTGTATTTATCGCTTGGAAGCCATTTGAAACCCATTTTTGTGCTTGTGAATGAAGACCAGAGAGTGACACAGCGTTAATGTCCCCTAATAAGACGTCACCTGCAGTGTGAAGAGAAGAGTGTGTTATTTCCAGGAGAGGATCTCAAACACACTGAAGGTCGACTGATTGATCCGGATCTAAGTATAAACATTGATTAAAAGCACAGAAAAACTCCGATCTCTTTCTCCACAGGCTATCAGAAACCTGGCCTCATTTGTCCTGCTATTGATGCTCCTTCTTCCTCCAGGAGTCTGTCTGTCTGTCCGTCCGTCTGTAGAGCTGAATCCTGAATTACTTTTACACAAACGGCACTACGGCAGTGTTTGAAATGGCATATTATCATACTACTTATCAGTTTCCAGTATGAATACTGTGCATAGTATGCAAATTGTCTGTATGCAAGGAAAACCCAGATGACGTCCTTTATTTACCAGGATCTGCCAAACACAACTCAATACAGCTAAACACAACTGTCGGGAATGCCATGCTACCATGCAACTGCTACCAGTGTTGTCCTCTGTAGAGGACATTGTTTTAGTGATTTCTCTGAGACGTTACATGTCACAGTTGTAAGTCTGGATGTCCTGTACAGAGCTCATTCAGGGCTTTTCAGAGATATCAAATGATTGGATGTTTCACCGTGACCACTCCCTCTCCTTGGCCTTTTAAAATGGCTGACATTAATTTAGTGATCAAGTGTAAGACTCTTATGGAAATATGGTAATATTTTGTAATTATCATTTAAATCTGATCAATTTTCTAATTGTTTGCCATAAATCAACATCTCAGGAAAATGTTATGGGGTTTCAAATCAAAATATGACCTTCTGTTATGAAACAGGACATCGATTTCATACATGTCCACTGTAGAGGATTCCGCTTCCGGCTTTGCTACTGTTCGGACGCTCTTGCTTATTGCTCTGCGCTTTGCTCCCTATTTTTGTTTTTTTTCTCAGATCTCTCTAAGATTTTAACTTCAGCAGATCAGCACAGTGCTCAAACAACACATTTTTTGGAAAAAGAGGACTCTTTGCCTCCCACTGCCAGCAGTTTACATTCCGGAGACAGAAAAATACAGCTGTCTACATTCAAACAGACGAGAGAAAATGCCTCTAGTGGAATCTACTTGCTGCATGAACTGCCACAAAATTCTACAAAGGATTGCGGTTCTTGAAACAAAGTTACTTGCTGGACTTCCAAAACAGACGGAACATACAGCAGATGGTCACCACAGACCCCCTCAGCATACAGCCGGTGAGTCCTGTGAATCTAGTGAATCTCAACAGTTTATACCAAGTGTAGAGGAACAAGCCAAAACTGATCGACAGACTAATCGATGGCACAAACAGGGAGCGAGACCCAAAGGCTCTCGAGACATCAGATTGTCACGAGTATCTCATATTGCTGCTGTAGCATCCTCTACCCCAGATACGGCTATGACAAGACTTGTACAACTCCCTATACATCTTGAAAACAGATTTGAAGCATTGATGAATGTGGATGAGGAATCCCAAAATGTGACAAAACTTGGATCGAATCAGCCAGCAGCTAACATTGCTACTAACCGGCGCTCAATGTCGAGCAGACAGCGGCATTCAGCTCAGAGCGCAGCCGAGCACAGGACTCTGATAGTGGGTGACTCTATTATTAGAAACATCAGTAGCAGGACTACAACTAACTGCTGCTTTACTCAAGCAACCGTCTCTGATGTGAACAAGGAACTTCAGAACATTGTGATGAAGCACAAGACTGCAAATCGAGTCATCATCCATGTGGGGAAGAATGATATTCGGAAAGGGCAGTCAGAACTGCTTAAGCAAGATTTCAGTGAACTCTTTGAAACACTTCAAAGACTTGAAGTTCAGTCGTTCATCAGTGGACCACTCCCAGCAAGGGGAACTAACATGTTTTCACGGTTGCTTGGGCTGAATACATGGCTACAAAGAACCTGCAGTACAAAAGGAGTCAACTTCATCGACAACTTCAATATTTTCTGGGGCCACAGACAACTGTTTAAACTGGATGGCCTCCACCCAAACAAACTTGGTACAAGAGTGCTAAAGGACAATTTCTTTTTCTCCCTCCGTCATCCTTCGGTGGTGTGTGCCAATCCACTCACACACTCACCTGAACAGAATATGAGTGACCACAGGACTTCATATCAGCTTCCGAGTCATCATGTGGTTGAAGAATCCCACAAGGACACTGATAACGCCGCGCAGCCAAAACAAGCACTGCTCATGGACATCCCGGCTGAGCCCCGCCCACAGAGCTCATCACATGCAGACTGTGACGTATTACAACAGCTCCAAGACTCAACACCCAAGGACGACTTTCTGGAAAACAGCCTGGGAAGCCAGGACAACACATCACAGTCACCGGAAACACCAGAGCAAGAGCCCCGCTCACCAGATACACTATCCCTCTCTCCAGCATCTCCACTTCTAAGCTTTTCACAGAAAATGGAGGAACTGGTGTATGCTGGGACCAAACTCTCTGCAAGCCCCCAGATATCAACAAAAAAAACGGCGGGCCCCCCAACCACCAAAGACTGCAGGCCCAGCTCTCCCTCCTCCTGTGAGAGCTCTCCGACCGCTGCCTCAACGCCAGGGCCCAAACCCTCCTCCATCGGCTGTAGGTGAACCAAAAACAACTGATAACAGCTCTCAGTGATATGTGTCGGGTCCCCGCTATATTAGCAGCAACATTCACAAATGTTTACAAAACAAGCGGGAACCCAGTATGCCTGTAGCCTTCTCTATTTCTGTTTTATCATGTGATAGAAAGTCTAAGGCCTTCTCAAGCCGTACGGCTGACCCATCTAATCTGCGGCCTGTAATGCATCAATCTAAGATTGCTGTAGAGACAAAATGTAATTCCATCAAGTTAGCATTTTTAAATATTCGCTCACTAAAAAATAAATAATTTGTGATCAATGATTTAATAACCACAAACAACCTGGATTTTATGTTTCTAAATGAAACATGGCTTGAAGACAGCTGCAGTGCAACAGTCCTAAATGAAACAGCCCCTCCTAACTTTAATTTTATAAGTGTCTGCAGGACTGTTAGGAGAGGTGGAGGTGTAGCTGCTCTATTTAAAGATGTTTATCAATGCAAGCAAGTGTCATTTGGTCAGTACTTGTCTTTTGAATATCTAGGTATTGTGCTGAAAGGTGCCCCACGCATTGTTTATCATCATTTACAGGCCTCCAAAATACTCTCCAGCCTTTGTTGAAGAGTTCACAGAACTGTTATCAATGATTTCCTCAGAGCTTGACTGTTTTGCTATTGCAGGGGATTTTAATATTCATATAGATAATGCTGAAATCAAAACTACAAAAGAAATTATAACTGTTTTAAACACTTTTGACCTTATTCAGCATGTGCATGGACCAACACACAATCGTGGACACACTCTAGATTTACTCATCAGTAGAGGTCTAAACATTTCATCCATTGTTATTAAGGATGTAGCACTGTCTGATCACTTCTGTATTTTCTTTGATATACTGATCTCTGTCACCACTGAATCTAGATCTGTCTCTGTCAGAAAGAGATGCATTAATGAGAACACTAGTGTGCTATTTATGGAGGCTATATCTTCAACACCACACATTTCTGCAGACTCTGTTGATCTTCTCCTGGATTCATTTAACTCAAAAGTTAAGAATGTTATTGATGATATAGCTCCGATAAAGGTCAGCAAGAAGACAGGCAGACAGAAATCAGTTTGGAGAAAATCAACAGCAGTTTAGAATATGAAAAGGCAATGCAGAAAAGCTGAGCGGATGTGGCGGAAGACGAAACTTGAAATTCACTATAGCATCTATAAAGACAGCCTTCATGCTTTCAATGTGGAACTAGCCACAGCTAGACAGACCTTCTTCTCAAACCTTATAAACAGTAACTTAAACAACACTCGTACTCTTTTTGCTACTGTTGAGAGACTGACAAACCCCCCAAGTCAGATTCCCAGTGAAATGCTCTCCGACAGCAAATGCAATGAGTTTGCTTCCTTCTTTTCAGAGAAGATCAGCAATATCAGAAAGGAGATTGGCACATCTTCCTGTAATACAGAGGTCACACAGATTCGACCGCAATCTCAAAAAGAAGTGACTATGTCTGTTTTTGAAACAATTGATAGCAAAATTTTGGAAGAAATAGTACAGCATCTTAAATCGTCAACCTGCTATCTCGACACACTTCCTACATCTTTTTTCAAAAGTGTGCTTAACAGTTTGGAAGTAGATCTCTTGGAAGTGGTGAACACCTCACTTCTTTCTGGAACTTTTCCAAACTCCCTGAAAACTGCAGCTGTTAAGCCCCTTCTGAAAAAGCACAATCTTGATAGCACCATGTTGAGCAACTATAGACCCATATCAAATCTTCCTTTCATAGGTAAGATTATTGAAAAGATAGTTTTTAATCAGCTGAACAACTACTTAAACTCAAATGAATACCTGGATAATTTTCAATCTGGTTTCCGTGTGCATCACAGTACAGAGACAGCACTCATTAAGATAATAAATGATATTCGCTTTAATTCTGATTCTGGCAAAATATCAGTGCTGGTACTGCTAGATCTTAGTGCTGCGTTTGACACGGTCGATCACAACATACTTCTAGAGAGACTGGAAAACTGGGTCGGGCTTTCTGGGTTGGCACTTAAATGGTTCAGGTCATACTTAGAAGGGAGAGGTTATTATGTGAGTATAGGAGAGCATAAGTCTAAGTGGACGTCCATGACATGCGGAGTCCCACAAGGCTCAATTCTTGCACCGCTCTTGTTTAGCCTGTATATGCTCCCACTAAGTCAGATAACGAGGAAAAACCAAATTGCCTATCACAGCTATGCTGATGATACCCAGATCTACCTGGCCTTATCTCCAAATGACTATAGCCCCATTGACTCCCTCTGCCAATGCATTGATGAAATTAACAGTTGGATGTGCCAAAACTTTCTTCAGCTAAACAAGGAGAAAACTGAAGTCATTGCATTTGGAAACAAAGATGAAGTTCTCAAGGTGAATGCATACCTTGACTCTAGGGGTCAAACAACTAAAAATCAAGTCAGAAATCTTGGGGTGATTCTGGAGACAGACCTTAGTTTTAGTAGTCATGTCAAAGCAGTAACTAAATCAGCATACTATCATCTCAAAAACATTGCAAGAATTAGATGTTTTGTTTCCAGTCATGACTTGGAGAAACTTGTTCATGCCTTTATCACCAGCAGGGTGGATTATTGTAATGGTCTCCTCACCGGCCTTCCAAAGAAGACCATTAGACAGCTGCAGCTCATCCAGAACGCTGCTGCCAGGATTCTGACTAGAACCAGAAAATCTGAGCATATCACACCAGTCCTCAGGTCCTTACACTGGCTTCCAGTTACATTTAGGATTGATTTTAAAGTACTTTTACTCGTTTATAAGTCACTCAATGGCCTAGGACCTAAATACATTGCAGATATGCTCACTGAATATAAACCTAACAGACCACTCAGATCATTAGGATCGAGTCAGTTAGAAATACCAAGGGTTCACACAAAACAAGGGGAGTCCGCTTTTAGCTATTATGCCGCCCGCAGTTGGAACCAGCTTCCAGAAGAGATCAGATGTGCTAAAACATTAGCCACATTTAAATCCAGGCTTAAAACTCATCTGTTTAGCTGTGCATTTGTTGAATGAGCACTGTGCTACGTCCGAACTGACTGCACTGTATTTTATGTATAATCATATTCTATTTAACTGTTTTAAATTTCATTTTAAATCAATTTCTATAACTTTTTAAAATTCCTTGTTTTTATTATTTTTAATTCCTTGTTTTTATTGCTGTGAATGACTATTTCACTTTCTTTTATGTAAAGCACTTTGAATTACCACTGTGTATGAAATGTGCTATATAAATAAACTTGCCTTGCCTTGCCTTGCCTTGCCTAGTGGACACCAGGACTTAAAGCATGTTTATTACACATTTGGAAAGATACAGCAAATGAATAGAGACAAAATTATACATCAATATTCTGATTAAATATTAGATATTATTATAAAAATCTTGCTAATTATCACTCCCATTATTGCACTTATTTGTTCATTCTATGTTGCCCCAAAAACACATTAATATGCAAATTAGATACAGTTTATAGATACATTGCATATAATGGAAAAACTAATTTATGGCCATTTTACACACATTTTGCATAAAGAAAAATGGTTTTTAAAAATATCTTTCATAACATAGTTGAGAATCATCTTTATATAAAGTTTGGTATTAAAAAAAAGAAAATTTATTTGAGATTAAAACAAAAATCCCACTGTTTTTGCCTTTTCATGTCTATTCATGTCTTTTTATTTATTTATTTTTTAAAACAGGACTTTTTAAAGTCCCCATGTCCTCTACAGAGCATAACATGTTATAACATATGAATAATTTTACATAATCATTTTACAAATTTTCTTATGTACCAAAACTATGTAATGACATAACAAAATACTAAATTCACAAAACTGTTTTTTCCTGGTAGTCAGGAGGGTATTACAGTATGCAATGTGTAAACTGTTCATAAAATGTGAATTTTCTGCATGCATGGAATTACATGAAATCTAATGCATAAGTGTACTGGAGGCGAGGAATAGTAATTATAAATGTAACACTTTTATATACACATGTTACTGTAAACTACAAATTTTTGCTGTGCGTCTGAAAATGCTGCCGTTAGTAGCAAGCAAGTTGTAATTTAATCTCCACGACGAGTTTCTGATCAAGTCGAATGAATTCACCATCATCTTTATAGCGCTTTATACAATATAGATTGTTTCAAAGCAGCTGTATAGAGTTCAGTTCTGCTGTAAAACAGCTATAAAAATAAAAGTGTCATTGTTCAGTGTGGATTCAGTTCCATTCAATATGTAAAGTTAATTAATTATGAAATAAGTTACAAACCCGATTCCAAAAAAGTTGGGACACTGTACAAATTGTGAATAAAAACAGAATGCAATGATGTGGAAGTTTCAAATTTCAATATTTTATTCAGAATACAACATAGATGACATATAAATGTTTAAACTGAGAAAATCATTTTAAGGGAAAAATAAGTTGATTTTAAATTTCATGGCATCAACACGTCTCAAAAAAGTTGGGACAAGGCCATGTTTACCACTGTGTGGCATCCCCTCTTCTTTTTATAACAGTCTGCAAAAGTCTGGGGGCTGAGGAGACACGTTGCTCAAGTTTAGGAATAGGAATGTTGTCCCATTCTTGCCTAATACAGGCTTCTAGTTGCTCAACTGTCTTAGGTCTTCTTTGTCGCATCTTCCTCTTTATGATGCGCCAAATGTTTTCTATGAGTGAAAGATCTGGACTGCAGGCTGGCCATTTCAGTATCTGGATCCTTCTTCTACGCAGCCATGATGTTGTAATTGATGCAGTATGTGGTCTGGCATTGTCATGTTGGAAAAATGCAAGGTCTTCCCTGAAAGAGACGACGTCTGGATGGGAGCATATGTTGTTCTAGAACTTGGATATACCTTTCAGCATTGATGGTGCCTTTCCAGATGTGTAAGCTGCCCATGCCACACGCACTCATGCAACCCCATACCATCAGAGATGCAGACTTCTGAACTGAGCACTGATAACAACTTGGGTTGTCCTTGTCCTCTTTAGTCCGGATGACATGGCGTCCCAGTTTTCCAAAAAGAACTTCAAATTTTGATTCGTCTGACCACAGAACAGTTTTCCACTTTGCCACAGTCCATTTTAAATGAGCCTTGGCCCAGAGAAAACGCCTGCGCTTCTGGATCATGTTTAGATATGGCTTCTTTTTTGACCTATAGAGTTTTAGCCGGCAACGGCGAATGGCACGGTGGATTGTGTTCACCGACGATGTTTTCTGTAAGTATTCCTGAGCCCATGTTGTGATTTCCATTACAGTAGCATTCCTGTATCTGATGCAGTGCCGTCTAAGGGCCCGAAGATCACGGGCATCCAGTATGGTTTTCCGGCCTTGACCCTTACGCACAGAGATTGTTCCAGATTCTCTGAATCTTTGGATGATATTATGCACTGTTGATGATGATAACTTCAAACCCTTTGCAATTTTTCTCTGAGGAACTCCTTTCTGATATTGCTCCACTATTTTTCGCCGCAGCATTGGGGGAATTGGTGATCCTCTTCCCATCTTGACTTCAGAGAGACACTGCCACTCTGAGAGCCTCTTTTTATACCCAATCATGTTGCCAATTGACCTAATAAGTTGCAAATTGGTCCTCCAGCTGTTCCTTATATGTACATTAACTTTTCCGGCCTCTTATTGCTACCTGTCCCAACTTTTTTGGAATGTGTAGCTCTCATGAAATCCAAAATGAGCCAATATTTGGCATGACATTTCAAAATGTCTCACTTTCAACATTTGATATGTTATCTATATTCTATTGTGAATAAAATATAAGTTTATGAGATTTGTAAATTATTGCATTCCTTTTTTATTCACAATTTGTACAGTGTCCCAACTTTTTTGGAATCGGGTTTGTAAATTTACCTAATATATAGGACATAATCTACCATAAATCTTAAGAGAATTATTTGTGATGTTCTGGAAAGCCAAGCTATAATTAGTTATTATTACCAAAGTGTAATTGAAGTATTCTATACAGTAAAATATAATTGTTACCATAAGGAGCTGTATTCTTACCTGAACCCTTAAAATGAACTAACCACGATAACAAGATAATTATATTTTTGACTTGAAACCATTTAATTTACCACAGTAAATTTGTATTTTTTAAGAGAAAAACATGATTTAATTTCACCAACTCAACTTGATTTTACACCAACAAACAGAATTTCTGTAGAGTCAAAAGGAAAGACATTTTCAGTGAAATGGATGGATTGTGTGCTGATGAGTTGAATCAGTGGTGTTTGATTAGGAAAATATTGTAAATATGTGCTGTTGCATCTTCTCCAGGAACAGGGTTGGGAAATATTGTCATATAGAATCATGTTGATAAGGGTTCACAGAGCAAATATATGTTTTAAAGTAATATATTTATCCATTTACACATCTGATGTTGTCAGTCATAAATAGAGGATGACTAAACACTTAAGTGCTGCACTCTTATAACAATTAAAAAAAATATATAGATATTTATTTTTAGTACTATGAGGAACCATAGTGGCACTTCTGACTCTCTCGGTGTCCTATGCAAAATAAAATACAAAAATTCTCTCCATTTAGTTCACAATTTGTGATGTATAAATGTACAATACGTAATCTGCTTGTTAATGTCGTAGATCGTGGCTTTTTGGTTTCAAGTGTGGTGTTTTTTCTTTCTTGTAGACACATTTATACGGAAGCTTGTTTCTGCCACAGAATAAAAATAAAAAGGTAATTGTGACTTTTTATTTCACAACTGATTTTTTCCTCGCAGTTTCAAGTTTGTCTCATAATTCAGACTTTTTTTCCTCAGAATTGTGAGATATAACTATGCAATTGTGAGTTATCAAGTCGAGTTGTGAGGGGAAAAAAATTATATTTTCTTGTTTTATATCTCATAATTCTAACTATACAACTGAAAAAAGTATAGAAAATAAAACTTGCAATTATGAGAAAAAGCAAAAATTGCAATTTTGAGTTTATACCTCATAATTCTGAGAAAGATATCATAATAAAAAGTTGCAGTTAATCTTTTTTTTATGTTTTTTTTTTACATTGTTTTTTTAATTTTACTTTTTATTTTTTAATTACATAGCAGAAACAAGTTTCAAGCCCAATTTCCATGGTACTATAGCATTTTTGCGTTATTGGTAGACCCACAAAAATCTTATGCACCTTTTTTACCCCAATTGTGCTGGACATTGTGGAATGAATTTAATAGATTTGGCACTGATAATTAATTAATTTATTTATTTATTTATATGATGTTGATTAGCTTGCCAGTCCTAATCCTTCTTACATGATATAATTTTTTTCTAAAAATGTAAAAAAATATATGATGTTATGTAAGCTCATAGTGTAACAACAATTTTCAACATGACTTTTCTTATAATATAATAGGGTAGTATATGAGAAATGTATTATATTATAAACACACTGCAGCAATTTATAATGTATTCACAGTTCACAGGTAACACCACCACATAATGTATCAAATAACATCAACACACAGAGATGCAAACTTTCAAAGTGAGATAATTACAAATCAGTATGAATTAACTGTTATCAATCAAATATACACAGTATTATTTTGCTGTACTCTGCAAGTTTCATTTGGCTTAATCTTTACACATTAAAAAAAAACTATAAGAGACAGGTCTTTGAAATATATACAATGTTATTTCGGAGTGTTTTCAAATAAACCACAAACTGATAACACCAAATAATAATATGTAAAATAGCATTAGTTTTGACTCATGATTGGCCACTGCTGGATTTAGTCATGTGATAAAGCATTTAAAAGAACACACATGACAATCATTGTCAAAACTGTTTGCACCGCAGCAGCAGCGTAGATAAACACAACGAATCACGTTTGCATCCCTCAACACTATGAAGACAGTTGCTCTGTTTCTGTTTCTGACTGGTCTTTTGGGCCGTGCACGAGGTGAGTGACTTTAATTAACGATCCTTTTGAACTGCAGTGTTTATTTTTGTGCTATTTGATATTTGAATATATTCCAAACTGAATTTGATTTGATGTCTATCTCCACACAGGCTGGCAGAACAGCTATGACGGGCCTCTAAACTTTAACTGTCCTGCAGGCCAGTCAATATCCTCCATAACGAGGTGAGTACCACTTATTAATATGCATTCAACTTTTATAAATATATATAAACTTCAAGGCATAAAATTCACAAGTAGTGTGCAGACATCCCACCCCGCAAAAAACTCATTTCCGGGAGATAGCACTCGCCAGTATCAGTTTAAATGAACATCTAAATGATTTAAATTAAATCATTATTAAAAAAAACCTGTATGGTTTGGTTCATTCCGATGAATTGTGAACAGAAGGAGAAGCATTGAAAACACAAGTACAAATGGTAAATTCATCACTGTTGACAACTTCTGACAGAATCACCAAAAATGCATTTCAACACTTTGCTTGATTTCCAGGATATTGTGTATAATTTGCAGGCATCAGGGAGTCGGGGTGTCTGTGTTTGTTAGGGTTAGCTTTGCCATGCATGGACGTAATAAATTGTTAGAAAACTCCTGAAATTTCTAAATATTAATGCAATTAAAATATGCAATTTTGCATTTTTCCTCATGCCAACTTATGTTAACAAAGCGAAAACAGCAATCACCATGAGGACCGGCTTTGGGACTTTGGCTGCCAAGCCACCTTTGGCCAGAGCGCAGAATGTTCCTGGACAAATTACGTCAACGACTTCGACCAAGCGCTCCTCTTTGAGTGTCCAGCAGGACATGTGATGGCAGGAATGAGCAGCTACCACAACAACTACTATGAGGACAGACGGTGAGCTCTGATCCACTGATTCTCATCTGTGACGCTGGAGCACAAAAACATTCATAAGTAACACAGGTATATTTGTAGCAATAGACAACAATACACTGTTTGGGTCAAAACTATTGATTTTTCTTTTATGCCAAAAATCATTAGGATATTAAGTAAAGATCATGTTCCATGAAGATATTTTGTAAGTTTCCTACCATAAATATATCAAAACTTAATTTTTGATTAGTAATATGCATTGCTAAGAACTAAGAAGATCTTTAAAGGCAATTTTCTCCAATATTTTTTGCACTCTCAGATTCCAGACTTTCAAATAGTTGTATCTCAGCCAAACATTGTCCTTTCAGATGATGTATAACTCTCAATTTTAAAAAAAATGGTCCATGGTCATATCTGTAAACTTTGACTCATCTGAGCTGATACAATACCATGTTTTCACACAGCTGGCGGTTTTACTGCTGTAGAAGTCCATGTGTTACTACAAACTGTCATTGGACCTCGTATGTGAACTCCTTTGATGAATACTTTCACTGGACTGTGCCTTCCAGGAACATTCTGGTGGGAGCTCAAAGCTACCATCAAAATCAGGAAGAGTGGGTGTAATTTATTTACTTACTCATTATGTTATTTCTTATAAGCTACATTATATGTTCTACATTCTTGCATTTAATGCCTTTAATCACTGTTGCCTGTCTAATTACTGCTGCTAGTGGTTCAATAAAAATTGCAAACAGTGAGGGGGAGAGGGGGCATCCCTGCCTGGTGCCCCTCTTAAGATAGAAGCTAGAGGACGTTTGGTCATTTGTCCTGACACATGCTGTTGGAGAGTTATATAATATTTTTAACCAGTTTATGAAAGAGTTTCCAAAACCAAATTTGTGTAAAGTTGCAAATAGAAAATTCCAGTTAACCCTATCAAAAGCTTTTTCTGCATCTAGAGACAATATTGTAATTTGAAGGTTTCTATTGCATGAATAGTCTATCAAGTTAAGTAACCTACGTGTATTTGTTGAGGAGTGCCTCCCTTTTATGAAACCAGTTTGGTCGGAATGAATTATGAGAGGGGTTATCTTCTCTATTCTTTTTGAGATAGCTTTGCAGATTATTTTAGTGTCCACATTAATAAGGGATATTGGACGATAGCTAGTAGGTAATACGGGGTCTTTGCCTGGTTTTAGTAAGAGACTAATGTTGGCAGAATTCATATTTGGTGGAAGTCTGCCATTTTCTTTGGTTTCCTGCAACATTCTGTAGAATGTTGGTGCCAGAATAGCCCAGAATTCTTTATAGAATTCTGCTGGAAAGCCATCTGGACCTGGAGCCTTTTTATTGGGCATACTGTTCAAAGCTTCCTGAAGTTCATCTGATGTCAGTGGAGAATCCAATGCCATCGCTTGATTGTCTGTTAATTTCGGAAGAGTTATATTGTCAAGAAATTGGTCAATTTCGTCTTTAGATGGGTTTATCTGTGGAGAATATAAAGATTCGTAAAAATCTCTGAAAGTGTTGTTTATTCTTTCAGGGTCATATACTGTATCCCCAGTTAAATCTTTAACAGCACATATAGTTGTTTTTTCTTTATTTATTTTTAACTGGTTCGCTAGGAATTGACCTGATTTGTTACCATATTCAAATTCTTGCCAGCGAAGTCTTTGTGCTAAGAATTTAGTTTTTTTATTAATAATTTCATTTAATTCTAGTTTTGCTTTACATATTTTTTTTCAGCATTTCCTGTTCCTGGGAGGATACGTAGGATTCTTCTAAAGTTTTTATGGTTTCTTCTAATTCCTGAATACATTTATTTTCTCTTTTCTTTTTATGCGATGAGAATGAGATTATTCTACCTCTCATCACAGCTTTGCCTGCTTCCCAGAGAACAGATGCTGATGTTCCAGGCAGGTCATTATAATCTAAATATAAAGCCCACTCTTCTTTAAAATATTTAATAAAATCGTCATCTTTAAGTAATGATGTATTGAATCTCCAGTTATTACTTGGTGGAGTGGCCTTCTTATTTACTAGACTTAAAGAAACAGCAGCATGATCGCTGACAGCTATAGGGTTTATCTCTGTGTCTGAAATGTCACTCAGCAGTGAGCTGCTGACTAGGAAATAATCCAGACGAGAATAAGAATGATGGACATGTGAGAAGAAAGTAAATTCCCTACTGTTGGTGTGGAAAGAACGCCATGCATCGCAAAGTCCATAGTCGCTCATGTACTGTTTAACTATATTTGTGGATTCCCAATTGCGTTGAGTTCCAGCTGTACTTAGCCTGTCCATTTCTTTATTTAGTCCAAAGTTGAGGTCTCCCCCAATGATAAGTGCACAATCTAGTTGTTCAGAGAGTGCGGTAAAAAAAACATGAAAGAAAGAGGAGTCATCAACATTTGGACCATATATACTAACAATACATAACTTTTTGTCAAATATAGATAATTTAATGATTAGAAATCTACCTTCTGGATCTATAACTGTGTTGAGTACTGTGAAATTAACATTTTTATGTATTAAAATTGCTACCCCCCTTTGCCTAGAGTTATAGCAGGCTGAGAACACATTAGGAAACTCAGTTGTTTTAAGTTGATCTGTAGCTGTGGCAGATCTATGAGTCTCTTGTAATAAAACAACGTCTGCTTGTAGTTTTTTAAGGTGGCTAAATATTTTTAACTTCTTTTCTCTGGAGCCAGCTCCATTCACATTCCATGTGACAAACCTTAATGCACCCATAGATGTGTGTGTGTAGCTAATGCTGCTCGCTGCGTGTGATGCTCAAATGAATAAGATATGAGCGGGCGCGCTTGTATGCGAGTATGTCCTTCATGTCTGTGTGCGCTGTAAGGTCTGAGTGGTTGCGTTAATGCTGAGTGTATATGTACATGGTCGTGCCATGCAGATGTGTGATATAGGGTGTTGTGTTTATATGTGTAATAAAGCAGGTGATCGGTGCAGTGAAAGGAGTTGGAAGTAAGAAAGACATACAAAGAAGCAAGCATAGAGGGAAGCATAGAGGGAAACGAAAACATTGCAAAATTATTTAAACGCTGCGGAGACTGACTGTACGTGTTTGTTATGATATCGTGTTAAATTATCGAAATTACATAAATAGTTAGAGGTAAATGGAAGAACAAGCGAGGAAAGAGAGAAAAAAAAAGATAAATATAACGGGTTCTTATCTGGAGTGGTGTTAATATAACCACGGAGTGGTACTGAGGTTGCAGTAGAGTTGCCCGTCTACGTATAGCCGATCCACAGCGATGACAGCTCGGGAGCCCTTTTGGATGAGACTGCGTCGGATTGGGAACAGAATTTTGCGTCGCTCCAGGATTTCTTTGGGGAACTGATCGTTTACGCCGAAGTCTGTTCCTTTCAGCTCCCTGCCGCGACTCTTCACCTGCTCTTTCTGCTTGAAATATCCGAATTTGGCCACAATGGGACGCGGCCTCGGGGCTCCAGGTTTCTTCGCTCCCATCCGATGGGCTCTTTCGAAACTGATGTTTTCCACGGTGTCTTCCGGAAGCTTCAGGTAAGTTTTGATAAAGTTTTTAACCGTAGCTTCTGGGTCCTCTTCGGCAGATTCCGGGATGCCTGAAAACACCAGGTTATCTCTCATGCTACGGGCCTGGAGATCGATGACAGTCTCTTTTATTTATTTTTTTTCTTCACTTAGATGGGTCATATTTTCAGTTAGAGACTTGACCGAGTCCCGTAGAGATGCGTTTTCAGCAGCGAGTGTTTCCACCTGCTGCTGGCTGAATTCCAGTGATTCCCTCAGGGATTTAAATTCACGGTGCAGGATCTCGACCAGGGACAACCTCGCGTCGAAGCTGGACAACCGCTTGTCGATTGAATCCAGGATCTCGGTAAAGCTTTTACCCGTCGGCGATGTTGTTTCAGGCGAGTCTGCCGGGCGACTTCTTTTGGAAGACGGCGTCTCGCTTTTGGCTGGAGAACATGCATTTTGTTTTTTCTTCATGACTATAACGTCGAAGCACCAGTCGATGTATTCCTGAAGAGTTTCTAAATTTTCCTCGCTGTCCTCGTTGTTCATTCAGTTTTTCCGCCAAGTCTCCAGCGTCTGACGTCACCTACAGCATTTCCCTCAGCGTAGCCGTCCCAGGGGGGGCACCATCTCATTTGCTCAAAAAATATATCTAAAAAAAATTAATTCTATATTAATATTAACATACATATACATAATTAAAAATATAAACATGATCTTGAATAAACATTAAATATATATCATATTCTCTGACAGTTCATGATGAATATTCTCTCATGATCCTAATAAATAAATGCAAGTTGAAAACAAAACTGTGGCTGATCTCTTTGTGAAATTCATGAGTGTGTGTGTGCATGAGTTAGTTCAGGCAAGAATAATAATAAAAAAGCTTAAATTCTATATTAGTTCTCAGTTTATGCTTGTAGAAATTAAGGCATAAAATTAAGCAAAAACCTACTCAATTGCGGCATGCATAATTAATGCATGCTTTTTCCTGAAAAGCAGCTTTTTCCTGCTGTTTTCCTGCTTTATGTACAGTGTTTTATCATTGTCAGGTTTACTAACTTGCGTGCTGTTTTGTGAATCATCCATGTTATGTTTCTGTCATTGTGTACCCAGTATTGTGAGGTCTCTGTTACTTAATTCCATATGACATTAAAAAAATTAAAATAAAATCTGCATGCAAAAGCTTGCACAAAAAAAGTGAATTTAACTTATTGTTTTTATAGTATAAGTAGCAGCACATAATGTCTAAACTGTAATAATAATGTTATAAGTATTTTATTAGTAATGTAATAAAATGTTTATAATACAATCTTGAGCTCAAAATGGAATAACAATTTTTACATAATGAAAAAAACATATTCCTTTACAGTATATTTAAAATTAAAATCTAAATCCAGTCTTAAACAATTTAAATAGCCATGCAATTATTTATTATATCATTTTCTCTGACATATCATTTTTGTTTTCAGTGGCATTGCATAGCCCAATAATATCTTTAGTTTGTTATTTTCTATTTAGTTTATTACGTACAAAAATGAAAAGCACCTCTGATCGTATTGCTAAAAAATCTCAAAATAAAAATCTCTTAAACTTCTATCTTGTTTTTATATATGATCAACGGAGGGTGTTGAAACGGAGCACTTAAAGGGATAGTTCACCCAAAAATGAAAATTCTGTCATCATTTACTCACCCTCAAGTAGTTCCAAACCTGTATGAATGTCTTTGTTCTGCTGAACACAAAGGAAGATATTCTGAAGAAAGTTTGTAATCAGGCTGTTTTGGGGCACCATTGACTTCCATAGTAGGAAAAAATTACTATGGAAGTCAATGGTGCCCCAGAACTGCTCTGTTTCCCACCTTCTTCAGAATATCTTCCTTTGTGTTCAGCAGAACAAACACATTCATACAGGTTTGGAACTACTTGAGGGTGAGTAAATGATGACAGAATTTTCATTTTTGGGTGAACTATCCCTTTAACTCCCGATCTGTTAACAAATACCAATGCTTTTTAAAAATTGATCTTTGTTGACTAAGACCTTTAAAACGTACTTCTGGTCAAAGCAGCTCAAAATAATGGGGCATGTCATTATCACAAAATGAACCTTTTGAAGCTGAATGTTGAGTTCACATTATAGTCTATAAAGCCTGTACTTTACATTTTCATGTTATGCTAAAATGTGTTACATTGAAACATGCATCAAAACAAGTTAAGCAGTTTCAACTTTTTTATTAGTTACACAAGCTTCAACTTTTTCTAAAACCAGTTTATTATAATTTAAGTTGAAATGGCTTATACAGATAATTTAATTGTCATTTAATTCATCAACTGAACCCAAGGTTTGTTTTTCATCGCGTGCTCATGAGTTGAATCAGGGGTGTTTGAATAGGAAAATACAGTAAATATGTGCTGTTGTATTTCCTCCAGGAACAGGGTTGCGAAATATTGTTCAACAGAATCATGTTGACTCCAAAGACAAAGGTTTACAGAGCAAATATATGTTTTTAAGTGATATATTTATCATTTACTCATCTAATGTTGTCAGTCATAAATAGAAGACGACTGTAAACATTGTGACACTGACCATACAAACATCATTTGTCAGATGACAGATTTTCTTGCTTCCATTAAACTTCTCAAGTCATGTTGAAGACATTCTGATATTCATGTAAATGTTTCTATTCAAATTTACACTCCTATTATTATGCTTATAAAATAATTTACACTGAAACATAAATTAAAAAGTGTTGTTAAAGTTTGTGTATCGCTTCCTGAAAAAAGGTATTCATATGCTATATACATTGTTATTGTTCAAACACTAATTACTTTATCAATTAGAAATAATTATGATTTATTCAGAACACCTGGAACCCAATTTTATTTCATATTGGCTGATTTTACAGTACTACAAGACACTCTCATATACATTTACAGCCTTATACCTATCTGCTTTTTTCTTCTTAAATTCTTAGGTCAGTAATGACCGTATATTTCCATCTAGTCTTCATTTCAGATTTGAATTTGAGTGTATTTGTGAGAGTCTCAGCATTGCACTTTGGTACAATACTTGTACTTCCAGCGCCGGTCTCTGAAAAGCATGTAAAAATACATCATATTAGTATTGAATAGGCAGTTTCATGTGCTATTATGATTCCAGCATCATATTTACGTCTCCTGAACACCTTTATCAATATTCAAATTAACCAAATTATTCAAGTCAGGAAGACAGGTCACACATGCTGCAACATTAAATGAGTTAATTGCATTAACATCTCTCATTATTAAATGTTTTGAGAAGTCTTGTAAAAAGAGGCGTAATTAACAACCAAATTTGGTCTTGATCTTAATTTAGTTAGTTGGGTTTAAGATTTCTTAACTGAAAGAACTTAAATTAATAGCCAGAAGGTGGAGTGTGTGAATAGCTATAAATATCTGCCGACAATTATTGCTAATAAATTGTGTTTTGCATCTTGTAATAAGGAAGCAGCCAATCATTATCTCAAAGCAATCCCTCCAGGCTCACATGAAGCCTGTCTACGAGCACGTCGGGTTATTTTGGGGAGCTGTACTTACTCGTGTTTATTGTTATGGTAGCTTTCAGCACCCACCAGGTAGTTATGGTTTGGTACGGTCCAGTGGAAATACTCATCAAAGCTGTTCACATAAGTAGTCCACTCACAGTCAGAGGTACAGATGTCAATACTTCTACAGCAGTAAAACTGCCACCTGTGTGAAAACACAATAATGACATCGGCCCGGGGTGAAAACAGTCCAAAATCAGAGCTCACCGTCTGTCCTCGCGCTTGTTGTTGTGATAGCTGCTCATTCCTGTCATGATGTGGTGTGGTGGACACTCAAAGGTGAACTTTTGGTCAAAATCATTGACGTTAGGTGACAAGAAACAGTCTGAAGCGGAATCAAAGGTGTCTTTGCAGCCAAACTCCCACATTCTGTCCTCGTGATGATTGTGATGTTGGCTTAGGCAGGGAAACATGATGTTCTGATTATATATAGGTACTTTTCTATTGTATTTCATTTATAAAACAAAAGCATTGTTTTTTAGAATTCATACTTTAACTTAAGTACTTTTGATGGGGAATTTCGTCTCTTGCTCATTTACAAACCAAATATGATCATTTTCATCCTAACAGGATCATTTTTTTTGCCAATTTTTCAAGAGTTGCATGCAAAATAAATTGTATTTTATGTGCATTCTTGGACACAATACATGTCTTAATATAGTAATATTTTGACAGTATCTCTACCTTTACTAAAGTACAGACTGCTCTCTACTCACCTCTTTATGTAGGATATTGACTGTCCCGAAGGGCACTTAAAGTCTAGAGGCTCATCGAAAGTGTTCTCCCAGCGTAATTCTGTCAAATTTGATTCAGACTGAACACTTAACATCAAGCATATCTACCGTACCGTTTAATTCAATTAAACAGTTTCTCTTAAAGTTTCCCACCTTGTCCGTTGACCAAGAGACCCGTCAGCAGTAGAAATGAAGCAGCTCTCCTCATGGTGTGGTGGAGTGAAGTTACAAGACAACTTGAGACAAAACTTCTGCTTTTATAAGGCCTTCAGGACTTATGGTCACCTATACGTAACATAAGGTCAGTCTGTTAATTAACAATGTTTGAACAGGTTTGAACAGGTAAAAAACAAACCTTTAATTATTAGCAGAAATGTTTTAGTTGCCAGCTCTTGGCATCGTTGAGAGGAAGTACAGGATCACAGAAAATAAGATTAAGTTCAAGAGTTTTACTGATATAAAGCATGAACTTTTCTGGTATTTCTTGCATGAAATATCTTACTATCTGTGCCAGGTCAAATTACATTTATTTTATTGACTCTTTTGGAGAATCTTTGACACAGTTCAGCCAGTCTGACCTGCTTAACTGTGTTGCGTTGTTCATGTTTATCAGGGAATCATGGATTTCTGACTGTGGGAAAATAGTAGGTGTACCTTTACCAGTAAAGATAGATAAGCAGAGCTGTAGTTAAACATGCCATGTTAGTGTTGTTTGAGTGCTTGATTTTTGAAAAGATAAGTGGTGTAAATTTACTCAGGGAAGGCTAAGGCTCGTTGTACTGAGATAAATATATTATTTGACTTTATAGAATATTTTTTAAATAATACAATTTGCTTTGTTTAGGCAAATTCTCAAATAATTACACTCGCAATTAATCATGAAACTCTTGAAATGGATTTATTTCTTAATAAAAAAGGTGTGGTGTTAAATAATCATGGCATTTTATGGGTCAACAATTGCATTACTAAATAACTCATCTGTAAAGTAAATAAAATGTCGGACTTTTTTCTTGCAGTTGCAAATTATAAAGTCAGAATTGGAAGATATAAACTTGAAATTGTGTGAAAAAAGTCATAATTGTGAGCTAAATAGTCACAGTATACTTCTAATTTATACCAGAATTGTGAGATTAAACTCATAATTACGATGTATAAACTTGCATTTGCTAATTATAAGGTCAGAATTGCGAAAATACCAAATCAATCTTTTAGATGCTGTGCGATGCGATTGGTCCACTGATTAGTCTGGTTATCCAATCACATCCTCTGTTGAGGCAAATTCACATAAGTTTTTTGTTGTGCATCGAGGGATTTATTCAGTAAATGTGTTTCCATCATGGTATATGCAAGCCTTCTTAACAGATAAAAAATAAATATCTGCCTCAGTTGAGTGCATATGTTTTATGATGCACATTTTTGGAATTTATACAGAGCTTTTTATGCAATATCCACAAAATTATGCAAAATCCACGAAAATATTGTAAATATGTGCTGTTGCATCTTCTCCAGGAACAGGGTGGGAAATATTGTCTTATAGAATCATGTTGATGAGGGCCAAAGATAAGGGTTCACAGAGCAAATATATGTTTTAAAGTACTATATTTATCCATTTACACATCCAATATTGTCAGTCATAAATAGAGGATGACTAAACACTTAAGTGCTGTGCTCTTATAACAATTTTTTTTATATATTTATTTTTTGTAATATGAGTAACCATAGTGGCACTTCTGACTCTCTTGGTGTCCTATGCAAAATAAAATACAAAAATACTCTCCATTTAGTGCACAATTTGTGATGTGTAAATGTGCAATACGTAATTTTGTATGACAATGTTTGTCATCTCACAATTCTGTCTTTACAACTAAAAAAAGTATAGAATTTTTTTTTTTTGCAATTCAGACTTCACAACTTGCAGTTTTGAGTTTATACCTCATAATTCTTAGAAAGAAATCATAATAAAAAGTTGCAATTAATATTTTTTTAAAAAACATTTTTATTTATTATTATTTTTTTAATACCGAAGGAGAAATAATTTTCATGCCCAATTTCCATTACTGGTACTATAGCATTTTTGCGTTATTGGTAGACCCACAAAAATCTCTGTGCTGGACATTGTGGAATACATTTTAGTAGATTTGGCACTTTTAATTGATTTATTTATTTATATGATGTTGATTAGCTTGCCAGTCCTAGTCCTCCTTACATGATATCATATTTTTCTAAAAATGTAGAAAAAAAATATGATATTATGTAAGCTCATAGTGTAACAACAATTTTCAACATGACTTTTCACATAATATAATAGGGTAGTATATGAGAAATGTATTATATTATAAACACACTGCAGCAATTTATAATGTAATCACAGTTCATAAGGTAACACCACCACATAATGTATCAAATAACATCAATACACAGTTCAATCAAATATACACAGTATCATTTTGCTGTACTCTGCAATGTTACAATGTTATTTCAGGGTGTTTTCAAATAAACCACAAACTGATAACACCAAATAATAATATGTAAAATAGCATTAGTTTTGACTCATGATTGGCCACTGCTGGATTTAGTCATGTGATAAAGCATTTAAAAGAACACGCATGACAATCATTGTCAAAACTGTTTGCACCGCAGCAGCAGCATAGATAAACACAACGAATCACGTTTGCATCCCTCAACACTATGAAGACCGTTGCTCTGTTTCTGTTTCTGACTGGTCTTTTGGGCCGTGCACAAGGTGAGTGACTTTAAACGATCCTTTTGAACTGCAGCATTTCTTTTTGTGCTATTTGAATATATTCCAAACTGAATTTGGTTTGATGTCTATCTTCACATAGGTTGGCAGAACAACTATGACGGGCCTCTAAACTTTAACTGTCCTGCAGGCCAGTCAATATCCTCCATAACGAGGTGAGTACCACTTATTAATATGCATTCAACTTTTATAAACATGTAATAAACTTCAAGGCATAAAATTCACAAGTAGTGTGCAGACATCCCACCCCACAAAAACTCATTTCTGGGAGATAGCACTCTCCAGTATCAGTTTAAATGAACATTTAAATGATTTAAATTAAATCATTGTTTAAAAAACCCTGTTTGGTTTGGTTCATTCCGATGAATTCCAAACAGAAGGAGAAGCATTCAAAATGCAAGTGCAAATGGTAAATTCATCACTGTTGACAACTTCTGACAGAATCACCAAAAATGCATTTCAACACTTTGCTTGATTTCCAGGATATTGTGTATAATTTGCAGGCATCAGGGAGTCGGGGTGTCTGTGTTTGTTAGGGTTAGCTTTGCCATGCATGGACGTAATAAATTGTTAGAAAACTCCTGAAATTTCTAAATATTAATGCAATTAAAATATGCAATTTTGCATTTTTCCTCATGCCAACTTATGTTAACAAAGTGAAAACAGCAATCTCTATAAGGACCGGCTTTGGGACTTTGGCTGCCAAGCCACCTTTGGCCAGAGCGCAGAATGTTCCTGGACAAATTACGTCAACGACTTCGACCAAGCGCTCCTCTTTGAGTGTCCAGCAGGACATGTGATGGCAGGAATGAGCAGCTACCACAACAACTACTATGAGGACAGACGGTGAGCTCTGATCCACTGATTCTCATCTGTGACGCTGGAGCACAAAAACATTCATAAGTAACACGGGTATATTTGTAGCAATAGCCAACAATACATTGTATGGGTCAAAACTATTGATTTTTCTTTTATGCCAAAAATCATTAGGATATTAAGTAAAGATCACGTTTCATGAAGATATTTTGTAAGTTTCCTACCATAAATATATCAAAACTTAATTTTTGATTAGTAATATGCATTTCTAAGAACTAAGAAGATCTTTAAAGGCAATTTTCTCCAATATTTTTTGCACTCTCAGATTCCAGACTTTCAAATAGTTGTATCTCAGCCAAACATTGTCCTTTCAGATGATGTATAACTCTCAATTTTAAAAAAAATGGTCCATGGTCATATCTGTAAACTTTGACTCACCTGAGCTGATACAATACCATGTTTTCACACAGCTGGCGGTTTTGGTGCTGTAGAAGTCCATGTGTTACTACAAACTGTCATTGGACCTCGTATGTGAACTCCTTTGATGAATACTTCCACTGGACTGTGCCTTCCATGAACGTTCTGGTGGGAGCTCAAAGCTACCATCAAAATCAGGAAGAGTGGGTGTTATTTATTTACTTACTCATTATGTTATTTCTTATAAGTCATATGTGAAGCTATTTGAAGTCAAGCATGTCAGATTGTGTGCTCTGTTGCTCACTGATGTTGCACTTCTTTCAGAGATCGACGATGGAGGTATAAGGTCTGTGTCCAGTACAGATGTTAAGTACTGACGCTCCATGTACGCAAAGTACGAAGCGTAGCCGTCCCAGGGGGGGCACCATCTCATTTACTCAAAAAATATATCTAAAAAAAATTAATTCTATATTAATATTAACATACATATACATAATTAAAAATATAAACGTGATCTTGAATAAACATTAAATATATATCATATTCTCTGACAGTTCATGATGAATATTCTCTCATGATCCTAATAAATAAATGCAAGTTGAAAACAAAACTGTGGCTGATCTCTGTGTGAAATTCATGAGTGTGTGTGTGTGTGTGTGCATGAGTTAGTTCAGGCAAGAATAATAAAAAAAAAAGCTTAAATTCTATATTAGTTCTCAGTTTATGCTTGTAGAAATTAAGGCATAAAATTAAGCAAAAACCTACTCAATTGCGGCATGCATAATTAATGCATGCTTTTTCCTGAAAAGCAGCTTTTTCCTGCTGTTTTCCTGCTTTATGTACAGTGTTTTATCATTGTCAGGTTTACTAACTTGCGTGCTGTTTTGTGAATGATCCATGTTATGTTTCTGTCATTGTGTACCCAGTATTGTGAGGTCTCTGTTACTTAATTCCATATGACATTAAAAAAATTAAAATAAAATCTGCATGCAAAAGCTTGCACAAAAAAGTGAATTTAACTTATTGTTTTTATAGTATAAGTAGCAGCACATAATGTCTAAACTGTAATAATAATGTTATAAGTATTTTATTAGTAATGTAATAAAATGTTTATAATACAATCTTGAGCTCAAAATGGAATAACAATTTTTACATAATGAAAAAAACCTATTCCTTTACAGTATATTTAAAATGAAAATCTAAATCCAGTCTTAAACAATTTAAATAGCCATGCAATTATTTATTATATCATTTTCTCTGAAATATCATTTTTGTTTTCAGTGGCATTGCATAGCCCAATAATATCTTTAGTTTGTTATTTTCTATTTAGTTTATTACGTACAAAAATGAAAAGCACCTCTGATCGTATTGCTAAAAAATCTCAAAATAAAAATCTCTTAAACTTCTATCTTGTTTTTATATATGATCAACGGAGGGTGTTGAAACGGAGCACTTAAAGGGATAGTTCACCCAAAAATGAAAATTCTGTCATCATTTACTCACCCTCAAGTAGTTCCAAACCTGTATGAATGTGTTTGTTCTGAACACAAAGGAAGATATTCTGAAGAAAGTTTGTAATCAGGCTGTTTTGGGGCACCATTGACTTCCATAGTAGGACAAAATTACTATGGAAGTCAATGGTGCCCCAGAACTGCTCTGTTTCCCACCTTCTTTTGTTTCCCAGCAGCTCAAAATAATGGGGCATGTCATTATCACAAAATTAACCTTTTGAAGCTGAATGTTGAGTTCACATTATAGTCTATAAAGCCTGTACTTTACATTTACATGTTATGCTAAAATGTGTTACATTGAAACATGCATCAAAACAAGTTAAGCAGTTTCAACTTTTTTATTAGTTACACAAGCTTCAACTTTTTCTAAAACCAGTTTATTATAATTTAAGTTGAAATGGCTTATACAGATAATTTAATTGTCATTTAATTCAGCAACTGAACCCAAGGTTTGTTTTTCATCGCGTGCTCATGAGTTGAATCAGGGGTGTTTGAATAGGAAAATACAGTAAATATGTGCTGTTGTATTTCCTCCAGGAACAGGGTTGCGAAATATTGTTGATTGACAGATGTTCTTGCTTCCTTTTTTTTTTTTTTTTTTTTTTGGCCTGTCAGTAGCACAGATAACACATGACAGTACATATGCGTGGCTATGCTATCATCATTCACAGCCTTTTTTCTTTTTCTTTTTTTTTTATTTTCATTAATTAATTAATTTAATTTTATATACCCTTTTACTTAACCACACTGTGACAGACAAGACCAGGGGACAGAGAAAACAAGAGAGAGAAAGAAGAAAGGAAAAAAAAAAAAAAAATAAAAAGGTTGTGGGGAAAGTCAACAGAGAAGGGGGAGAGAGAGAGAGAAAAAAGGAGAATGGGGGATAGAGAGAGAGAGGGAAAAAAAACAAAAACAAAAAAAAACAGACAATTTGCTTCGATACCTGCTGACAAAAAGAGAAAACAACAGAAGAAAACAACAGAAGACACAACATCATAGAGACTGCAGCAACAACCAACATCTGTATGAATCACAATAAATTCTAAATGTTAAATGTTATTGAGCAGTACACATAACTAATATTACAAAATAAGTTTTGAAGCAACAGCAGATCAAGACAATGTGTGTCTGTGAGCACCTGTTTTTATACCAATGTGAATGCTTGAGTGTACACCTGTGTGTGTGAGCGCGCTTGTGTTCATAAGGTTCCTCCATGTAAATGTTTAATAGTGTGTGTGGGGAACAACAACCCCATCCCGCAAGGCATGAAGCAGGCATGGAAAAGACCCGGGCCCCAAACATCCGGGGGCCCCCCAGGGCACGGGACCCCCAGGAGAACCACCGCAGGGACAACCACGGCCTCCACCCAGAAAAGGGCAGAGGAGAGCCCGAAGGTGGGACCTCCGACAGCCACAGTGTAGACGCCCCAGGGTGCCGTGGCGGCAAGCACGCAGGCTCCACCGGCAGCCGACCACACCAGGGCGGACCGGGCCCTGGGCCCGGAGACCCAAAGGCCCCCCACCCCACAATCGGGGCCCAGCAGGGCCATTAGGGCCAGGCCCCGCCAAGCGACCGCCGAGAGTGGGCCGGCGCTCACCCGAGCATCCTGCCCCGGTGCGAGAAACCACCAACGCACCGGCGGCATCCTCCACCGGCAGGGCATGGTGGTGGGGTGGGGGTCGACTAAGATGATGAGTGAGGTGGAGTCTAAGGCCCGACCTGACACATAGACGTAGACGAACAAGCACACATGTACACAAGCATACGTTCCCACCCTCATGCACGCAAACGAATATTCACACCCTTGCCCCACATGTAGACACACAAAAATGGACACGGTACCCACACTCACACTCCCCATATGCACTCTTTACTCCTAGGTCCAGGCACCACCACCCCCAGAGGGGTAGTCAGCGCCCGATCCCGGAGCTGAACCCCCTTCGCTCTGGCGTGGAGACAGGAAGACCACCCCGGTCCCCGCAGCAGCAGAGAAAACCAACAGCCCAGACCCCGACCGGGCGGCCAGCTCATCCTCACAGCCCCCGGCCCCAGACAGAGAACAGAGAACAGGGGTGTGAGAAAAAAAATAAAATAAATAAAGATCCCATGCTTCACCTCACCCGCTCAAATGTAGTGTTGGTGTGTGTTGTTCTAATGTGCTTTAAAACAGGGGTGCTTTAAAACAGGGGAGGGGCACCCTCCACAAGCTTGTGTCAGCTCGTCCCCTCCCTAGAGCCCTCAATGTCTATGTGCAACTTAAAATTGAGAAGTGGGCACTGGCACCAGAGGGAAGGCTGAATGAACAGACCGCCCTCCGGATGCCATTCAGTGTGCCCACCCCCAAGGCCCTATATGTATGTGTCATGTGACAGTAAGTAATGAGAATGTCTAAACTGTAATGTGTAATTGAGATGCAGGCGGCCACGAGGAGACAGAGGAGTACCACCTCCCCCGCATCCCAGCGACGCACCCGCACCTCAAAACCCTACCTATGTGTTGGTGTGATGGAGCAGGAGAAGTGAAGCCTTAGGGATGGGGAGGAAAGCATCAGAGGGGGCAAAATACCCCCCCCCCTCTGGAGCCAGCTCCCCCACTGACCTCCATAGGCACCCCTGCTACCCCAAATCTGCCCAGGGCGGGGGGCCCAGGCCCATCCAGACCAGGGCCCATGGCAGCCCGGGGCGGCCCATCAGACCCCACAGCAGAGGAAAAACTACCCCACCCCATCATTCAGTCAGCTCCCAGACTACATAAGACAATAAGACACCCAGGTAAAGCCCGTTTGCCCCGCCTCAATTAGACCCCCCCCCCCCCGCGGAGGCACCGATGCATCGAAGACCCCCACACCAGAGTCGGGCCCAAGCGCATGCACCAACCCATGCTCCCGGCGGCACACCAACCAGGACCCAAGCCCCCCAGGCCCAGCCGTAACCCCAACCCGGAGGCAGAGCGCCCCCAGAACCCCAAGCCCCCCCCGGACCAATCCCGGAACAGTGCGGCCGCCAGGTTGGCAACCTACGTCCGCCGGCACAGGCTATATACGTTGCTATTGTTCAAACACTAATTATTTTATCAATTAGAAATAATTATGATTTATTCAGAACACCTGGAACCCAATTTTATTTCATATTGGCTGATTTTACAGTACTACAAGACACTCTCATATACATTTACAGCCTTATACCTATCTGCTTTTTTCTTCTTAAATTCTTAGGTCAGTAATGACCGTATGTTTCCATCTAGTCTTCATTTCAGATTTGAATTTGAGTGTATTTGTGAGAGTCTCAGCATTGCACTTTGGTACAATACTTGTACTTCCAGCGCCGGTCTCTGAAAAGCATGTAAAAATACATCATATTAGTATTGAATAGGCAGTTTCATGTGCTATTATGATTCCAGCATCATATTTACGTCTCCTGAACACCTTTATCAATATTCAAATTAACCAAATTATTCAAGTCAGGAAGACAGGTCACACATGCTGCAACATTAAATGAGTTAATTGCATTAACATCTCTCATTATTAAATGTTTTGAGAAGTCTTGTAAAAAGAGGCGTAATTAACAACCAAATTTGGTCTTGATCTTAATTTAGTTAGTTGGGTTTAAGATTTCTTAACTGAAAGAACTTAAATTAATAGCCAGAAGGTGGAGTGTGTGAATAGCTATAAATATCTGCCGACAATTATTGCTAATAAATTGTGTTTTGCATCTTGTAATAAGGAAGCAGCCAATCATTATCTCAAAGCAATCCCTCCAGGCTCACATGAAGCCTGTCTACGAGCACGTCGGGTTATTTTGGGGAGCTGTACTTACTCGTGTTTATTGTTATGGTAGCTTTCAGCACCCACCAGGTAGTTATGGTTTGGTACGGTCCAGTGGAAATACTCATCAAAGCTGTTCACATAAGTAGTCCACTCACAGTCAGAGGTACAGATGTCAATACTTCTACAGCAGTAAAACTGCCACCTGTGTGAAAACACAATAATGACATCGGCCCGGGGTGAAAACAGTCCAAAATCAGAGCTCACCGTCTGTCCTCGCGCTTGTTGTTGTGATAGCTGCTCATTCCTGTCATGATGTGGTGTGGTGGACACTCAAAGGTGAACTTTTGGTCAAAATCATTGACGTTAGGTGACAAGAAACAGTCTGAAGCGGAATCAAAGGTGTCTTTGCAGCCAAACTCCCACATTCTGTCCTCGTGATGATTGTGATGTTGGCTTAGGCAGGGAAACATGATGTTCTGATTATATAGGTACTTTTCTATTGTATTTCATTTACAAAACAAAAGCATTGTTTTTTAGAATTCATACTTTAACTTAAATACTTTTGATGGGGAATTTTGTCTCTTGCTCATTTACAAACCAAATATGATAATTTTCATCCTAACAGGATAATTTTTTTTGCCAATTTTTCAAGAGTTGCATGCAAAATAAATTGTATTTTATGTGCATTCTTGGACACAATACATGTTTTTGTCCCTTTATATTTTGACTCTTAATATAGTAATATTTTGACAGTATCTCTACCTTTACTAAAGTACAGACTGCTCTCTACTCACCTCTTTATGTAGGATATTGACTGTCCCGAAGGGCACTTAAAGTCTAGAGGCTCATCGAAAGTGTTCTCCCAGCGTAATTCTGTCAAATTTGATTCAGACTGAACACTTAACATCAAGCATATCTACCGTACCGTTTAATTCAATTAAACAGATTCTCTTAAAGTTTCCCACCTTGTCCGTTGACCAAGAGACCCGTCAGCAGTAGAAATGAAGCAGCTCTCCTCATGGTGTGGTGGAGTGAAGTTACAAGACAACTTGAGACAAAACTTCTGCTTTTATAAGGCCTTCAGGACTTATGGTCACCTATACGTAACATAAGGTCAGTCTGTTAATTAACAATGTTTGAACAGGTTTGAACAGGTAAAAAACAAACCTTTAATTATTAGCAGAAATGTTTTAGTTGCCAGCTCTTGGCATCGTTGAGAGGAAGTACAGATCACAGAAAATAAGATTAAGTTCAAGAGTTTTACTGATATAAAGCATGAACTTTTCTGGTATTTCTTGCATGAAATATCTTACTATCTGTGCCAGGTCAAATTACATTTATTTTATTGACTCTTTTGGAGAATCTTTGACACAGTTCAGCCAGTCTGACCTGCTTAACTGTGTTGCGTTGTTCATGTTTATCAGGGAATCATGGATTTCTGACTGTGGGAAAATAGTAGGTGTACCTTTACCAGTAAAGATAGATAAGCAGAGCTGTAGTTAAACATGCCATGTTAGTGTTGTTTGAAAAGATAAGTGGTGTAAATTTACTCAGGGAAGGCTAAGGCTCGTTGTACTGAGATAAGATAAATATATTATTTTACTTTATAGTATATTTTTTAAATAATACAATCCGATTTGTTTAGGCAAATTCTCAAATAATTACACATGAGACATTGAGATGGATTTATATCTTAATAAAAAAAGTGTGGTGTTAAATGCTAATCATGGCATTTTATGGGTCAACAATTGCATTACTAAATAACTATATATATCGGTAAATATCGGATAAATATCGGACTTGTTTTTCTTGCAGTTGCAAGTTATACAGTCAGAATTGGAAGATATAAACTTGCATTTGCGAGAAAAAAGTCAGAATTGTGAGCTAAATAGTCACAGTATGTACTTCGAATTTATACCAGAATTGTGAGATTAAACTCATAATTACGACGTATAAACTTGCATTTGCTAATTATAAGGTCAGAATTGCGAAAATACCAAATCAATCTTTTAGATGCTGTGCGATGCGATTGGTCCAATGATTAGTCTGGTTATCCAATCACATCCTCTGTTGAGGCAAATTCACATAAGTTTTTTGTTGTGCATCGAGGGATTTATTCAGTAAATGTGTTTCCATCATGGTATACGCAAGCCTTCTTAACAGATAAAAAATAAATATCTGCCTCAGTTGAGTGCATATGTTTTATGATGCACATTTTTGGCATTTATACAGAGCTTTTTATGCAATATCCACAAAATCTACATTTGGAAACAAGAAAATAGTGTTTAAGACTTTATGGCCTATTAAACCTGTGTGGTGCATGCATCCATACAGGTTTAAAAACTATATCATAGGCTATGATATAGTTTTTAAACCTGTATGGATGCATGCACGAATGCACTAATTGTGTACTTCTCCATTAAATTAAATCATTTGAAATCATGAAAATCAGAAATGAAACATGAAAGCAGAAATTGGATATGGTCATTTCCTTTAAGAAGTGTCCTTCCAAGCAACACCTCCACCATGATGCACACCAGATTTCAGCTAAAACAGAAAAAGAATGATTGATCACATCATTCAATAAATGTTTGTTAATGTTATCAAACCTGAACAGGCCTGGACAACTTCCTAAAAGATAAAAAAAAAATCAAAACTGCCTTTGCTAGAAACGTGCCAAGGTTGGATATTCCATCAGGAAAATTATCCAATACAAACAAAAATAAATAAATAAAATAAAATTAGATAGAGTATAAACTGCCTATATGCCTTATTCCTATAGAGAGTGCCTGTGAACCACATATACGTGTGTGTGTGTGTGTGTGTGTATACATGCATATACAGTATTACCACTAAGTTGTTGGTTTTGTTTAGTTTGTTTGATAACTTCACGGGTATAGGACCAATTATTCTTCAAGTACTGAAAGATTAATTAACGGAATTGTTAAGGAAGCTAAATCATTAATTGCAATCAGATCCTGAATCACTAAATACAGACTATTACCATCCCTAGTTAGTATGCTGCCTTAGTAGACACCTGCATGTCGACAGCACAGCTTTTGGAACAGAGCTGCACACACTCATATATCATATAAGAGTACATGCACACACATGCATGCACACACTGCAGGGCAGATGATCCCTCTCTACTGTCCTCACAGTGTGTGTGTGTGTGTGTGATCCAGTGTTGATTAATTACATGGGCTGGTGTGGTGCCTCAGCAGGAAACTCACCGCAACACAAACCGCCAGAAACTGCGGTAACACACACACACTCACATGTTCATTATATAGAACAGTGTTTCTTCTCTGCTTGGCTCTCGAGGTGCAACAGAAGAGAGGAGATGTGGAACAGTGTGCAGTTATTACCTGGGGGCTTCGCATTAGTGCTGCTGGAGCCTGACGCCTCATTATAGAGTGAACCGAGTCTCAAGAGCTCTGACTATATGACTGTATCCTCTCTCTCTCTCTCTGTGTGTGTGTGTGTGTGTGTGTGTGTGTGTGTGTGGATTTGACTGTTGCGTTAGGCCTCAAACACTAATATATGGATGCAGATGCTTCTAGCTATGCAATCAACACATTTTAAATGTTTTAATCTGTACGTATAGGATGCGTATATTTATCTTGGTAACGTGTTAACATTTTACAGCAATCTTTCTTTCTCTTTTTTTCTTTTCTTATGTTTAGCTACCTGAATAATACATCTGGTTTAGAAGAATAGTTCACCTAAAAATTAAAATTTGCTGAAAATGTGCTCACCCTCAGGCCATCCAAGATTAGGATGAGTTTGTTTCTTCATCAGGTTTGTAGAAATGTGTCTCTGCATCAGCGTCTCAGCAATGGATGCTCTGCAGTGAATGGGTGCCGTCAGAATGAGAGTCCAAACAGCTGATAAAAACATCACAATAATCCACAAGTAATCCACACCACTCCAGTCCATCAGTTAACATCTTGTGAAGACAAAAGCTGAAACAAATCGATCATTAAGATGTTTTTAACTAAAATACGAATCCATAATAACGCTTCCTCCAGTGAAAAGGGATCTGGTCTGAATCAGGAGAGAAATCTGCACAGATCAAGCAGCGTTTACAAGCCAAAACAGCTCTAAACAAATATGTGGCTGGATTTTGATGTGAGAAACAACAGGAGATGCACTTTTTCACTGGAGGTGTTATTATGGATTATGGACTCATATTTGAGTTAAAGCATCTTAATGATGGATTTGAAGCTTTTCTTCTCAAGATGTTAACTGATGAACTGGAGTGGTGTGGATTATTGTGATGTTTTTATCAGCTGTTTGGACTCTCATTCTGACGGCACCCATTCACTGCAGAGGATCCATTGCTGAGACAGTGATGTAGTTATTTCCAAACTTTTGACAGGTAGTGTGGCTTTATATGTAAACAATATACATCTGAAGTACTTGTTTTGATCACTAGTTAATGTTTGTGTGTGTATATGTGCACAAACCAAGGCTCCTTTGGGACAGTTTGGATTCGCACACACTGTGTTTCTAGACAATAAAATCTTCAGCCATTTAAGGTGGATGATAAACTCCATCCTCAGGCGTCCAGCAAATCCCATAGAAGGTCCCAGAATCCAAAGCAATCACTGTTGTGATGTTATGTTGGATCATAAGAAAATCATATTCACAGTTCCAATAAAAGAACAACATAAAGTCCCCAGTGGAACGGCGCTCTGGTCTGAAGGCCCCATTATAGGCCTCGGTTTCAGCGTGTTCGTTCTGCGTGTGCCGTCTGAAGCTTTTATCGTCAGGACTAACTCGAGCTCAGGATGTCGGTCGATTTTCGTTTAGATGTGTTCTGGGGCTTCGGGTTTTCAGCCATCTGCCATCATCCAATTTTATTCTCCCAACCTGATCGTTTTGACGAAAAGATAGAACAGGTCTGGCACAGTTGATGTGGTTTACAGATGCTAAACCAAAGCTTCACATCCCTGAGTTTTGCATAATAAGCTGTTTTCAAATTTGATTGCGTTGTGTTTGGTAAACAGCCTGCTGTAAGACAAAAAGGTAAACAGTTGTAAATTTGATGTCTGTTTAAGGGTTTGTTCACAAATAATTGAACATTTTCATCATTTACTGTACAGTACACTCCATCATGTCATTTCTTTTTCTACTATAAAACATAAAAGGAGATATTTAGCACAATTTTCATGATAGCATACAGTGACCAGGAGCATTTAATCTACAAAAGTGACAAAAAGTACCATAAAAAGAACATAAAAGTTGAGTCTTCAACAACCAAAATTGATATTCAGCACTGTATGTATGTATGTGTATATATATATATATATATATATATATATATATATATATATATATATTTAAACATTAAAAATGTAATAAATTAAAAACTAAGATTTTTGGAGTATGTTTTACAAGAAAATACTTTTTCAGTCTTTCTATTAAAAATGTTATATTCACATTTGTATTAAAAAAGTTTACATTTATTTCAATGTCTTACGACATATTTGTGAAATTTACTATCAATTTCTGATTGAGAGTCGTTACTACACAAATTTTTCATTGTGTAATACTAAATGAATTCAGGAATGCTATTGGTTCTAATTGTGTCACATGACCAACTACAATATTATATCAGAGAATAACTGCTTTTGTGTGTTTTATTCGCCCAAAGTAATCATAAAACTTAAAAGCCTTGGAAAATAATTTGCCCGGACTACTGTTATAGTACTACAATGATAAAATTATTTTTACATTGCATCACGGTGAAAGTTCATTAAATGAGAAGTAATTAAGGGTGTTTGTGTTGATGATGAACAGATGTTTCTCACTGCTGTGGCGTCTGTATTCGAGCAACTGTCTTTCTTGTATTTTCTCATTCTTTCCTCATCCTGAATCCCTTCATTTCAGTCCTCTTCTTCCATCCTCCTCCTCCTCATCTCTCTTCCTCTCTGTCTGCAGTGTAATGCTCTGCTCTGATGATGAGCGATCAGTGTGTTTGTGTGTCACACGTGTGATTGCAGAGAGAGATGTTTCTTCAGTTATATATAATAAAACATCTTCAAATCCCCAGTTTCTCATCCAAACCTTAATGTGTTCACAGATTCACAGTGGGCCTCGGTGATTGACGTGTACACACTGTGATATTAATTATGGATATTTGGATAACATTTTGAAGTCTTTTAATGAACCCAGGAGAGAAGCAAATTGTTTATTAATTTGATTGTTGATGCAGTTAGTAATAGCAGTTTGTCTTTTTTATATACTGCAGTGATTCCCAAGAAAATATCTGTAAATGTTTTACTTTAATTTAAATTTAATAGATGACATGCATGCTAGTCTTTCATGTAGATGTCATCTAGATGGTACCAGTATATACCTGTATATATATATATATATATATATATATATTTAAATGGGTAGTACTGATTCCTATGGTGTGACAGCAAAAATTTAGAAAAAAACCAACATACAAATAACATGAGAAAAATATATCTTCATTCTTAGAGTTAGAAATAGCATGAGAGAGGTGTATCTTCAATGTAATTTTTTTTTTCATCACACCATAGAACACATTGATACGTGTATAACTTAAATATATATATGACCTATAACTTAAATATATATATGACCAATTTGACCAATTTTTTTTTTAGTAATGCATTTTTATCAAATAAGTTATGTCTAGTTGTTTTGTTAACTTTTTGATTCGTTTTTTTGGTAACATTTTAAGGTATCTTTGTTACACGTTTACACTTACATTTACGCATTTAGCAGACGCTTTTATCCAAAGCGACTTACATTGCATTCAAGTTACAGTTTTACATTTGATCAGCTCTTGCTTTCCCTGAGAATCGAACCCATGATCTTGGCGTTGCTAGCGCCATGCTCTACCATTTGAGCTACAGGAAAGCTCAAAATAGTAACATGTTACATTACTATTATAATAACAATTATTTATACATACTGTTATTACATGCAAGTGACCCTGAGCCAAACCCTAATCCTAACCTTAACCATATAGTAAGTACATGTAGTACAATGTATAATTACACTGTAACAAGAACACCTTAAAATAAAGTGTAACCTTTTCTTCTTTACAAACAGTCTGAAAAGTTTGAACCACTGATCTAGCATGAAATCTTCCTTTTGTTTTGTTTTTAAGAAAGTCCTCTGCAGATAAAGCAGGTGCGAGACCTTCACTGAAGAACATTGTGAGTCTCTAGTGCTGTGATATCGTGAAACTCAGTAAACTTCAGATCTGTGATTGGAATTATAATTGCTCTTTTCACTTCACAGCGCTGCGGCGTGGACTTTCTGTATTGTTTGGTATCTGTAGCACAGGCCTCGTCACAAAGACGTAAGGGTGAGTAAATGATGACTGAATTATTTTGGGGCGAACTATCCCTTTAAAATTTTACCCTAGTCTCGAAAAAGTTTTTAAAAATTGCATTTTTAAAGTTTGGACTTTAAAAATATTTAGATAACTGTTGAAATTAACATTAATATTAATGAATGCTTTAGAAGTGTTGTTCATTTTTAGTTCATGTTAACTAATGTAGTCAAATACGGTTAAAAATGAGATCTATTGTAAAATGTTATATTATAACTTAATTTTAATTAATTTATGTTGCAGCATTTATTTCATGATTTGCATGAACAAATTTTAACAGATACAAGTTTTGACTTTAAAAATGTATTAGTAATAGCTGGAATTAACATAATGAAGATTAATAAATGCTGTATAAGTGTTGTTCATTGTTATTTCATAACTAATGTAGTTTATTACTGTTAACAAACAAAACCGTACTGTAAAGCATTATCAATATTTCTGACTCAGCATAAAGACAACTTCTTTATGCTGAGTCAGAAATATTGATAATGCTTTACAGTACGGTTTTGTTACAGTACGTTTATTACTTTACTTTGGGTTCCATGTTAATTATATTGTATAAATGACATATTTTATGCTGATATTTCACATCTGCCTGCTTCTGATAACCATGTTATATCTGTTATTCAAGTAAAAGCTCAATGTAGTAACACAGAAATCACTTGCTTTTCTGTATCGTATCATAGTTTCGTTACAAAGCAGAAATGCATTTGTTCGTATCCTGCAAATGCAAGTTGTGTTGAAACGAGCTTAAATCTTAAGCCAGTTTAAAACCAATTGGCATGAGATGTTCAGGGGTGCTTTTCTTCCAAAAACAGATTTCCGAGGGAAAGCACGGTTTATTTCATCAGTGTCAGAAGTCTCTGACAGGTAAAAGGATTTTTCTGCACACTGAGACGTGGGGAAGCCCATGCACGTTTGGATCTCGTCATTCAGAGCGTCTCCTCTCGGGTTTTGAGCCCAGGTGACCGTATCGCTGGCAGAGGGAGAGGAGTCTTGTTAGACACACTCCTCTCTGACACGGTTGCTCTACCTCCAGGGAGACCCGTATCAATCCCATCATGCTGTGTCCCTGCGCTCTGAGGTGTGACCAGGTGCTGCTGACATTCTGCAGGATGAATACTAATCACACACGCACACACATCTCGTGCCCTTTGCCATCTTTCTTTCCTTCTTTAAGACATTTAAAGTAAGAACGCATTTTCCGGTAAAGCAAAGAGCAAATGCTATCACAAAAGCACAGGCTTTTTGGTGGTAAATTGTATAAGCTGGGTTGCAGAATGTCAGAAGGCTGAATAATGTGGATAGAAATTTGTTGCATTGTTGTATTCAAGAAATAACCATGGTTTTCTGTGCAATCTTTGTGCTTTTATTTACAAGATTATTTTTCTTACCCCATTAAGTGAGAAAAAGTCACTTAATTTTGATACTTTTTCAGAAAACAAGACCAGTATCTTGCTATTTTGCTTCTTGCATCTTGATTTAAGAATGCCAAGGTTTTGATTTTTTTTTATGCCCATTTGTTTACCCCATATGCAAAAAAAGAATAAAAAAAAGAATCACATGCAGTTTTTCAAAAAATAAGAATTAAGTTTTTTCTAATTATATATGTATCAGGTTTAATGCACTTATGAACATAACAAATGCAGTCAAATGTCAAAAAAAAAAAAAAAAAAAAAAGTGGAAATCAGGATTAGGCGTAAAATAAAGTGACGTGCCGTGACACGTCTAATGTGTTCAGAATAATTAATACATGTGAAAATGGGCTGAAAATTTAATAAATAGTTGTAATTTGTCTCAGATTCAGACAGGAACCATGTGTTTGTGGTGTTTTTCTGCTGATTAATTTATAATACTATAATATAGACTTAAAAATAATTATTAAAAGCAAAAATGTTGTATGTGTGACATGCTCGAGCAAAACAAGCACTGTTTATGGAATCAGCACCCAGAATTAGTAAGACACAAGTATTGGATTTTATTCAGGATATTTGATGCAGGACAATGCAATACCATGGTATGCTTTGTAAAACTTTGCAGTAAAATTGAAGTACTATATATGGTAATCAAACTGTCTCCTACAACAAAGTACTGTGGTGGTACCATTGTATGGTTATGGTTTCATATCATAATAGCATAATACTTTGACATATACAGTACTAAAACATGTTATTTACATGACACTTCCAAGAAAACCACGTTATTACCATATTAATACCTTAAACATCCTAATAGTACCATGGTACTTTTTTGCTACAAGTGCCCCAATAACAGGGAGTTCTAACATTCTTAGAATGTTCCGGCAAGGTTCTCTCAACGTTATGAACAAATAGAACAGTATTTTAAATGTTCAAAGTTAAAAACATTTTTGAAGTGTTGCTGCATGTTTCAGAACGTTCAGAGAACATTCAAAAATAATGTTTTCAAAATGATTCAAATGGAATGTTCCCTTAATATTTGCATTAAGAAGAAAATTATAGACATATAAAAATGTTTCTGTTTAGAGCAGAGGTCTTCAACCCAGTTCCTGGGGACCCACTATCCTGAAGAGTTTAGCTACAACCCTCATCAAACGCACCTGACACGGCCAATCAAGCTCCTCAAGACTGCTTGAAAATTGCAGGCAGGTGTGCTGAAGCCGGTTGGAAATAAACTTTCCAGGAGAGTGGGTCCCCAGGAGCAGGGTTGAAGACCTCATAACTTAATGGAAATGTTATCAAAATATATTTTTGTTAGCTGGATATTGCCAAGTACTGTAGATTATCATCTGATTGATAACCACCATGGTGCTTCTTTCTTTCTGCACACTGTGCTTTTGTCATTTCATCTGTTCTTTCTGTTCTTGGCAGATACTGTCTAACCAGAATGTCTTATAAGAGCGTTCACAGACCATGACAATGATAATTACCAGAGTGTGGAGCTCAAGTCAGTGTAGCACTGTGTGTCAAGAACACTAGAGGAAAATATAATGCTGTACAAATCATGAAGTGCTGCACAGACTGTTTCACATACTGGGATGCATTGAGCCAATTTGAAACAAACTTGTAATATTAATGAACAATCTGCAGATGAAGTGTTCACTGAACACCACATGTATATTGAAGACAAAAGTGATGCTTAAAGGCCTTGAAGAAGCATCAGAAAAGATTACAAGATTTGATTGCAGCACTTGGTAGTAAATTAATCTTTATTAGTCCTTTGACCATTTTTGGCCATGTAGTAATTATGTCTGGTTTACCACTACACAAATATCTGCCAGTGGGGTCAAAAAAATAAACTTAATTAAAAGACAAAACAAGATTATTTTTCTGACCCCACTGGCAGATATTTCTTTCCCATTTTAAGCAAAAATTCACTTAGTTTTCAGAAAAAAATTCTTCATGTCTTATATCATTTTGCTTCTTAAAGGGATAGTTCAGCCAAAAATGCAAATTCTGTCATCATTTACTCATCGTCAAGTTGTTCCAAACCTGTACGAGTTTTTTTCTTCTGCTGAACACAAAAGAAGATATTTTGAAGAATGTTGGTAACCAAATAGTTGACGGTACCCATTGACTTCTATAGTATTTTTTCCATACTATAGAAAGTCAGTGGCTACAAAAACAAGTTGAACAAATGGAGGGTGAGTAAATGATAGACGTTCAATTTTTAGGTGAACCATCCCTTTATGAAAATACAGTATATATTGATTAATGAATGTTTAGAAAATTGTACTGAAAAAGAAGACAAAAATACGAAGTAGGAAACCCATTTTTTTGCAGTGTAGATCTATATGGATTCATGTTTATGCTGCTTGCAGAAAGATGTGTTTGTTTTTTGTCTGAATAAAGGTGAACTGGCTGTTCTGAGAGTTTGTTCCACATTTGCAAAGATGGAGAAAGTTCTAGTCTTGGATGAGGCGAGAAACCCTTCTTGTGAAGAGAGACACTGATGAGATGAGCTGAAGGAGCCGGACTGGAGGCTGGAGGTTTGATTATTGTTGAGTGATGGTGGAATTACACTGAACATCAAGTTTAGATGAAGATAAGAGAGCACAGCACGGTGCCAATAACAGGTGAGATGAACTATTTTCTTTTTCATTCCTTCTTCTCTGATGTGTCCTTGCTTTAAAGGAGTGGTTCAGCCAAAAAGGAAAATGTGCTCACCCTCAGGCCATCCAAGATTATAGATGAGGATGAATTTGTTTCTTCATCAGGTTTGGAGAAATGCATTGCATCACTTGCTCACCAATGGATCCTCTGCAGTGAATGGGTGCCGTCAGAATCAGAGTTAAGCAGGATCTAATCCAAGATTTGCTATCTAGTTTTTTTTTTTACTGAGTTTCAGTGCTGTTGCATCATTTTATTTAAAACATGTCTTAATAAATCAGTGATTAAACCTCTTATCTGAGATTAATTCAGATGGTTCCATGGCTTCAGTGTCGTTAAACAGCAGTGATGATTCTGTTTCTTTTTCACTTCGAGTGAGAAACAGAAAAAGCCTTTCTCATAAGTAGCTTGTGAAGGAAATTGAGTTTAATTTAATATTGTACTCTTATTATTAACTCTTGCCTTTTACATGCCTCACTGAGTGTGTCTGTGCTCAACCAATATAATATACACTAACGTTCAAAAGACTATTTTAAAGTCCTTTATACTCACCAAGCTGCATTTATTTGACCATAAATATAGTAAAAATTTGAAATATTATTACAATTTCTAATAAGTGTTTTCTATGTGAATATCTGTTAAAATGTAATTTATTTCTGTGATCAAAGCTGTATTTTCAGCATCATTACTCCAGTTTATCAGTGTCACATGATCTTCAGAAATCATAATAATATGCTGATTTGCTGCTCAAGAAACATTTCTGATATTATCAATGATGAAAACAGTTGTGCTAAAGGATATTTTTATGGAAACTTTGAAAAAAAAATATTTTTCAGCATTCTTTTACAAATATTAAGTTCAAATGAACAGCATTTATTTGAAATATAAATTTTTGGAACCTTATAAATGTCTTTATTGTCACTTTTGATCAAATTAATGCATCCTTGCTGAATAAAAGTGTTTCATTGCATTAAACTCAAAGGGGGCATTTTACATTATTCTGACAACTTTTACTTTCTCCAATCCATCAAATAAGTGCTGCACTTTTAGAAAATGAAACCTCCTGCGAGTTTCAAATCGATCACTGAGATTTACATCCGAGTTTAAAGTAATGGAGCAACATGAATAAAGGCTTACCGAAATTAAAACTAAAATGATGGTTTAAATGTAACCTGATTATGTTTTAAACAAGTTTTGAAATGTGAATGAACTGGACTAATGGATAAACATTGATTTAATGTAAGTTTACTGGTGCAAACAGCTCTCTAATTTAAAGTTTAGTTCAAGTAGGGATTGTGTGACATGGTCATTTAATTAATCTAATTTGTTTCTGCCTCAGATCTAAAGATTGTAATTATTCTCTTTGCATCTCAATGAGATCTGCGTCATTCACATTAGTGCTTTTCATTTCAATGCCTTTATATCTGTTTCTTTTATCTTACTGATACTCACAGTCTCTCCTCTAGTGAGCTTCATCTCTGAATATGCAGCTGTACTCAAACCCTTCTGACAGATTTCTCGTGTGTTGAGATGCTGATGACTGGGAGAATCTTCGTGTCTTTCCAGCGCTGATCCCTCCTGTCAGCTCTGCATTTATTTCAGTTTTCCTCTTCCTCTCGTTGTGCTTTTTTATCTTATCTGCTCGGATTCCCGGGATAAAAGTGTGAAGCTCTCAGGTGTCTCACATTTATCTCTCAAACACATGGGAATGTTTCTGTTTCTGATTTGCTCTGAAGCAGCTGTATTCAAACAGCTTCATTGACCTGATAAATAAACCGTTACACTGGAAAGCATTAGTTTGCACATGTTAGAATAATAGTAGAGTGATGCAAAGTCTGAAAGAACACAAATGGAAGCATATGAAATCTCTCTCATATCTGGGATTTTGTCTATACTTCTATCCTGATGCTTTTGAACATTATTGGAAGAGAAACATGTGTTTTCCCTTCAGTATCTGGTATAGGACTCATTTATTGAAAAACTTCCTCTTGCTGTCTCAGCTCAGAGAGTTTTCCTTTAGTGTGATTGATAGCGAGATGAACACACTCCTCTACAGTCACTGACCTCTACAGGACAAATCCCTAGAGGCGGCCTGGACCGAGGAAGGACACACACACTCATTTATTTACACGCAAACACTGTTACACACATACTTTCCAGAAAGCACCTGCTAGAGGCGGTAAATTAATTTTGGATACTTGTGTGGCGGAGGGGAATATGCCACCGCCTTGTGGGGGATACTTTGCACTTAATCCAAGGAAGACTGAGTGAGAAACAGGATCCTAGTCCCCCCACCCAATGCTTTTAGTCTTTGTACAAGTGTCACTTGTATGTTGTGCCTGTCGTGTTGCAATATGTGAATACTCAAGATGTGGCGAGGTGGGCTTCAGGATTCATTTAGTACACGGCAGCCGCCTGAAGTGCATGTGTGTGCAGAAACTCAGGAATAAATGTAACTGTCTGCAAAAACCCTCCCTCCCCAGATCTAACAGGACAGGTAAGACGCCCCCACTCCTTAGTATAAGTGACTCAAAGCAACAAACACTTTTGACTTAACTAATAAAATGTTTATGTAAACTTAATTTCAGTTGGTTTTGTTGTTTTCTTTTACAAAAGGAGAGATTCAATTACAAGTTCAATCAAATCTGAATGAAATATTCTTTGTGACGGTCATTCACCCTCATTGTCGAATCTGCATGACTCTTGTTCATTGATCTGTGTCTTATTTCTCGTTCATAATTACCAATGACCTTCACTCCTATAGTGTCTCATTATAAGTCCGTGTCAGATCCGATTCAGTGACGTCCGGAAGCTTACCTTTGGTATTCGATCAAATTTCGGCTTCTACACGCCGTTGTAACTGAGTAGTTGTCGTGATTCCTTCTCAATTCCATGAGTCAACGATTTGGTAGTTGCTAATGCTCAAACCTGATGTCTCTCAGGATATCATGTCACGTTTCATGATCGATTCGAATGAGTCTACTTCTCTCTGACATCCATCTGAGACTTCCGTAACAGATTGTAGCTGATCAATACCAGTATTTCAATCTCCTTTCTCACTCAGTTGATCAACTATACGGCATTCTCGCAAGATGCGACATGTGTCACCGTGCTTCAACGGCTAGAGTTTACTCGTTAGTCATCGTTGCTGATCTTGACATCGATAAATTTCTACAGTCATTCGAATGTTTCCAGTCTTCGTCAAATCTGCAGGTAGTCGTACAGTTGTGCATGACTGATCTAGACTAGTTCTCATATTATGCATGCAAATCGCTACTGGTCGGAGTGCCAAGATGTCGATAAGCATGCTGCGTTTACTGTCGGATGCTTACATGTGCACTGTCTACTAACTGTCCATGCTAGCGACCTCATTCATTCGAGCAATCTTGTCAGAATTACCTTCATGAGGTCATGCATACTCAAGCATCATCTGGCAACGTGTGCATACCAGCTGTCACGAGTGATATTCCTCGCGACTGTCGCGACGAGTCATGCATAGCATACTGTAGACATTTGAATACAGTCAGTAGTCCATGACTTCTTACTCAGTAACTTCACTAATCCTTGAATGATCTTCTTTGTCTCAGAAGTGACTCATCTTATTAGGATCACACTCTGATCATCTTTCTCGTGCACTCTCACATGCCTAGATCTATTGTTGTCACTCATGCTTTAGTTACTGTTAAGTTGCTAGAACCTAGTGCATCAGAGCATTTTACTATCTGATGCGTCTTCATCTGTGAGCTGAGCCTGCAATGTCACTGTCGATAACATCACAATGGTTGCTCTCAGCTCCTGCATATGACTTTCCTGCCTGACATGATCACTGAAACTCTGAAAGTTCAATCGTCTCAAGCTTCGAACTCATGTCTCAATGGTCAGCTAGACTTCACGCTAGTTCTTCAACTACATTCTGAGATTCTCCAGATACTCATTCAGTTCTACACCTTCTTGAGCATACGTTACATTGCTACTAATCATCGTGCACAGATCTTCACGAATGCTATCAGCTACTTATGCGTGGATACCATTTGGACTTTACGCACGCTACTTGATGCAGATTCGTCGCTCTAGCGTTAGCACTTCGATGACCTTGACGACATTATACGCAGTTGAAGCTCAGCTCTAAGTCCTTCGATATCAACGCTTATCCTGAATACTTCAGACTAGGTCGAAAGTTTGTCAGTCTGACAGCATTCTCCGAGATACTCTCATACAGCATAGCTCAGTACTGCTTGTAACACGTATCATGCTCACACTGTATCATGCATGCGATCATCGATCACGCTCTTCATGCTCAGATCTCTGACAGCCTCATACACTTCTCATTCCTATGACTATGATTGGTAAGATCACATTCCTACAAGGTGAGTTGATCATCGATTACAACTGTATGGATCACTGACATTCAACGTTCTTGCAAGGCGTACATCCATCATTCTTATCCAGTCTCATCTGAGTGACAACACCAACTTGATCTCGATCCTAGACCAGTATCCATGGTTACATGTACGATCATGCCACTCTACTGCATGATCACTATGCTGTATAGAGTTCACAGACTACTTCGTGCTCAGGAGTCCTACGGAAGTCAGATGTTCAACGCTCCATGTTCAACATCAGATCTCTTGCGACAAGTGTCTGGATGATCATTATTCATCAGAATTAGCAGCTGTCATCTGAATCACCGGCTCACTAAGTTCACTGCAACATACCTTGTTCAACTGATCTTTCAACATCTCTTGACAGTAGCATGCTGCATTCTATCTTCTAGCTTACTGAGACCGGGTCTACTGTTAACACTGCTGTGCCTAGCATGCACTTTCTTCATCTTGCATACATGTGACTATAGCCTCTGTGATCACATATTTACTTGCATCTACTAGCAACGTACTGCCTCTCTATCAAACTCACTATGATCTCAACTTACTTGCAACATCTTCTGAAGCTCTTGACATCTGGTGAAATTGGCTTCTGACTGATGCATCTAGCTGCTTTGCTAAAGCATTTTACATTCAATCGTTGCTACTGCATTGATAGGCACATAACATCAAGCTCATTGCATGCATGCAGCTGCTCCAATACTTCACAGCTTGGCATCACTCTGATCAAATGCTAACTTCACTGAGGTCCACACTATTACTGCTCATGCTCTCATCGATCTTGATTACAGCCAGTGCCTTCTCCAATTTTGCACTATGTGGCACACATGTCTCTATAGCATGATCAAATTCTTATCAGCTTCAGCTTCATCTAACTTAAGACTACCTGTCTATCTGTACCGATTACCATAGACATCTGAGCTCATCTCTGAGCCAACTGCATCTGTACTAATACTCTCATGTCTGCGTATGCACTCCAAGTCTTACGAATGATGCTGATCAATCGATGATCTCCTTAGTCATCCTACCTGACTTGTCATATGCTTCATTCTCGATCATCAAAACTTCGTGTCATGCTTCAACATCTGTACAGTATTCATTCAGTCAACATGCATTTCACTAGGCGATCACTTCTGTCGAGCTTCCAGTCTAGTTAGTCACGCTGACTCTATTCTCATAGTCTGCTTCCAGTCTGCTAGGACTTTTCAGCACTATCCTGCTTGAAACTACTGTTCCCTCTTAGTAGCAGGGATGATCTTTCACTTTCAATGAAGCTTCATTCGCATAGCTTCATTCTTGACTGTACCAATCTACCAGTTCACTTTCAAGCTGAATGCTTCTTAGGCTCTCTAGGTAGCACTCTGTAGTCATGTAGCGACGAATCGTCTGTTGTCTCTCAATACTTGAACATTGATCCTCCGCTTCATGTCAGAGTCCTAGGTCTGAACTCGGTCACTACTCAGCTAGTTCTCCTTTCAGCTAGCAATCAACTGTGCTAAGTCATTTCTCTTCTAACAGCTCACTCTGACTCTGAATGCTCGGCAGGTGATGCACCGTATCTGCATCAATAGACTAACTGTCTCATGCAATACTGTCTTCAGTTCTAAACCTTGCTCTCTGCATGGAATTGCTCCTGATAGCTCCGATGAACTCTTCAGTTCGTACTTCAGAGACGCATATGGCATAGCCATTCGATTGACTTGCTTAGCTAATCTCATCGGTTCAATACTTGAAGATCTATACTCATCTGTCTCACATCTAGACGCAATTCGACTTCATCTCTTCAGCTTCACCATGGCTCTAACGAGTCACCAAACATTCAGAATCTTAGATCTCAGTGAGCATAGTGGTCTGTCAATGCTGTAAACACTTGCAGGTAACTTTCGAGCTGTCTTACTGTCAGAATCATGTCTAAAGCCCTGTAGACACTTCACATCTTAGACGTAGTCTATTAATTGAATGCCATTCCCCAATTAAGTTAAAGGAACCAACTTGCTGTCGGTAGCAATATTCAGAATCCAAGCATGTACGACTTCATCTAAGTTACTAATCCCAGTGTAAATTCATTGATATCATAATGTTACTTCAAAGAGTTCAATTACCAATCAGTAGATTTTGACAAGTCACAGGAATCACAATGGATATCATGATTGAAGCTACCAACATTCTTAGTCAACTAATGTTCAGTTATAAAGTCATATTGTTTTACTTTATCAAAATCAGATTCACACTTAATTATACAATAACTGCTAAGTGTACTAATAATCAAAAGTCATAAAATTATGTTAAAAATCATCAGTCTTAACGTTAGACAATAATCGTTGCATATTTAACAAAGTTCAAACAACGTTTCAAATATACATGATAATATAACTCAAAGTTATTACAAATGTTTTACAATTCATCTCACAAGAATCAATATGATTTAACCTTACACGTATTAACTAAATCAGAAATTCAAAGAGTTAATCAACTGCAACTAGCATTGCAGAAGAATCAGTAAAAATTCAGATGTCATCTTGCACTCAAATTCAGACTCACAGGAACATCAGTCATACCTTTTCAAGAGTTCACAATGCAATCTGCATGAAGCATATTGTATCACATTTAGAACGATTCTGAAGACACATGTTCAGATTATAATGAATAGAGTTATCGAAACTCACGAAACTAGTTTGAATTTAAGCAATAGTCTCGAGGCTAATGTACACGTGAATGCACATCAGAGAATCCGCATGCAACTCTAACTACACGGATAGCCGAATCTGACGTTGCAATCACATGGAACAATGACAAGACTGATCGAATGACACTAGTATCACAGCGATCTCCATCACGTACAAATCACAGAACTAACTCGTAGATTCACAACGATTTACAGATGAAAATCATGTACATCTTAAACAAGACTACATTAAATCAGAATCCAGTAAAACTCGCTGTAACTTCACTTCTAACAGCAACACGTTTAGACTTCACGTTCAATCTTAGCATTTCTCGTACTAATCACACAACTGTCTAACTCAGCACTAAACAGTATCATCAAGTTTTCTAATTTATCCCGCAACACTATTTCCAGCCCATTTTACACCCTTTTCCAACTATGAATCTTCACTCTCGAGACGTTCTCATTCAACCCGTCAAACAAATGCTAACACAATAGAATCTTAGTCCCATGTATGACTTTAGTTGTTTCCAACCAGTCATGGAAATAGTGCCTCTACATACATTCTGCAACACCGTAATTATGTACCTTCGCACTTTCACGACTTCAAGTAGGATGTCAAGTTTGTGCGCAAGACACAGTTAATATTGATGTGCGCAGTTTTATGGTCAGCTATTGCCGTTAATTCGGCCTCGTATTGTGAGCCGTTAATGCTCATTTATCCAGTTAGTGCGCTAAAGATTAATGCACTATCAGGGATAATCCTAAACAGATATCTTCAGTGAGAGCAATCTGTGATAGATCAATCGAGCACATATAGGTAAAGGGCTGAAGCTTCTGTTGCAGTGGTAGCATGAACGACACCACGTGAACGAGTACTGGTTCTCAGATTACTTGGAACTTGCACCTCCTCCTCTTCTGACCAGGTAATAGCTTCCTGCATAAGCTGGATGAATGTCAGGTCCTTCTCAGCTTTAACTCTCCTCTTCATTTCACGCCGTAGCGAATCATCTGTGAGGCCTAACACAAGCTGTTCCTTCAATACGCCATCAGCATCAGGAACTCTAGATGGCTCTCGGCTCTGGATGATACTCAGCTTCTCCTGCAAGTCATAAGCATAAGAACGAATGGTTTCTCCAGGCATTTGTCTTCGGTCATAAAACTCTTTCAGTCTGCTGCCAATGGGAAGTTTGTCCCCATAAGTCTGGTCCAAAGAATCGAAAATCTCATCCACCGACTTCTCCTTTCCATTGAGCATGAACTTGACTGTCATTTTTGCCTCATCTTTTAAATACTGTTTAACAAACTCAATTCTGTCTTCTTCGGGAATTTTCATCACCTTGAAGGCGGACTTCATTGAACTTATCCATTCTTCTATACTCAACTCACCAGGCTTGGAACGACAACCGCTAAACTCTGGAAGCTTACGATCTCTCGGGATGTACACTGTAGATGGTGCTCTTTGAGCGGCAGCCTGCTGCTCAATAACAGTTTTAGCAAGGGAAAGTGCCTCTCTCTGTTCGGTTCTAGCATGCTCTAACATGCCTGTCTGCTCACCGAACCGCCTTTGCATCTCTTCAAACTGTCTCTTTAATTCCTCCAGTTCAGCCATAGTGTCGACTCAAAAGGACCAGAAACGTGCACTAAATCAGGAATCAGGAATTGATCCTGTTCGTGACGCCAATATGTGGCGGAGGGGAATATGCCACCGCCTTGTGGGGGATACTTTGCACTTAATCCAAGGAAGACTGAGTGAGAAACAGGATCCTAGTCCCCCCACCCAATGCTTTTAGTCTTTGTACAAGTGTCACTTGTATGTTGTGCCTGTCGTGTTGCAATATGTGAATACTCAAGATGTGGCGAGGTGGGCTTCAGGATTCATTTAGTACACGGCAGCCGCCTGAAGTGCATGTGTGTGCAGAAACTCAGGAATAAATGTAACTGTCTGCAAAAACCCTCCCTCCCCAGATCTAACAGGACAGGTAAGACGCCCCCACTCCTTAGTATAAGTGACTCAAAGCAACAAACACTTTTGACTTAACTAATAAAATGTTTATGTAAACTTAATTTCAGTTGGTTTTGTTGTTTTCTTTTACAAAAGGAGAGATTCAATTACAAGTTCAATCAAATCTGAATGAAATAAATGGAAAAAAAATAAAAAGTACAAAATCAACAAATTTGTGTCAGTTTCAATTCAGTCTCAACCAACAAAATCACAATCAGTGTCTTTTTTTTAACCACACAGTTCTACACTGTAAATTTACATTGAAATTTCAAAGTAGGTTCACTTCAACTCTGTTCAAAAAGTTAAAAGTCCAATTCACAAAAAGAAATCCAGGGAAAAAGAAGGAAAAATTAGACTCTGTCCATTCTTGTGCTCTGGTATCAAAAAGTTCACGAATGCACACAGAAGAAAGTCTATGAACCCCTTTTCAGGAAAGTTCACTACTCACATTTCCATGAACTATAGTTGTATTATTCAACAGTTCAGTTCTGATTACTCACTGAGAGAAAACAACAGTTTGCTTACCAGTGTTCAAGTAGAAAAAGAGAAAAATAATGCATGTCACCACTCTTAGTTTGTGGACAAGATGTTGAATGACGTCCTGTGGATGGCAGGGTAATGTCTCTTTACTCAATGACTCTCAGCGATTGTCCCCGAGATCCTGACGACGGTAGTTTGATCTCACGAGGCCGCAATCCCAGCTGACGAAGGCATATTGAGAAGACGAACAATGCACGGCCCTATCCGACGACTCAGCGAATCCTCTTCACACGATCAGTAACAGCACTCACTGCGTTTCAAGTTCGTTTGAACAAATGAAACAAAAACTGAATGTAAATACAAAGAAAACACGAGAATATTCAACTCCTACGGCAAATCACTTGCTAAACACCAGCAGGCCTTTTGCACCGTTCCACGTGCAAACAGGGAGAAAACTCGTTCTGTTGTATTCAATAACTGTCTCGTTAACACAATCAGACACTTTAAAACAGCATCACACAGTTTCGATGTCTCTCACGGGTCTAAACTTAATTTTTTCCCGCTATAAACTACCCGAAGACCAACACATTCTTCAGCGCGTCGAAGCTTTTTTCCTTTTTTCTTCTCTCGTGCGAACACACAATGGCGGCGCCCGTAACACCAATCAAAATAAAAGTCTCCACGTAATAGAATTTGTAGATCCCCTACATTCCCTCCTGCTAAACCCTGCCATACCACCGGACTTCCATTCAGCAACTCAGTCCTGAAAAATAAAATACAGAGAATAGCAGGTAAACATTCTTCACAAAAGAAAACATCAGTACAATGATGAAAAGCTTTCAATTAGTAAGATTGAGAAACATACACTTTACAAGAAAATTCCAAAACCTTTAGGTTTGCATAAGCTTATTTCAAGACATAGTCAGTCCTGTACCTAACAGGTAAAGTACCTCTGTTCGAACGCTGTGAACGTCTAGGTTCAGGAATACTTTCATTTTCACTTTCAGCTTCAGAACCACCTGAATTTACGGACTGATCTACTGAATCATCACCTGACATTTCGTTGTCATGGTCCCTGATACCCGTGTCTGATTCATCCCCACCTTCCCTTCTACCTTGTGTGTCTGTGGGTGTAGCAGGTGCAAATGTAACAATAGGGACTGCAAGAACATCGGGATCCTCTGAATCAGTGTGTCCCTGACCTGTGTGTGCTCTAGATTCATGTCTAGATGTACGAGGTGGTAGGGGTGACTGAAAAGTGCAATGCCTGAGTTGATCTCTGTGTACAACTTTGCATGGGCCCCCTTTCTCTGGGCGAATTGTGTAAACTGGAGTGTCTGCGTGATTCTGTTTCACTACAATGTAAGGCAAAGGTTCCCAATGATCTTGTATCTTATTCCTTCCCCTATGTGAATGGTTCCGTAACAGAACACGGTCACCAGGTCTCATTAGTGCGCCATGCGATCTACGATCATAGGCTCTTTTTCTTCATCTCGAAACCTCCTGTGCTGCAGAGTTAGCTACTTCAACAGCGATCTTCAGTCTGTCATGATGATTTTTCACCCAGTCATCGAGATTGTCAACTCCTCTGTCCTCCAAGTCTCTCCCGTCAAGGAGGTCCATCGGCATTCGGGCATCTCTACCGAACATCAAGTAAAATGGCGAATAGCCAGTTGAAGCGTGGATTCGGCTATTGTATGCCATAACCAACTCAGGTAGATACTGTTTCCAATTCCTTTTCTTTTCCGGGGGTAATGTCCTTAGCATGTCATGCATGGTTCTATTAAATCTTTCGCACTGGGAGTTACCCTGCGGGTGATACGGAGTTGTGCGACTCTTTCCGATTCCATAGACTTTACACAGTTCTTTGATGACATTGGCTTCAAAACATCGACCTTGGTCGGAATGTAGTCGTGCAGGACAGCCATAGTGGATAAACCAATGCTGCACGAGGGCTTTTGCTGTGGTGTGGGCAGTCTGATTTCTGGTTGGCACTGCCACCGTGAAACGAGTGAACATGTCAGTTAAGACGAGAACATTTTCATATCCTCCCACAGATTCCTCCAAGACAGTATAATCCATAGCAATGATCATGCTGACTCTCATACACTTTGTAACGCAAGGGTTCTGGAACCACTAGTTGACAAATTTCTTCTCCGTCCCGAGGGTCAAAGATAGTACGGAACATCACTCCTTTTTTAAGCTCGAGTCGTATGAACTGTCTAGCAAGCTTTTTTAACTCAACATTCATGTTTCGCTGCTCAACTGGACTCAGATTCTTGTTGGTTACTACGGCACGGTAGATAGGAGCTATATGAGGGTCTATCTTTTGTTGTTCTTCTATATCACTCCAGCTATATCCAGGGACTTTTCTTGTCACTGACACCTGGACCGATGCTTGTACTTTCTGCTGCTGTTTGGCGACTGGCCATAAACATGCACGCACTTCATCTGAATTCATCTTAATGAAGTCTTTAGCAGAGTCCTCTTGCTCAGGCTCCTCACATGATGGAATCCTTGATAGCACATCTGCATTTGTGTTTTGTCGTCCTGGTTTATAGTACACCTCAAAATCAAATTCCGACAACTGAGCCATCCACCGCTGTTCGACTGCTCCTAGATTTGCTGTCTCCAAGTAGCGCAAAGGGTTGTGATCTGTTATCACAGAGAACTTGGAGTAGATCAAGTATTCTTTGAACTTTTCGGTTACAGCCCATTTTAAGGCAAGTAGCTCTAGCTTGAAAGCACTGTAATTTTGGTCGTTCTTTTCTGACCCACGGAGACCTCGACTTGCATACGCGATCACACGCTCAGCTCCTTCTTGCCGTTGACTTAACACGGCCCCAAGACCATGCAGACTCCCATCGGTTGTGAGTACGAAAGACTGACTGAAATCTGGGTATGCGAGGACTGGCGGAGACATTAAACACTGCTTGAGTTCGTCAAATGCAGTTTGACACTCTGTTGTCCAGTTAAGAGGTTCAACAATTTTCCCTTTCCCTCCTTTACCAACCAGGGCATGAAGAGGCCGGGCCAACTGAGCAAAACCAGGAACAAATCTCCTGTAATAACTCATGAATCCAAGGACCTGTCTCAGCTCTTTGACATTCTTGGGTGCAGGCCAGGATTCCAATGCCCGAGTTTTCTCTCCATCCACCTTTATTCCCTGGGAGGAAATTAGGTGACCCAAGAACTTCACTTCGTGTTTCAAAAGGAAGCACTTTCTGGGTTTTAGTTTCAAACCATGTTGTCTCAATCGGTTGAACACAATTTCAAGCCTTTGACAATGGCTTTCGAAGTCTTTCGAAAAGATGATAATGTCATCAAGGTAGATGAGCAATATGTCAAACGTTAGATCGCCGAGCACCACCCCCATCAGGCGCTGAAATGTCGCAGGAGCATTGCAAAGTCCGAATGGCATCCTGGTCCATTCAAACAGTCCAAAGGGAGTGGTGACCGCTGTCTTTGCTCTATCCTCCTCACTCATCGCCACTTGGAAATACCCAGAGGTAAGATCAAGGGTGGAGAACAGCTGCGCATTTCCCAAGGCATCCAGCGATTCCTCCATGCGAGGGAGAGGATAAGCATCTTTGCAGGTCACTTTATTCAGCATTCTGTAGTCGCAGCAAAAGCGTACGCTGCCATCCTTCTTAATCACAATCACAGCTGGAGATGACCACGGACTACAGCTTTCTCTGAGAATACCTTGAGACACCAAATCTTGAACATGTTTTTTCACTTCCTGAAACACCTGAGGTGGAATTCTATGATGTCTTTGCTTAATAGGAGGAGCATCACCTGTTGGGACACTATGTGTGACGGCAGTCGTATAACCGAAGTCACAATCGTTCTTCGAAAACACATCATTGTGTTTAACCAGTAGGTCCTGAAGTTTGCGACGTTGAGTTTCTGTGAGATTCTCTAAATTAATGTGCACTGGAACTGGCAACTGCTCTGTGGTGCCTAACTCCACTTTCACCTGACGTTGCTGCACAGCCTTAACATGCAAAGCACCCTCCTTCTCCTCAAACTCGACAAGCTCTTTTGGAACAACTTCCTGTGGCTTGAACAGTGCAGCGATCCTACATCGTGGTGGGAGTTTTACGGGCTTTTCACTAGAATTCAAAACTCTGACTGGGACTTTACCATCGGCTGTCTTGGCGAGTACATTAGCGATCAAAACACTCTTAGGCAGGCTGACATCTGATGAGGCCTCCACCAATACTTGACAACTCACTTTTGGTGGTATTCTGCAACGTCCTTCCAAAACACGTTCACTAAATGGAGGAATAGTGATTGCTTGCTTCCCAGCAACCTTCACGAAGCCAATCTTTTCACTAGAGCTCAGTGCCTCAGTCTGCATCTTAATGTTAGCCAACACTCGCTGGACCTTTGCCTCCTTGAAACCATGACTATACCTATCCATCTTCTTCATGTCTTCAGTGATCATGAATAGATCCTTAAGATCGCTCAACACATTCATCCCAACAATGCCAGGCAATCCTTTCAACTCTGTAGCCTTGGATTCACTCTCTTTGATCACAAACACGCATTTTCCATGCAAAGTCTTCCCCATACACTCTATGTCAGTCTCCAGACATCCTATGATGGGAATGTCTAGGCCATTTGCTGCTGTAAGACGTACCCAGTTGGCGGACGACAGCACAACTTCTCCAAAGTGATTCTTAAAATGTGACTCGGTGATAGTAGTCACTTCTGACCCTGTGTCCAAGAGGCAGATAGTCCTGATACCCGCAATTTTCACTTCAATGGTCAGGCAATCTCCAAAAGCACTTTCACAAAGGGACTTCGAAACATTCTCTGTATCACAGTCTGCAGTATGACTTCTAATAACGGATGGACCTGGGCTCTCTAGCACTGAAGTGTCTCGGTCAGCTGTCTTTTCCATCTCTGCTGTGTAAGGTTGCACTCTGCTTAAATTTTCTCTGCTCTGAGGACAACGTCGGCTTGTGTGCCCTGGCTTACCACACGTATAGCAGATGTATCTTCCTTCACTATCTTTTAAAGGTTCACTTTTTATCTTACTTTCCTTCGCAAGAGGTTTCACTTTTTCTTTGCTGTTTACCATCTGAAACAGTTCTTCTTGTCGAGCAGCAATCTGTTGAATAGCTTCATGGAGCGACTCTAGGGTGAGAGGGGCTGAAGAGCTCTCTGTTGCAGTGGTAGCATGAACGACACCACGTGAACGAGTACTGGTTCTCAGATTACTTGGAACTTGCACCTCCTCCTCTTCTGACCAGGTAATAGCTTCCTGCATAAGCTGGATGAATGTCAGGTCCTTCTCAGCTTTAACTCTCCTCTTCATTTCACGCCGTAGCGAATCATCTGTGAGGCCTAACACAAGCTGTTCCTTCAATACGCCATCAGCATCAGGAACTCTAGATGGCTCTCGGCTCTGGATGATACTCAGCTTCTCCTGCAAGTCATAAGCATAAGAACGAATGGTTTCTCCAGGCATTTGTCTTCGGTCATAAAACTCTTTCAGTCTGCTGCCAATGGGAAGTTTGTCCCCATAAGTCTGGTCCAAAGAATCGAAAATCTCATCCACCGACTTCTCCTTTCCATTGAGCATGAACTTGACTGTCATTTTTGCCTCATCTTTTAAATACTGTTTAACAAACTCAATTCTGTCTTCTTCGGGAATTTTCATCACCTTGAAGGCGGACTTCATTGAACTTATCCATTCTTCTATACTCAACTCACCAGGCTTGGAACGACAACCGCTAAACTCTGGAAGCTTACGATCTCTCGGGATGTACACTGTAGATGGTGCTCTTTGAGCGGCAGCCTGCTGCTCAATAACAGTTTTAGCAAGGGAAAGTGCCTCTCTCTGTTCGGTTCTAGCATGCTCTAACATGCCTGTCTGCTCACCGAACCGCCTTTGCATCTCTTCAAACTGTCTCTTTAATTCCTCCAGTTCAGCCATAGTGTCGACTCAAAAGGACCAGAAACGTGCACTAAATCAGGAATCAGGAATTGATCCTGTTCGTGACGCCAATATGTGGCGGAGGGGAATATGCCACCGCCTTGTGGGGGATACTTTGCACTTAATCCAAGGAAGACTGAGTGAGAAACAGGATCCTAGTCCCCCCACCCAATGCTTTTAGTCTTTGTACAAGTGTCACTTGTATGTTGTGCCTGTCGTGTTGCAATATGTGAATACTCAAGATGTGGCGAGGTGGGCTTCAGGATTCATTTAGTACACGGCAGCCGCCTGAAGTGCATGTGTGTGCAGAAACTCAGGAATAAATGTAACTGTCTGCAAAAACCCTCCCTCCCCAGATCTAACAGGACAGGTAAGACGCCCCCACTCCTTAGTATAAGTGACTCAAAGCAACAAACACTTTTGACTTAACTAATAAAATGTTTATGTAAACTTAATTTCAGTTGGTTTTGTTGTTTTCTTTTACAAAAGGAGAGATTCAATTACAAGTTCAATCAAATCTGAATGAAATAAATGGAAAAAAAATAAAAAGTACAAAATCAACAAATTTGTGTCAGTTTCAATTCAGTCTCAACCAACAAAATCACAATCAGTGTCTTTTTTTTAACCACACAGTTCTACACTGTAAATTTACATTGAAATTTCAAAGTAGGTTCACTTCAACTCTGTTCAAAAAGTTAAAAGTCCAATTCACAAAAAGAAATCCAGGGAAAAAGAAGGAAAAATTAGACTCTGTCCATTCTTGTGCTCTGGTATCAAAAAGTTCACGAATGCACACAGAAGAAAGTCTATGAACCCCTTTTCAGGAAAGTTCACTACTCACATTTCCATGAACTATAGTTGTATTATTCAACAGTTCAGTTCTGATTACTCACTGAGAGAAAACAACAGTTTGCTTACCAGTGTTCAAGTAGAAAAAGAGAAAAATAATGCATGTCACCACTCTTAGTTTGTGGACAAGATGTTGAATGACGTCCTGTGGATGGCAGGGTAATGTCTCTTTACTCAATGACTCTCAGCGATTGTCCCCGAGATCCTGACGACGGTAGTTTGATCTCACGAGGCCGCAATCCCAGCTGACGAAGGCATATTGAGAAGACGAACAATGCACGGCCCTATCCGACGACTCAGCGAATCCTCTTCACACGATCAGTAACAGCACTCACTGCGTTTCAAGTTCGTTTGAACAAATGAAACAAAAACTGAATGTAAATACAAAGAAAACACGAGAATATTCAACTCCTACGGCAAATCACTTGCTAAACACCAGCAGGCCTTTTGCACCGTTCCACGTGCAAACAGGGAGAAAACTCGTTCTGTTGTATTCAATAACTGTCTCGTTAACACAATCAGACACTTTAAAACAGCATCACACAGTTTCGATGTCTCTCACGGGTCTAAACTTAATTTTTTCCCGCTATAAACTACCCGAAGACCAACACATTCTTCAGCGCGTCGAAGCTTTTTTCCTTTTTTCTTCTCTCGTGCGAACACACAATGGCGGCGCCCGTAACACCAATCAAAATAAAAGTCTCCACGTAATAGAATTTGTAGATCCCCTACATTCCCTCCTGCTAAACCCTGCCATACCACCGGACTTCCATTCAGCAACTCAGTCCTGAAAAATAAAATACAGAGAATAGCAGGTAAACATTCTTCACAAAAGAAAACATCAGTACAATGATGAAAAGCTTTCAATTAGTAAGATTGAGAAACATACACTTTACAAGAAAATTCCAAAACCTTTAGGTTTGCATAAGCTTATTTCAAGACATAGTCAGTCCTGTACCTAACAGGTAAAGTACCTCTGTTCGAACGCTGTGAACGTCTAGGTTCAGGAATACTTTCATTTTCACTTTCAGCTTCAGAACCACCTGAATTTACGGACTGATCTACTGAATCATCACCTGACATTTCGTTGTCATGGTCCCTGATACCCGTGTCTGATTCATCCCCACCTTCCCTTCTACCTTGTGTGTCTGTGGGTGTAGCAGGTGCAAATGTAACAATAGGGACTGCAAGAACATCGGGATCCTCTGAATCAGTGTGTCCCTGACCTGTGTGTGCTCTAGATTCATGTCTAGATGTACGAGGTGGTAGGGGTGACTGAAAAGTGCAATGCCTGAGTTGATCTCTGTGTACAACTTTGCATGGGCCCCCTTTCTCTGGGCGAATTGTGTAAACTGGAGTGTCTGCGTGATTCTGTTTCACTACAATGTAAGGCAAAGGTTCCCAATGATCTTGTATCTTATTCCTTCCCCTATGTGAATGGTTCCGTAACAGAACACGGTCACCAGGTCTCATTAGTGCGCCATGCGATCTACGATCATAGGCTCTTTTTCTTCATCTCGAAACCTCCTGTGCTGCAGAGTTAGCTACTTCAACAGCGATCTTCAGTCTGTCATGATGATTTTTCACCCAGTCATCGAGATTGTCAACTCCTCTGTCCTCCAAGTCTCTCCCGTCAAGGAGGTCCATCGGCATTCGGGCATCTCTACCGAACATCAAGTAAAATGGCGAATAGCCAGTTGAAGCGTGGATTCGGCTATTGTATGCCATAACCAACTCAGGTAGATACTGTTTCCAATTCCTTTTCTTTTCCGGGGTAATGTCCTTAGCATGTCATGCATGGTTCTATTAAATCTTTCGCACTGGGAGTTACCCTGCGGGTGATACGGAGTTGTGCGACTCTTTCCGATTCCATAGACTTTACACAGTTCTTTGATGACATTGGCTTCAAAACATCGACCTTGGTCGGAATGTAGTCGTGCAGGACAGCCATAGTGGATAAACCAATGCTGCACGAGGGCTTTTGCTGTGGTGTGGGCAGTCTGATTTCTGGTTGGCACTGCCACCGTGAAACGAGTGAACATGTCAGTTAAGACGAGAACATTTTCATATCCTCCCACAGATTCCTCCAAGACAGTATAATCCATAGCAATGATCATGCTGACTCTCATACACTTTGTAACGCAAGGGTTCTGGAACCACTAGTTGACAAATTTCTTCTCCGTCCCGAGGGTCAAAGATAGTACGGAACATCACTCCTTTTTTAAGCTCGAGTCGTATGAACTGTCTAGCAAGCTTTTTTAACTCAACATTCATGTTTCGCTGCTCAACTGGACTCAGATTCTTGTTGGTTACTACGGCACGGTAGATAGGAGCTATATGAGGGTCTATCTTTTGTTGTTCTTCTATATCACTCCAGCTATATCCAGGGACTTTTCTTGTCACTGACACCTGGACCGATGCTTGTACTTTCTGCTGCTGTTTGGCGACTGGCCATAAACATGCACGCACTTCATCTGAATTCATCTTAATGAAGTCTTTAGCAGAGTCCTCTTGCTCAGGCTCCTCACATGATGGAATCCTTGATAGCACATCTGCATTTGTGTTTTGTCGTCCTGGTTTATAGTACACCTCAAAATCAAATTCCGACAACTGAGCCATCCACCGCTGTTCGACTGCTCCTAGATTTGCTGTCTCCAAGTAGCGCAAAGGGTTGTGATCTGTTATCACAGAGAACTTGGAGTAGATCAAGTATTCTTTGAACTTTTCGGTTACAGCCCATTTTAAGGCAAGTAGCTCTAGCTTGAAAGCACTGTAATTTTGGTCGTTCTTTTCTGACCCACGGAGACCTCGACTTGCATACGCGATCACACGCTCAGCTCCTTCTTGCCGTTGACTTAACACGGCCCCAAGACCATGCAGACTCCCATCGGTTGTGAGTACGAAAGACTGACTGAAATCTGGGTATGCGAGGACTGGCGGAGACATTAAACACTGCTTGAGTTCGTCAAATGCAGTTTGACACTCTGTTGTCCAGTTAAGAGGTTCAACAATTTTCCCTTTCCCTCCTTTACCAACCAGGGCATGAAGAGGCCGGGCCAACTGAGCAAAACCAGGAACAAATCTCCTGTAATAACTCATGAATCCAAGGACCTGTCTCAGCTCTTTGACATTCTTGGGTGCAGGCCAGGATTCCAATGCCCGAGTTTTCTCTCCATCCACCTTTATTCCCTGGGAGGAAATTAGGTGACCCAAGAACTTCACTTCGTGTTTCAAAAGGAAGCACTTTCTGGGTTTTAGTTTCAAACCATGTTGTCTCAATCGGTTGAACACAATTTCAAGCCTTTGACAATGGCTTTCGAAGTCTTTCGAAAAGATGATAATGTCATCAAGGTAGATGAGCAATATGTCAAACGTTAGATCGCCGAGCACCACCCCCATCAGGCGCTGAAATGTCGCAGGAGCATTGCAAAGTCCGAATGGCATCCTGGTCCATTCAAACAGTCCAAAGGGAGTGGTGACCGCTGTCTTTGCTCTATCCTCCTCACTCATCGCCACTTGGAAATACCCAGAGGTAAGATCAAGGGTGGAGAACAGCTGCGCATTTCCCAAGGCATCCAGCGATTCCTCCATGCGAGGGAGAGGATAAGCATCTTTGCAGGTCACTTTATTCAGCATTCTGTAGTCGCAGCAAAAGCGTACGCTGCCATCCTTCTTAATCACAATCACAGCTGGAGATGACCACGGACTACAGCTTTCTCTGAGAATACCTTGAGACACCAAATCTTGAACATGTTTTTTCACTTCCTGAAACACCTGAGGTGGAATTCTATGATGTCTTTGCTTAATAGGAGGAGCATCACCTGTTGGGACACTATGTGTGACGGCAGTCGTATAACCGAAGTCACAATCGTTCTTCGAAAACACATCATTGTGTTTAACCAGTAGGTCCTGAAGTTTGCGACGTTGAGTTTCTGTGAGATTCTCTAAATTAATGTGCACTGGAACTGGCAACTGCTCTGTGGTGCCTAACTCCACTTTCACCTGACGTTGCTGCACAGCCTTAACATGCAAAGCACCCTCCTTCTCCTCAAACTCGACAAGCTCTTTTGGAACAACTTCCTGTGGCTTGAACAGTGCAGCGATCCTACATCGTGGTGGGAGTTTTACGGGCTTTTCACTAGAATTCAAAACTCTGACTGGGACTTTACCATCGGCTGTCTTGGCGAGTACATTAGCGATCAAAACACTCTTAGGCAGGCTGACATCTGATGAGGCCTCCACCAATACTTGACAACTCACTTTTGGTGGTATTCTGCAACGTCCTTCCAAAACACGTTCACTAAATGGAGGAATAGTGATTGCTTGCTTCCCAGCAACCTTCACGAAGCCAATCTTTTCACTAGAGCTCAGTGCCTCAGTCTGCATCTTAATGTTAGCCAACACTCGCTGGACCTTTGCCTCCTTGAAACCATGACTATACCTATCCATCTTCTTCATGTCTTCAGTGATCATGAATAGATCCTTAAGATCGCTCAACACATTCATCCCAACAATGCCAGGCAATCCTTTCAACTCTGTAGCCTTGGATTCACTCTCTTTGATCACAAACACGCATTTTCCATGCAAAGTCTTCCCCATACACTCTATGTCAGTCTCCAGACATCCTATGATGGGAATGTCTAGGCCATTTGCTGCTGTAAGACGTACCCAGTTGGCGGACGACAGCACAACTTCTCCAAAGTGATTCTTAAAATGTGACTCGGTGATAGTAGTCACTTCTGACCCTGTGTCCAAGAGGCAGATAGTCCTGATACCCGCAATTTTCACTTCAATGGTCAGGCAATCTCCAAAAGCACTTTCACAAAGGGACTTCGAAACATTCTCTGTATCACAGTCTGCAGTATGACTTCTAATAACGGATGGACCTGGGCTCTCTAGCACTGAAGTGTCTCGGTCAGCTGTCTTTTCCATCTCTGCTGTGTAAGGTTGCACTCTGCTTAAATTTTCTCTGCTCTGAGGACAACGTCGGCTTGTGTGCCCTGGCTTACCACACGTATAGCAGATGTATCTTCCTTCACTATCTTTTAAAGGTTCACTTTTTATCTTACTTTCCTTCGCAAGAGGTTTCACTTTTTCTTTGCTGTTTACCATCTGAAACAGTTCTTCTTGTCGAGCAGCAATCTGTTGAATAGCTTCATGGAGCGACTCTAGGGTGAGAGGGGCTGAAGAGCTCTCTGTTGCAGTGGTAGCATGAACGACACCACGTGAACGAGTACTGGTTCTCAGATTACTTGGAACTTGCACCTCCTCCTCTTCTGACCAGGTAATAGCTTCCTGCATAAGCTGGATGAATGTCAGGTCCTTCTCAGCTTTAACTCTCCTCTTCATTTCACGCCGTAGCGAATCATCTGTGAGGCCTAACACAAGCTGTTCCTTCAATACGCCATCAGCATCAGGAACTCTAGATGGCTCTCGGCTCTGGATGATACTCAGCTTCTCCTGCAAGTCATAAGCATAAGAACGAATGGTTTCTCCAGGCATTTGTCTTCGGTCATAAAACTCTTTCAGTCTGCTGCCAATGGGAAGTTTGTCCCCATAAGTCTGGTCCAAAGAATCGAAAATCTCATCCACCGACTTCTCCTTTCCATTGAGCATGAACTTGACTGTCATTTTTGCCTCATCTTTTAAATACTGTTTAACAAACTCAATTCTGTCTTCTTCGGGAATTTTCATCACCTTGAAGGCGGACTTCATTGAACTTATCCATTCTTCTATACTCAACTCACCAGGCTTGGAACGACAACCGCTAAACTCTGGAAGCTTACGATCTCTCGGGATGTACACTGTAGATGGTGCTCTTTGAGCGGCAGCCTGCTGCTCAATAACAGTTTTAGCAAGGGAAAGTGCCTCTCTCTGTTCGGTTCTAGCATGCTCTAACATGCCTGTCTGCTCACCGAACCGCCTTTGCATCTCTTCAAACTGTCTCTTTAATTCCTCCAGTTCAGCCATAGTGTCGACTCAAAAGGACCAGAAACGTGCACTAAATCAGGAATCAGGAATTGATCCTGTTCGTGACGCCAATATGTGGCGGAGGGGAATATGCCACCGCCTTGTGGGGGATACTTTGCACTTAATCCAAGGAAGACTGAGTGAGAAACAGGATCCTAGTCCCCCCACCCAATGCTTTTAGTCTTTGTACAAGTGTCACTTGTATGTTGTGCCTGTCGTGTTGCAATATGTGAATACTCAAGATGTGGCGAGGTGGGCTTCAGGATTCATTTAGTACACGGCAGCCGCCTGAAGTGCATGTGTGTGCAGAAACTCAGGAATAAATGTAACTGTCTGCAAAAACCCTCCCTCCCCAGATCTAACAGGACAGGTAAGACGCCCCCACTCCTTAGTATAAGTGACTCAAAGCAACAAACACTTTTGACTTAACTAATAAAATGTTTATGTAAACTTAATTTCAGTTGGTTTTGTTGTTTTCTTTTACAAAAGGAGAGATTCAATTACAAGTTCAATCAAATCTGAATGAAATAAATGGAAAAAAAATAAAAAGTACAAAATCAACAAATTTGTGTCAGTTTCAATTCAGTCTCAACCAACAAAATCACAATCAGTGTCTTTTTTTTAACCACACAGTTCTACACTGTAAATTTACATTGAAATTTCAAAGTAGGTTCACTTCAACTCTGTTCAAAAAGTTAAAAGTCCAATTCACAAAAAGAAATCCAGGGAAAAAGAAGGAAAAATTAGACTCTGTCCATTCTTGTGCTCTGGTATCAAAAAGTTCACGAATGCACACAGAAGAAAGTCTATGAACCCCTTTTCAGGAAAGTTCACTACTCACATTTCCATGAACTATAGTTGTATTATTCAACAGTTCAGTTCTGATTACTCACTGAGAGAAAACAACAGTTTGCTTACCAGTGTTCAAGTAGAAAAAGAGAAAAATAATGCATGTCACCACTCTTAGTTTGTGGACAAGATGTTGAATGACGTCCTGTGGATGGCAGGGTAATGTCTCTTTACTCAATGACTCTCAGCGATTGTCCCCGAGATCCTGACGACGGTAGTTTGATCTCACGAGGCCGCAATCCCAGCTGACGAAGGCATATTGAGAAGACGAACAATGCACGGCCCTATCCGACGACTCAGCGAATCCTCTTCACACGATCAGTAACAGCACTCACTGCGTTTCAAGTTCGTTTGAACAAATGAAACAAAAACTGAATGTAAATACAAAGAAAACACGAGAATATTCAACTCCTACGGCAAATCACTTGCTAAACACCAGCAGGCCTTTTGCACCGTTCCACGTGCAAACAGGGAGAAAACTCGTTCTGTTGTATTCAATAACTGTCTCGTTAACACAATCAGACACTTTAAAACAGCATCACACAGTTTCGATGTCTCTCACGGGTCTAAACTTAATTTTTTCCCGCTATAAACTACCCGAAGACCAACACATTCTTCAGCGCGTCGAAGCTTTTTTCCTTTTTTCTTCTCTCGTGCGAACACACAATGGCGGCGCCCGTAACACCAATCAAAATAAAAGTCTCCACGTAATAGAATTTGTAGATCCCCTACACTTGTGTTGGTCTTTTTTCACCAACCCCAGCTCAATGGAAATATGTGCCTCTACATACATTTCTGCAACACCGTAATTATGTACCTTGCAGCACGTTTCACAGCAGTTTCAAAGTGAAATGTCCAGAGAGTGGCGCTAAAACACACGTTTAATATGTGACCGTGGCATGTTTTTATTACGTTGGTACAGGCACGTATTGCAGCGTTTTTATTATGCTGCTTGAGGTAGGCCTACGTTTTGTGGCCGTTCAGAATTCAAATATCCAGTTAGTGTCGCTAAAGATTAATGCTCTATCATGTGGGAAATATCCCCTACACCAAACCCAAACCTAAACCTACCCGATAGTGTTAACAAATGCAAAAGTAATATAAAAACGTATTCGTGTTTTGTTGCACCGTAGTTTCACGGGATTCGTACTGGAGCTCTTCATCACCCAAGTGCAATGCCATATCGGGTGAGCTACCGAGTAAACTTACTGAATTAGAAAACTCATACATATGAAGCTGTATATGTGACGACAACGTCAAAAGTATAAGTTTTCAAATCGTGCAGGATGTTAAAATTGTTTTGAAGTCATAACATAACATTCTGCAAATAATTGTGTGAAAATTAGCCTTTATTAATCAAAACTGTACCTGTAAATCATACTTCGTGTGAAAAGTAATAAAAGTTGTGGGAGTTTTACTGCCTCTAGTGTTCATTTCAACTGGAAACTGCAGTGAATCGTACATACACAGTGCTGCTCACTAATATTGCACCCTTGGTAAATATGAGCAAATGTGGCTGTGAAAATAAATCTGCATTGTTTATGCTTTTGATGTTTCATTCAAAAAAATTACAAAATTCTATCCTTTCATTGAAGTAAAACAATTGTCAGTGGGGGAAAACTCACATTATGAAATAATCACAGCTCTATGTTAGTGCTTCTCTTCAGTTCACCCCACTCATTTTTTGAATGAAAGATCAAAAAGATAAATGATGCAGATTTATTTTCACAGCCGCCTTTGCTCATATTTACCAAGGGTGACAATATTAGTGAGCAGCACTGTAGGTACGTTATTTCAGTTTTGCAGAAATGTATGTAGAGGCAAGTATTTCCATTTTTTTCACACAATGTCGCTGCAGGCCTGCTGTATAATACATACGTTAGCAGTATGTATGCATTTTAGCTCTCATATTGACACAATACTGTTGCAGTATTCACACCCAAATGTACTGTAGCAATGCTGCACACCTGAAGTGAAAAACACTGAAAATAAGCATTTCATTGGCTTTTATGAAGCAACATAAAATAATAACAGTGTGAACGACTCACATTGTTTGCTGGAGTTTTTAATGACTTCATGCTAGTTAATACAGAGCAAGAACACTTGGTTCATCACTTGGTGTTTTCCATCATTTAGAGCCTGTCATTTAAATTTGATTTCAAGACAATCAAGTTTAGTTAATGTAGAAAATGATATGATCAGTACATTAATTTAATGCAAGTTAAGCAATTTCAACTTTTTATGTTACTTGAAATTCAACTTGATTTTTTAAAGTTGGTTTAATGTAGCCTAATTTAACTTGGAATGAGTTGTACAACCAAGCTGATTATACTTAATATTTTAAGACTTCAGTTTTTAAGTTTTTTTTTATTTTTTATTTATTTTGCAAACAAACATACTATTTACAGGTGACAAATCAAATACAAAATAACCAACGTCAATAAAACATACATGACAGCCAACGTGATTTGTGTGAGTGGATATGAGTGTGTGTGTGTGTGTGTATGTGTGTGAGTGTGACTGGGTATTGGGGGTGGGGGTATATAAACAAAAAAATAAATAAATAAGTAAAGTACAACAGACATAACAATAATAAAAAGAAAACAATAGTAATGATAACAGTAGTAATAATAATAATAATAATAATAATAATAATAGCATTCATAACAAAAATTAGAGGATGGAGGGTGAGGAAGGTGATAAGTAACAATAGTAATAGTAGCAGCAATAATATTAATAAATAAATAATAACAATAAAACAAAAATAATAGTAATTGACTCAATTAGTCAGAAATGAGGGGAAAGTTGGAAGATCAGGAAGAGGACAAATAGTAATAATGATAATAATAATAATAATAATAATGATAGTAATAGTAGTGGTAATGATGAAATAATAATAATAATAATAATAATAATAATAATAATAATAATAAAGTTTTTAAGTTTTTAACAGTGCAGTTTTTAACCCTCATGATCTGTTAAGATTGATTTAATTTTATTTTTGGGGTCAGAAACCCAATGTGTAAAAGTAACCATTATAAATAAATTATATAATTATAAAATATTGATTATACAATTATTTAATGCTTTTTAAATTTTAAAAACAATTATATATAGATTTATTATAAAAATAAAAATGTGATTATTATATTTTCAAAATGAACCTCTATTTATTTTTCCTTGTAATCATGTTGATAATTTCATCTGACATAGTCAAATCCTGAAATTAATTAATTAATTAATTTATTATTTATTTTAATGTATCTGAATGATTTATTTTCTATTTATTTATATATTTTATTTACAGAAAATTAGGTCATGAAGTCAATGTATTTTTCATTCTATTAATATTTCCTGCAGCCTCATATTAATAACCCACACCTGATATAATATATGCCCATTATTGAAGGAACTATTCAATATAGTAACTCAATCTTATTTTTTCCCCTACTGTTTTTTTTCTAACCCTGCTGTTGTAGTTAGGCTGTTGCATCTCTCCTGCACTGCTTCTATGAGCGATGTGAAACAGACTCTAAATTGTGTAATCTTTTCCATGTTGCTGTTTTCTTGAAGACATGCATGGTTATATATTTTCTACAGTGAGTCCCGTAGGACCAGATGCACAATCCCACCCATTCACAGGCTAAAATTACTGCATGAATTACATCCTAATTCAGTCTATTGCAGTCATTTATGTCCTGTTCTCATTCCCCGTGCATTGATTTGCTGTCAAAATGGGCCGTTGTAATATTCGGTGGGGAATTGTGAACGTCAGACTCAGTTGTTTAGTCTCTCACCCCTCGTCCATCCTTAATCTGTCGGTGTGTCAGACCCCCGACAGAAGAGATTGCAGTCTACTGAAATTAAATTGATCACTTAATAAAGTACCAGCACACCTGTTCTCAACAAGACACATGTTTGAGGAATCATTATGCCTGGAGCAGTTTATATATATATAGCTGTCTGGTCATATTTAACATCAAATGCTACATACATCAGCTTTAAGGCTTGCTTTTATCCCAGTACATGTCTTTTAAACTGCTGGATTATGTAGTCATGCTCAAACGTGTGGCTTGGACGTGCATTAACCACTTCTGTCCCGGAGGGGAGCAGATTAACGTTATCATCCATCGGCCAGCTGCGCTCCTCGCTTGCACAGATCTCACAGGCTGCATTATACACTATATTCTGATGCTGACTGCAGAAATACTGTGCATTTCCCTTCATTTAGTAAAATGGGTGCGGTCACAGCTCTGGCAGGTGAACGGGTCCTGCGCGTGATAAAGATGAAGTTTATGAATGCTGTCAAGTGTGTGTGTGTGTGTGTGTGTGTATGACAGCAATCGAGCATATGCATGAATGGCTTTGCATGTATTTTCATGCCTCTATGTGATACTGTGTGTGTGTGTGTGTGTGTGTATGTGCACAGCTCCATCTGCTCTCGGCTTGCCTTGGCTGTTCTGGTTTCCTGTTTTTGTATTTCTCTCTCTCTCTCTCTCTCTCTCTCTCTCTCTCTCTCTCTCTGTGAGATTCCCATCAAGCAGAGGTACTTTCAAACTGCAGCTTACCTATGGACAAACTACTAATAGCTTTAAATAGTTAAAGTAGTTCAGTTACTGGACAAAAAGTACTTCAGTTACTGGAGTGGTCAGTTAATGGACATTGTTAGCCGATTAAAAAAAAAAAAAAAATGATGCTTCATATTGTTAACAATTCTGAGCAGCATTTATACTACACAATACTAGAGTATATATATATATTTTTAAAGAAATTAATACTTTTATTAAGCAAGGATGCATTAAATTGATCAGAAGTGACAATAAAACATGTATAATGTTACAAAAGGAATGCTGTTCTTTTAAAACTTCTATTCATCTTTGAATCCTGAAAAATAAAATGTATCACCGTTTCCACAAAAATATTGGGCAGCACAACTGTTTTCAACATTGATAATAATCAGAAATGTTTCTTGATCAGCAAATCAGCATATTATTATGATTTCTGAAGATCATGTGACACTGAAGACTGGAGTAATGATGCTGAAAATACAGCTTTGATCACAGAAATAAATTACATTTTACTATATATTCGCATACAAAACAATTATTATAAATTGTAATACTATTTCACTATTTTTCTGTATTTTTGATTAAATAAATGCAGCCTTGGTGAGCAGAAGTGACAAAAAATATCTTATCAACCCAAACTGTCACGAATCCAAGCCATGAACTTCCAGTCACTCACCTCTAGAGGTCACTCACCCACCACATGGACCTTCACACCACACACACAGTCACAGATCACGCTTAGACTACATTTCCCATCATCCACCGCACCCACACAGCTGTTCACCATCTTCTCGCTTGCACCTGTATACAATCTCACAATCACCATCACCCAATCACACACACACACACACACCCTATATAAACCATGGACATTCTCTCACACTCTGCCGAGTATTGTTAGCCTAGTCTACATACAAAGCGTTTTCCTAGTATCCTTAGTCTGTCTTCCCGTGTTTGATTCCTGCCCGTGTTGTCTGGTTTATTCTCTCTGCCTAGCCCTCTGGATATTGTACGCCGATCGCCGACCCACGCTTGCCCTTGGATTATTCTTGTGTCTTGCCCATGCCATACCTGTTTGCTACTGACCGACCCTGCCTGTATTGACCATGTATTATAATAAAGAGCTTGCACTTGGATCCGCATGTCTCACGTCTCGTCAGCTCCGTCACAGAATACTCGGCCCACTAGGATCCAGCAGCTTCTCAGACGGTCATTCAGCAGGTATGGACACAACAAGAATCCTGTTTGCCCTTAAACAAGGTCCTCGATCACTGGAACAACATATTAGAGAGTTTTTAGTGTTCGCTAATTACTCAGATTTACCGGACATTACTTTGATCGAGATTTTTTGCGATGGCATAAATCAACCCTGGAGATCTGAGTTTAGACGCGAGGGTACGCGTGCTTCACTAGCTCAGTTTTTGGACTATGCCCTACTGACTGTTGGTTCAACGTTCACTGTGGGAGTCGCGGAAGAACGAGACACCGCACCCAATTGTGTGAACACAGCCACGCTAGAGCACGCTCACAAAATGGCGGCAACAACAACACTCCGTAGCGTCATTGCTGCCAATCACAAGCCAAGTCAAGTCACCGCTGCTGTTAAAGAGTCAAGTCAAGTCACCGCTGCTGTTAAAGAGTCAAGTCAAGTCATCGCTGCTGTTAAAGAGTCAAGTCAAGTCACCGCTGCTGTTAAAGAGTCAAGTCAAGTCATCGCTGCTGTTAAAGAGTCAAGTCAAGTCACCGCTGCTGTTAAAGAGTCAAGTCAAGTCACCGCTGCTGTTAAAGAGTCAAGTCAAGTCACCGCTGCTGTTAAAGAGTCAAGTCAAGTCACCGCTGCTGTTAAAGAGTCAAGTCAAATCACCGCTGCTGTTAAAGAGTCAAGTCAAGTCACCGCTGCTGTTAAAGAGTCAAGTCAAGTCACCGCTGATATTAAAAAGCCAAGTCAAGTCACAGCCTATGTTAAAAGGTCAAGTCAAGCTACAGTGGATCGTCACAAGTCAAACCAAAGCACAGTTGATCGTCACAAGTCAAGCCAAGCCACAGTTGATCGTCACAAGTCAAGCCAAGCCACAGTTGATCGTCACAAGTCAAACCAAAGCACAGTTGATCATCACAAGTCAAACCAGGCCACCAGTGATCTCCGTGAGTCAAGCCAAGCCACAGTTGATCGTCACAAGTCAAGCCAAGCCATAGTCGATCGTCACAAGTCAAGCCAAGCCACAGTTGATCGTCACAAGTCAAGCCAAGCCACAGTTGATCGTCACGAGTCAAGCCAAAGCACAGTTGATCATCACAAGTCAAGCCAAGCCACCTGTGATCTCCGTGAGTCAAACCAAGCCACTGTGGATCGTCATGAACTCACCCAGCTCACAGCTGACCAGCCAGAGCCACATCACGCCTCAGCTCAACAGCCAGATCCACAACACACCTCAGATCATCAGCCAGAGTCACACCACGTCACATCTGACCAGCCAGAGTCACGCCACGTCACATCTGACCAGCCAGAGTCACGCCACGTCACATCTGACCAGCCAGAGTCACGCCACGTCACATCTGACCAGCCAGAGTCACGCCACGTCGCATCTGACCAGCCAGAGTCAGGCCACGTCGCAGCTGACCAGCCAGAGTCAGTCCACGTCGCAGCTGACCAGCCAGAGTCAGTCCACGTCACCGCTGACCAGCCAGAGTCAGTCCACGTCACCGCTGACCAGCCAGAGTCAGTCCACGTCACCGCTGACCAGCCAGAGTCACGCCACGTCACAGCTGATCAGCCAGAACCTCTTCACGTCTCAGCTCCTCAGCCAGAACCTATTCCACCCAGAGACTCAAGGTCAGTCCTTCAAGTTCTCCGGTTGATATCCAACGTGAGGGATGCACAGCTGGTGTCTGTACGCACTGCTGGTATCCCCAAATCCACTCACTCTGACCCCCCTGTGCATGAACTGATTACCCTGTCTGAAGCGCTCGTTGCACTATGTTGCATTTGGGCCACATACACCACCACGTTACTGCCCCAGGGGAAGGCATCTGCCGCAGAACCTCCCCAAGCGGTGGTGCTCGCCTCAGTCCCTTGCAAGGTGGTGACGCCCAGCAATATACTCTCACCCGGTGATGGTACCACCGTAGAACCTCCAGAGGTGGCGGCGTTAGCTGCAGAACCTCCAGAGGTGTCGGTGGTATCCTCCTATGAGCTCTCACCCTGTCCTGTCACGGCTATGGAGGCCGTCTTTGAACTCTCACCCTGTCCTGTCACGGCTAAGAAGGCCGTCTGTGAGCTCTCATCCTGTCCTGTCACGGCTATGGAGGCCGTCTGTGAACTCTTGCCCTGTCCTGTCACGGCTATGGAGGCCGTCTTTGAACTCTCATCCTGTCCTGTCACGGCTAAGAAGGCCGTCTGTGAGCTCTCATCCTGTCCTGACACGGCTATGGTGGCCGTCTACGAACTCTCGCCTTGTCCTGTCCCGGCCACGGAGGCCGTCTGTGAACTCTCGCCCTGTCCTGTCCCGGCCACGGAGGCCGTCTATGAACTCACGCCCTGTCCTACCCCGGCCATGGAGGCCGTCTATGAACTTTCGCCCTGTCCTGTCATGGCTACGGAGGCCGTCTGGGATTTCCTGTCCTGCCCTGGCACGGCCCCTGAGATCGGGAGGCCTTTCCCTGTGTTGTCTGTCTCTGTTCTCTCAGTGTTGTCTGTCTCTGCTCTCCCTGTGTTGTTTGTCCTTGTTCTCCTCTACTTCCAGGTGCTGTCAGGGCTACCTGCCCAGTCTGCTTCCCTGCGGTGGTCTCTGGTCCCGTCTGTTCCGCCCTGGTGGGTTCCGGGTCCATCTGCTCCGCTCTGGTGGGTCCTGGTCCCGTCTGTTCCGCTCTGGTGGGCTCCGGGTCTGTCTGCCCTACCCTGGTGGGTCCCAGGTCCATCTGCTCCGCCCTGGGGGGCTCTGGTTCCGTCTGCTCCGCCCTGGAGGGCTCCAGGTCCGTCTGCTCCGCTCTGGTGGGCTCCAGGTCCGTCCGCTCCGCCATGGCTTCCAGCCCTGCTGCATTCCACAGCCTCGCCACCCGCACATGGACCTGGCCCTCCTTCCCTTCCCCTGTTCCGCCTCCGCTCCACCACCCTCCTGGATTAGATATGTGTGGAGCGTCTGGAAGCCGCTCCTTGGGGGGGGGGCTATGTCACGAATCCAAGCCATGAACTTCCAGTCACTCACCTCTAGAGGTCACTCACCCACCACATGGACCTTCACACCACACACACAGTCACAGATCACGCTTAGACTACATTTCCCATCATCCACCGCACCCACACAGCTGTTCACCATCTTCTCGCTTGCACCTGTATACAATCTCACAATCACCATCACCCAATCACACACACACACACACACCCTATATAAACCATGGACATTCTCTCACACTCTGCCGAGTATTGTTAGCCTAGTCTACATACAAAGCGTTTTCCTAGTATCCTTAGTCTGTCTTCCCGTGTTTGATTCCTGCCCGTGTTGTCTGGTTTATTCTCTCTGCCTAGCCCTCTGGATATTGTACGCCGATCGCCGACCCACGCTTGCCCTTGGATTATTCTTGTGTCTTGCCCATGCCATACCTGTTTGCTACTGACCGACCCTGCCTGTATTGACCATGTATTATAATAAAGAGCTTGCACTTGGATCCGCATGTCTCACGTCTCGTCAGCTCCGTCACACAAACATTCTAAATTGAGAGTATGGAAATACTACATGCAAATATTTCCAATGCCCATTATTGAATGAAGTCATTTATTTTACTATAAAATGGTGTTCAGGGAAGGACTGACACACTAAATGAATCAGATTTTCAATGAAGGACCGTTATGAAAGTGTGTTCACCTTGTTTGCTCACTTGCGATTGCAATACAGAATAACATAACAGGAACAACAGAAATGTAGTATATTGTCACGCTACACTGCTAGTGATTGGAAAATAGCGTGTTATATAGCTGTTTTGAAAACAGCTGCGCTTCTATCACGCTACTGAAAAATGCTGCATCTTTTAGTTTAGTTCAGTCTCCCCTCAGCATTGCCATAAAAAGATTTTTATAGAAGTAAAGGTGTTGCATTTTACTGATGTTACTCATATGTGACTTTTTCTCATTTGTGCATCCTTCAGCCCCGTGGATCAGGAACCTGTAGATGATCATGTGAAGCACCGTGAGCCTCCTGCTCATTCCAGCACTTCATGCATCCACTTCTCCAAAGACACAGTGGGAGTTTTCATGCGTTGTTTACTGCCAGAGCCCTGCAGCACCAGAGACGATATTGTTTCCTGGCACTTTCATATGTTCAGATAAAAGTCAACACACCAGTTATTCCCTCATCCATGAAACCGAATTTATATGTCAGCATCTCTGCTCAAGGTCAGTAGTGTGGGTTTCATCTTCATATGCAAACGCTCATACCTGTGCATCTCTCAGCTTTAGCTGTCTTGAGATCCAGGAATGATGTTTGCATTGTAAATCTATATAAACACCATCAGGAGTTCTCAAATGAGTCCAGGCAGGGTGTGTGTGTGTTTGCATATATGTGATGTGTTATACAGTATACGTGTGTGTGTGTGTGTGTGTTTGCATATGTGTGATGTGTTATACAGTATATACGTGTGTGTGTGTGTGTTTGCATATGTGTGATGTGTTATACAGTATACGTGTGTGTGTGTGTGTGTTTGCATATGTGTGATGTGTTATACAGTATATACGTGTGTGTGTGTGTGTTTGCATATGTGTGATGTGTTATACAGTATACGTGTGTGTGTGTGTGTGTTTGCATATGTGTGATGTGTTATACAGTATATACGTGTGTGTGTGTGTGTGTGTGTGTGTTTGCATATGTGTGATGTGTTATACAGTATACGTGTGTGTGTGTGTGTGTTTGCATATGTGTGATGTGTTATACAGTATATACGTGTGTGTGTGTGTGTGTGTGTGTGTGTGTAGATCTGATATGTGAAGCCTCAGGCAGTGTCTTGCATGTCCTTGTTTTAATAAGTCTCGGGTTATTAAGTATAGTATTTTGCATATCATTAAACACCAAGGCCTGAACACTTGCTCAGTTTTCACTGATTTCAGTAGCAAAGACACCGCAAGCAAAGAAAGAATAAAATTAACAGCGTTTCTATTTCTTAATCAGTGTTTTTGTCTTGTTTTCCAGTGAAAAAGGATATTCAATGAGAAATGATGTTGAGATTTGGATGGAGAAAAGTTTTATACAGACAACTGGAGGTGGAACAAATGATTGCATATTGATGAAGAATTAGCCTACAAAAAGACAAACTTTTCAAAACAAAACTACAAAACTGTTTGTTTTTTTTGTTTTTTTACCGGAGCTAAATTTTATCAGAGAAACTGTTTTAGGGTCAGTAAAAGGTGTATTCTTTTTTAAAAATATTTCAAATTAATATTTCTATTCAGCAAGATTTTGCATACAAAATATTTTTATTAATGCTGTTTTTTAAACTTTTTATTAATCATAGAATCCTGAAAAATAAAATGTATCATGGTTTCCATAAAAATATTGGGCAGCACAACTGTTTTAAACATTGATAATCAGAAATATTTCTTGAGCAGCAAATCAGCATATTAGAATGATTTCTGAAGATCATGTGACACTGAAGACTGGAGTAATGATGCTGAAAATTCAGCTTTGATCACAGAAATAAATTACAGTTTAACAGATATTCACATAGAAAACAGCTATTTTAAATTGTAATAATATTTCAAATTTTTACTGTATTTTTGATTAAATAAATGCAGCCTTTGTGAGCAGAAGAGGCTTCTTTCAAAAACATAAAAAAGAGAAAAAGGCAGTGAAAAGCAGTGTATTTCTAAGTGAATTTTGAAGTTGTGATGATAATAATAAATGCATAGTTTCTGTTCACAATAAGACCAGTAATATGCATTATGAAAAATACATTTTGCTTTCATGCCGACTTTAAATCATTGTAACTAATTGTCAGAGAATAAGCACAAACAATTTCTTTACTTGATTTAAGTATAAAGCTCTTTTTATTCCTCATTTTCTTCACGATAGACGTACAACATCTGTTGTTACCGGAGAGAATTAAGACACTGTAATGAATTAGCTTCATTGTGTTTGGAGCATTATTTGAGGATTGTCTGTTGAGCAATGCTCTCATCAGAAACTTTGATTCAGCGGCTCGTGCCCAGAACGCTCAGCTGCGGTAAAGACCATCATTAATCAGCGTAAAGGCTTTAATCAACATCAATACATCGACCAGTCGTGCAGAATTCAATTAGAAAAGAGCTTTTTATTTATTAGACGCTCATCTGTGCTGCTCCACTGTTAATCCTGAGACCCTGCCGAGTGTTGCCACAAATCCCATTATTATTCTTATTTTATGAATAAAAACATTTGATTTGTTCTGTAAGGAGGGTGTTTATAAGAACGACACAATGCATTAGATTAGGAGGCAGCGATGCCAGCTTTCTACAACCTCAATATGAGAAATAATGCATATTTTACAAAAGCTGGATGCGCTGTTTCTATTCTATACCTTTACTTTGCATTTTTATGACAGTCTCAAGAAGGAAAAGTCGCTTTTTATGTAGCATACTTTTATCCCGCACAAGCAAAACTTTGACATTCTCCCTTCATTTTGCAGGAGAGGAGAGAAAAATAATATGAAAGCAAACTAAAGGGATGAAGAAAATGATGGATGATGGAAAGCCACACATCTCAGGTGAAGATCTTCAAACATGCTGACACAAAGTTCACCGCTGCAAACAAATACAGACACGCTCAAACAAAAAACCATTGTGTTCCTTTCCAGACCAATTCCTTCCATCAGCATTTGTGTTGTGTCTGTTTCCATCAATGAATCAGTCTGAGAGCGATCAATGAGTCCGGCTGATGGATATGTTTGCCTATACTGCAATCATCCGGCTCATGACATGACAACAGTTTTTACTGCAGTCGAGACCAGAAGTGTGAAATTTCCTGACAAACACACCCAGAACCAGATCAAGAGCATGACCACCAGATCGAGTAGTTTTTGACATGTACTATATCTTGACGGAGACAGATTTAACAGTCTTACATGCAACCTGAAGTCCTGCATCATATATATGCTGAATGAAATCCAACACTTATTTTTTTTTACTAATTATGGGTGCTGATTTCAAAAACAGTGCTTGTTTTACTCGGGAATGTCACACTTTCTCACAAAATATGTGCATTTTGTAGCATTTTTAAGATGAAGTATTTTCATATTCTCCCTTAATCTGCAGAAAAAACACCTCAAACACATGATTCCTGTCTGAATCTGAGCCAGATTACAGCTTTTTGATAAGTTCTTAGCTCATTTTTACATGCATGAATGAATCTGAACACATTATTTTATGCCTAATTGTCTGATTTCAAGGTCAGAATTATGACATAAGAAAGTGCAAACATGAAACAGATGTTTTCTGCTACATCATATATAAGCTCTTTGATATTAAATGAAGTATTTGAAGATATTTTATCACTCCTTGGCAGATTGTAAGTTAAAATATGCATTTTGTTTATATATATTTATAATGTATTTATTAAGTTCTTTGGTGTTAAATGTAATATTTCTTTAACATAATTTTCAATTCCTTTGCAGATTGTAAGTTATTTTATACATTTTTAAGTTCAAGTTTCAAGTTTCAAGTTTCAAGTTTTCAAGTTTCAAGTTTTATTTGTCACATACACGACTATACAGAGACTGTATAACCAGCAGTGAAATGAGAGTCGGGTCCGCTCCATGGACAGTGCAAATATTGAAAAAACAACACAAGGGAAGTAAACATAAGATAAAATGAATGAAAAATAAGATATAAAGAATAAAATATAAAATATAAAAGAATGTGCATGACAGTAAGCTGTAGAATTAAATATTAATATAAGCATGACTGTACAGAGAGGAATGTGCAACAGGTTATACATGGTTGACATGAAGCAGCCAATCACAAAAAATAAAATAAATATAAAAATAAGATACGATTTACAGATACAGAACGTGTTGTGTGCAAGTGTGCAAGTGTGCAAATGAGCAAATGACACTGACAGTTATGAGGTAGTTATGAGGTAGAGAGTATTGAGTGTGTGATTAGTGATTTGAAGTAAGTCAGATGATGTTTTTAAGAGGCTGACTTTGAGTTCAGGAGCCTGATGGCCGTGGGGAAGAAACTCCTCCTGAGTCTCTCTGTTTTTGCCATCAGGCAGCGGAAGCGCTTACCAGATGGCAGCCTAGTGAAAAGACAGTTTCCAGGGTGATTTGAGTCTTTGATGATTTTGTCAGCTCTGCTTCTGCAGCGTTTGATGTAGATGTCCTGCAGAGAGGGGAGAGCAGATCCAGAGATACGCTCAGCTAAGCGCACAACTCTCTGCAGGGCTTTGCAGTCTTGACTGGAGCTGTTTCCATACCACACTGAGATGCACTGAGTCAAAACACTTTCTATGGTCCCTGCATAGAAAGTTTTCAGGATTGTTGGTGAGACCCTGAATTTTCTCAGCTGTCGCAGATGGTACAGTCTTTGCCTGGCTTTCTTGACCTGTGTTTGGATGTGTGTAGTCCAAGTCAGGTCCTCGGAGATGTTTACTCCGAGGTACTTGAAGCTTCTTACTCTCTCCACAGGGGTCCCGCTGATCACAAAAGGAGTGTAGGGCAGCAGGTGTCTCTTTCTGAAGTCCACAATCAGCTCTTTGGTTTTGCTCACGTTCAGAGAGAGACAGTTGTCCTGGCACCATGCTGTTAGTCTCTCCACCTCATCCAAGTATGCGGTCTCATCATTGTTGGAAATGAGGCCCAGAACCACAGTATCATCAGCAAATTTGATAATAGATGTGGATCTGTGAGAGGACACACAGTCATGTGTGTAGAGAGAGTAGAGCAGGGGACTCAGAACGCAGCCCTGCGGGGCTCCTACGTTCAGGGTGATGGAGTTTGAGGTGTACTGGCCTAGCTTCACCACTTGAGGTCTGCCGGTGAGGAAGTCTAGAATCCAGTCGCAGAGTGAGGTGTTTAGGCCGAGGCCTGTGAGTTTATTAGTCAGCTTGGTGGGGACTATGGTGTTAAAAGCTGAGCTATAGTCTATGAATAGCAGTCTTGCATAGTTTCCATTGCTGCTGTCAATGTGTGTGAGGGAGGAGTGGAGAATGTGTGAGATGGCATCATCAGTTGATCTATTGGGACGATAGGCAAACTGAAGAGGGTCCAAAGTAACAGGGATGGATGAGCTAATGTGTCTCTTAACAAGTCTCTCAAAAACCTTCATGACTATAGATGTGAGGGCCACTGGACGATAGTCATTCAGGCAAGAGGGTTTACTGTTCTTAGGCACAGGGATGATGATGGATTTTTTAAAGGAGGTGGGAACTACAGAGGTAGCAAGGGACTCGTTGAAGATAGAAGTGAACAAACCAGCAAGCTGATCAGCGCAGGACCTCAGAACCCGGCCTGTGATCCCGTCAGGTCCAGCCGCTAATACTTCTTTGCATCATTAAATCCATATTTATTTAGTTATTTGACGTTAAATGGAATATTTTTCTTTTATATAATTTTCAACTCCTTTGCAGATTGTGAGTTACTTCTTTTTGTCATTAAAGCCTGATATAAAGTTCTATTATTTTATTATAGTTAGTAAGTTATAGTATATTTTTTGAATACTTCTTTTTGACATTAAAACCAAAACTTTTGACATTTTACTGATTTTGTTATAAGTGCATTACATCTGATGATACAGTATAGAATTTGAAAAAAAAAAACAATTTTGTGGAGAACTGTATATAATGGAAAGCTTTTATTGACATTTTTGAACCCAGCATTATCAAATGAGCTAATATTAGGCATTTTATTGCACATTTTTGCTCAAGATACAGTGTTATTAGACAGAATCAGTGATGAAAGCTCTTGAGACGGATGCTGAGTGTCTCCAGAAGAGCGTTTGTGCCTGATGTTAGGCCGCAGGAAAACAACAGAGACGAGGTGAAAGTGAGTAATGTAAATGTAGCGATTGTGTTTGTGTGTACAGTGACGAGCAGATCCTGATCTCTATGATGGAAGGGGGTTTTCAGTCAAATGTGAGAATGTCTTTCTCACTCTGGAAGTGATACGGCTCAGAATATGGTACATTTTGTGACATGAGGTCACGAGTCTGATTCTAAAAGCTTTTAAAGGGATTTGTGGTCATCTGGGGGTTTTTCTTCAGAGTGCTGGACTTCAGAAAGAGGATTTTGTTACTGCATACAGCAAAAAATGTATTTCTTACTTCGTATTTCAGTCTTGTTTTCCAGTACAAATATCTAAACATTCATAAATCAAGATACTTAATGACATAAAATATAGTTTTCTGAAAAATTTATATTTTTTTCTTCAATCCTGGGTCAGAAAAATAATCTTGTTTTCCCTTTGAGTTAATTTTATTTTTATGACCCCATTGATAGATATCTTTAAGCTTAAACGTTTTAGAAAAACATTTCAGAAAAACACTTTTGAATTGATTTAAAAAATGTATTTTTCTTTTTTTTTAATGTAAACTGTAGTTATACAAATGATAATACTGGCTGACATATGAGATAATGTGGTAATCACAATGATAATGGACAGTAATATTTTCATTATTAGTGGGTGCTGAAAGGGGTCAAAGCCTCTGAACTCATGATTCACTCTCTCATCATCATCATCATCAGACAGCTCTGATGCACTGAAATTCATCCCGCACGTCTGCCCTGGGGTCACAGAGTGAAAAAGAATTGATTTGTTTGATTCTGAAAGCCATTATTTAACATTGAACATGAGGCTCATTTCCTTCCTGTAACCCTAGACGCCCGTCTGAGGGAGATGAGAGAGAGAGAGACGGGACATGTGAGCTGTCTTCCTCTTCCTCCTCCAGAACACTTCAAATGCTCATCTGTCATTCCTCATTGGTAAGCAGCTCTTAATTGTTTAATTGATTTAACTGTAATCTAATTATTTTATTTTTTGGTCTATTTTAAATAAATTAACAAATATCAATTTTAATCAATTTATGTTTATTTTTTACACCAGGTAGTTATTTAGACGGCAAATTATGATTTGGTGAACTTTTTTTTAAAAAAAAAGAATGCTCTTAAAATGTTCCTCCGTTAAGTTCAGTAATAAAAAGCCTACAGTTAGAGTAAAGGGCTATATCACTCGGCAGAATATTTTTATTATACTACAGTACCATTTAAAATTTGGTGTAATTTTTATAATGTTTTTGAAAGAAGCCTTTTATGCTCATCAAGGCTCTATTTATTTGATCAAAAATACAGTAAAAACTATGAAATATTATTACAATTTCAAATAACTGTTTTCTATTTGAATATGTAGTAAAATGTAATTTATTGCTGTGATCAAAGCTGTATTTCCAGCATCATTACTCCAGTCTTCAGTGTCACATGATCTTCAGAAATCATTCTAATATGCTGATTTGCTGATCAAGAAACATTTCTGATTATTATCAATGTTGAAAACAGTTGTGCTGCTCAATATTTTGTGGAAACTGTGATACATTTTATTTTTCAGGATTCACAGATGAACAGAAAGTTCAAAAGAACAGCATTTATTTGAAATAGAAATCGTTTATAACATAAACGTCTTTACTGTCACTTTTGATCAACTTAATGCATCAATTTAATTTGATCAATTAAATGAATAAAAATGAACTTGTTAAAAAAAGGTTTGTATATAGTGCATATCTACTGAAAGAAAAATAAATGCTCTTTGTTCTTTAATACAGAAATTGGTTTCACAAACTGACTAAAATGAATTAAAATATGGCTAATATTAGTAGTATTTTAATATAGTTATTTTCTGAAATGAAATATGAATGCGGTCTGAGGTCTGATGAATGTGTTTCAGTGTCCTCTTCAGTGCATCTGAGACAGTGTGGGGGTGTGTTTATGTGACTGTAATGTAAACATGACATGGTCATTTATGTCATGTGTGTTTATGTAACTGTCCCGTGGCTCTGTGGGGATGCAGGGCACAAAACATCTCAGCACACATTACATAAATACAGTTTCTCAAATGCTTTCTAATATTACCCTTTAAGCCTTTATATAATGCATGAAGTATTTTAAAGCATTAATTATGCCTTGTAATGGATTGTCTGATCTCATGAATAATTGCTCCAAAGTTATACTAATCTATACCTTTAGAAAGTACAATGCATTAAACACATGACAAACAACCAATTACAGATGTAACAAGGAATCTGCAAACATTATATGCATTTAACTTTGGTTTCAATTGCAATTTATGATGCATAAAATGCAAAATATAATGCATTACAAAATTCATTATGAATACCTTTAAAATGCATTATACATAAAGGTTTCAAATAATTTCAATTAATCACTGATTCTTTATGAAAGCATTTGAGATGAAATACATCATGCTTATGTCACATGATGTGTGTGTGTGTCGTGTTATGTGTGCAGTAATGCATAATCAGCGTTCCTGATGTCATCCGGTGTCAGAGAGGGTTTGAACCGCAGGCGTCTCTCTCTCTGATGAAGATTCAGTGGGATGTTCTTCCCCTCCGAGACAGTCAGATTCTCCTCGGGCTTCGTTTGGGAATCTCTGCAGGTGCGTTCAGCTGGAAATGTGTAGAAACACACTCAACTGGCTTTGAATGCAGGCTTGAGGGGTTTTCATTCACTGGCGTATCTCCTTCTGAATCATTTGACCTGTCTGATTCAGCAGCACTTTGACACTCCATATATATATATGCAACGCTGTCATGTTGACATCTGCATTGTAAATGTGAGCCTCAAGCAGAAGTGTGTTTGCATGCTTTTTTTAGTTTAATCTGCAGAGACAACTACATACCGTAGAAGTAAACCATTTGTAGGCAGATTTCCCGAACATTGTAAGGACACAAGCATGCTCTAAGCTAGTATGCAAATGCATGAACGCTTGGCTAACACAAGGTCCTGTTGTACTTAATGTGCATTCTTGTGTTACAGTGACGGATGAGATGACATTAACATGATATATACTGTACATACATATGTTTTTGCAATAACAAGATAATGTGTCATTAAAAGAATATATTTTCTCATAATAATGGCATATTATGTCAAAAAGCAATATGTTTTCTCTGTTATAATAAGATAATATATCATTAAAACGACATATTTTGTATGTATCATTGTCATTGGATGGTTGTAATTTTGATTAGAAAATTAAAGTAACTTGAACTTGACAACAAGCATCAGTATTTCAAATGGTTTCTTTAGTCTTTTTACAAGAAAATATATAATTTAAATGACATACTGTAACATCTCGTTATTACGACATAATTGATTGGTAAAAATAATATTTATGTGGCAGCAATGCGCCACCTTGAAAGCCTCTCTGCGACAGTAATGTGATACAGATGTGAAGATTCCTCAAGTCCTCTGAGACAATCCTTCATCCTCTGCTCATTTGCATTTTAGATATTCTATTATAAGTTCTATTATAATGCTAAACAACCTTGACTCTACAAAAGGATTATTGAGAGGCTCTTTGACTTTCATGATCACCAGAGGATAAACAAACACACTTTTTACTGTGTGTGTCTTCTGTATTTTTGTAGGTTTAACATATTCCATAGATTCATGATTTCTCAAGCCATGTCTTTGAGAGGAGAGTGTGCTTATATAAGCAATCAGATGCACATTATTCAGTAAAACAGGTGAAATAAGGAGGAAGGAGGGATCTGAGACAGATGTAACTGTTTTTGTGCAGAGGGAAGACGTAATGTGAGGTCAAAGGTCACAGGCAGTGACCCCTCTCTGACCTCTATTTCCCCGCCAGCTGTGACCGGTCAGCCGAGGGTGTTTAATATCCACCGGCACAGGAGGCAGAGACACACACAGTCATCAGATGGAAGCTTGATTAAAGCCAGGAGTGTGTGTGTGTGTCTCTGTGTGTGTGTGTGTGTGTGTGTGTGTGTGTGTGTGTGTGTGTGTTTTATAGCATTGCATGTGTAAAAGAACACCAGGCATTGGTTGTCGTGAGTAACTACCACAAACCACTGCTCTCAAACCTCTTTTGTGTGATGCACTGAGTCAAGTTGTTGGTTTACGGCTGAATTGTGTGATTCAGAGGCCTGACATGATAAGAGTGTAGATGCTGATTGTCTGTGAGGGTTATAAAGACCTGTATAAAAATATGTTGTTGTTTTTTTTAATCATTCAGTTTGATGCAGATTAATTTGATTATGAATTATTCCGAACCAGTATGATTGATTTATTGAAATGAACCGATTCAAAGTGATTCGTCTTACAAGCGCATCTTACTTTCTACAAGAGAAACATCTACATTTACATTTATGCATTTAGCAGACACTTTTATCCAAAGCGACTTACACTGCATTCAAGTTACAGTTTTACATTTGATCAGCTCTTGCTTTCCCTGGGAATCGAACCCATGATCTAAGCGTTGCTAGCGCCATGCTCTACTATTTGAGCTACAGGAAAGCTGTAGCTCATCTAACCAGTGAAGTATTTTACATAGTTTGTTTTTTATTTATTCATACATTTTTAATGAGTAACTTGAGAGACTTTATTTAGACATGCATGACTACAATTTGGAGAAAATAAATGGTTTAATTTTTTCATACTGTGCATTATAATGCTGTGATAATTCACTAGTTTTGGTTTTTATTTATTCAGGAAAAAAATAGAAAAACTTATTTTATTATTTATTTTTTAATATTTATTTTTATATGTATAGTGGTTTTTTTTTTGCCATAACATGAAAATAATACTGTTCTTTCATTGTTTTTTTTATTATTTATTAACATCACTATAAAAAAATGATATAATCAATAAGACATGGCAGCTTGTTTTTTACATTATTTTAACTCATTAAAATAAGTTGAGCTATTTCAGCTTTTTATAAGTTATATAAAATGAAACTTAAGTCTGTTTAATATAATATAAGTCGATATACATATACAACCAAGTTGATTAAAAAATTTAAGGCAGCAACTGAACATAATTATTTGTTTTTTATTAATTAATTATATATTTTTTTATTTTTTAAATAGGTATTTTAAGTGATTTTATAGGTGATTTTATAGTTTTTGTTTAAATATTAATAACATTAAAATCTTTTTATTTTATTAAAAAAATGATTGGCCAAATTTTTTATATAGCTTTTATTTAATTAATACAAACTTTTTTATTATCTCATTATTTGATCTTATTTTATTTTATTTTGATGAAGTTGTGGGTTTATGGTTGGATTATGCATTTCTCCAGAGGTCTGGCGTGATAAAAGCGTAGATGCTGCTCATTAGTTTGCTATGGAAATCTCACAGGCCATTCAGGGCTCACGCTCAGATATTATAAGAACATTATAAAGAGCTTGACTGTGGCTACGACACGATCAGCAGATAAAGTACAGGAGTAAATCTGATTTCTGATATTCCCTCCATCTATAGGTCTGTACAGGTCTTCAAAGCCCTCACAGATAAACAGCAGGAGATTAATGTTCCTCCTTCATCATTCGTCCTCTGCGTTCACTAGATTTAATGAGTCTTTGTCCATTCTGTAAAGCACATTGTTGTTTTCATTTGCAGTATAGATTTAACCTTAAGCAGTACTTGAAAAGGGAAAATCCTCATTATGACAAATGTAAAAAGTAATTCATATTTCTCCAGTTGTTGAACTTGAAACAGTGGAGACAATAAATTACATTTATTGTGTTGGGAAGCTTTACTGTCACTATCTGATTGAGGGTTTTTCATCACTTTTCCATGAGCGTTTGGTTGCTTCCAATCTCAGGATAAGGGCTTTTAAATTAATTTTTATGCAGATGAATTGTATAATGAAGGATTCTGAACCAGTTTGATTGAATAATTGAATGAACTAATTCATAGAATGATTAATTGACAAATCACTGCCTCCACAAGAGCATCAGAGCATAATTAGAAAAATATTTTTTCATTTTGTTCTTTTCCATGTTTTTTTCTGTGCATTATAATGCTATGATAATTCACAGTTTTCATTTATTTAGACAAACATAAAAAAATAAAAGGATATTTTTTTGTTTTCTTTTATTATTTATTTGAAGAATTATAATATATACTGTATATACAGGTGCATCTCAATAAATTAGAATGTCGTGGAAAAGTTAATTTATTTTAGTAATTCAACTCAAATTGTAAAACTCGTGTATTAAATAAATTCATTGCACACAGACTGAAGTAGTTTAAGTCGTTGGTTCTTTTAATGGTGATGATTTAGGCTCACATTTAACAAAACCCCACCAATTCACTATCTCAACAAATTAGAATTATATATATATAGGTGCATCTCAAATTAGAATGTCGTGAAAAAGTTAATTTCAAAAGTTATTTAAAAGAACATCTAAGAAATTTTAATTTAGGTAACTAGGAAAGTATATTTATAATGACGCACCCAGCCACCGTTACAATATCATCAAAAAAAAAACTTCTTTCTACTATTAAATGATTTTTTTGGAAATGGAGAAACGGGAATTTCAAATAATTTTTAAAATTAAGGGGAAAAAAAAAAATTTAGTTTAATTTATAAATGGGAATTTTTTGTTTTAATTTTCTTTGAATATTGTTTTCTTATAGCGCAGCCCACAAATGCCATTCCATAAATGAGTCTAATACATAATTGCCACAGGACAGAAATTTCAAGTACATTTTCTGTCATACTTGCAGGAATGCAATATAAAACAATAATGCAGGAACAACCATAGGTTTTCTCTGGGCAAAAGCATTGTCTCAGTGTGGATAGAAGGCCAAAACTTTGAGAAAAAGATGCATTTTCAAATGTATTTATCTAGATTAATATGGATGTAGCCTAATATTTACATGAATAAATCAGATGACACTACTCATTCCTGTTACTATTACTCAGTTTCTATATATAAGTATAGGATATATGAGTATATGAGTAACAGGACTGAAAGTAACAGGATTGAGATTTTAGGATAAAATTAGCAAATACATATAATCTAGCCACATGGAGTACATGCTAATATTATGAGAATACTCAGCAAATTATAGTGATTCACCACAGATTTGTATTTTTAAAATAAACAAGTAACATCTAAGAAATAATTTAGGTAACAGGAAAGTATATTTATAATGACGCACCCAGCCACCGTTACAATATCATCAAATATACAGAAAAGAAAATAAGACCACATGTTTCCGATCATTTCATTGCCTTCAGAAGATCCAGATGTTGCAATATTATGTTGAAAATGTGTCTTGTGGAATTGTCTCAGTTTTTTAGAGGGAAAATATGTTAGGGTAACAGGACTGAGTGAAAACCTGGGGACACGACTAAACTGTGTATTTTATCCAAAATATTATAAATTTATTTTGAAATAAATGTATTTAAAGCACAGATGGGATATGGAGGTACACAAAAATGCAAAATAAAAATTATTTCTGAAGGATTTTAAACATTATATTTAATGTTAAAATGTAGCGTTAGACACTGGGGACATGCACAAATGCTATATTTTCAGTGTTTTAGGTAGTTTTTAATAATTTGTTTAATTATATATTTTAAATTTGCAGTTAGATTAATGTGCAGGTCACTTTGCTTAATAATAAAATGCATTTTATAGTTAATTTTTATGCATGTTTGTACCTATAATGTCCTGGGGACACAAATGGCACCCATTCGGTGGAATGGCCCTCTTGCTTTCCCTGGGAATCGAACCCATGATCTTGGCGTTGCTAGCGCCATGCTCTACCATTTGAGCTACAGGAAAGCTGTAGCTCATCTAACCAGTGAAGTATTTTACATCGTTTGTTTTTTATTTATTCATACATTTTTAATGAGTAACTTGAGAGACTTTATTTAGACATGCATGACTACAATTTGGAGAAAAATAGAAAAACTTATTTTATTATTTATTTTTTAATATTTATTTTATATGTATAGTTTTTTTTGTTGCCATAACATGAAAATAATACTGTTCTTTCATTGTTTTTTTTTTTTTATTATTTATTAACATCACTATAAAAAAAATATATAATCAATAAGACATTGCAGCTTGTTTTTTTACATTATTTTAACTCATTAAAATAAGTTGAGCTATTTCAGCTTTTTTATAAGTTATATAAAAAAAAAAAAAAAAAAAAAAAAAAAAAAAAAAAAAAAAAAAAAAAAAAAAAAAAAAAAATTAATAACATTAAAATCTTTTTATTTTATTAAAAAAATGATTGGCCAAAATTTTTATATAGCTTTTATTTAATTAATACAAACTTTTTTATTATCTCATTATTTGATCTTATTTTATTTTATTTTGATGAAGTTGTGGGTTTATGGTTGGATTATGCATTTCTCCAGAGGTCTGGCGTGATAAAAGCGTAGATGCTGCTCATTAGTTTGCTATGGAAATCTCACAGGCCATTCAGGGCTCACGCTCAGATATTATAAGAACATTATAAAGAGCTTGACTGTGGCTACGACACGATCAGCAGATAAAGTACAGGAGTAAATCTGATTTCTGATATTCCCTCCATCTATAGGTCTGTACAGGTCTTCAAAGCCCTCACAGATAAACAGCAGGAGATTAATGTTCCTCCTTCATCATTCGTCCTCTGCGTTCACTAGATTTAACGCCGAGTCTTTGTCCATTCTGTAAAGCACATTGTTGTTTTCATTTGCAGTATAGATTTAACCTTAAGCAGTACTTGAAAAGGGAAAATCCTCATTATGACAAATGTAAAAAGTAATTCATATTTCTCCAGTTGTTGAACTTGAAACAGTGGAGACAATAAATTACATTTATTGTGTTGGGAAGCTTTACTGTCACTATCTGATTGAGGGTTTTTCATCACTTTTCCATGAGCGTTTTGGTTGCTTCCAATCTCAGGATAAGGGCTTTTAAATTAATTTTTATGCAGATGAATTGTATAATGAAGGATTCTGAACCAGTTTGATTGAATAATTGAATGAACTAATTCATAGAATGATTAATTGACAAATCACTGCCTCCACAAGAGCATCAGAGCATAATTAGAAAAATATTTTTTCATTTTGTTCTTTTCCATGTTTTTTTCTGTGCATTATAATGCTATGATAATTCACCAGTTTTCATTTATTTAGACAAACATAAAAAAATAAAAGGAATATTTTTTTGTTTTCTTTTATTATTTATTTGAAGAATTATATATATACTGTATATACAGGTGCATCTCAATAAATTAGAATGTCGTGGAAAAGTTAATTTATTTTAGTAATTCAACTCAAATTGTAAAACTCGTGTATTAAATAAATTCATTGCACACAGACTGAAGTAGTTTAAGTCGTTGGTTCTTTTAATGGTGATGATTTAGGCTCACATTTAACAAAACCCCACCAATTCACTATCTCAACAAATTAGAATTATATATATATAGGTGCATCTCAAATTAGAATGTCGTGAAAAAGTTAATTTCAAAAGTTATTTAAAAAAGGGAAACATTAAAAAATTGTTTTAATTTTGATGATTAGAGCTTACAGCTCATGAAAGTCAAAAATCAGTATCTCAAAATATTAGAATATTTATATTTGAGTTTTAATTAATGACCATCCCTACAGTATAAATTCTGGGTATCTCTTGTTCTTTGAAACCACAATAATGGAGAAGACTGCTGACTTGGTAATGATCCAGAAGACGAACATTGACGCCCTCCACAAAGAGGGTAAGTCACAGAGGGTCATTACTGAAAGGCGTGGCTGTTTACAGAGTGCTGTATCAAAGCATATTGAATGCAAAGTTGACTGGAAGGAAGAATTTGGGTAGGAAAAGGTGCACAAGCAACAGGGATGACTGCAAGCTTGAGAATACAGTCAAGCAAAGCTGATTCAAACACTTGGGAGAGCTTCACAAGGAGTGGACTGAAGCTGGAGTCAGTGCATCAAGAGTCACCACGCTCAGACGTCTTCAGGAAAAGGGCTAACAAGCCACTTCTGAACCAGAGACAACGTCAGAAGCGTCTTACCTGGGCTGTGGAGAAAAAGAACTGGACTGTTGCTCAGTGGTCCAAAGTCCTCTTTTCAGATTTTGTAAATTTTGCATTTCATTTGGAAATCAAGGTCCCAGAGTCTGGAGGAAGAGTGGAGAGGCACAGAATCCATGTTGCTTGAAGTCCAGTGTGAAGTTTCCACAGTCAGTGATGATTTGGGCTGCCATGTCATCTGCTGGTGTTGGTCCACTGTGTTTTCTGAAGTCCACAGTCAACACAGCCATCTACCAGGAAATTTTAGAGCACTTCATGCTTCCTTCTGCTGACAAGCTTTATGGAGATGCTGATTTCATTTTCCAGCAGGACTTGGCACCTGCCCACACTGCCAAAGGTACCAAAAGCTGGTTCAATGACCATGGTGTTACTGTGCTTGATTGGCCAGCCAACTTACCAGACCTGAACCCCATTGAGAATCTATGGTGTATTGTCAAGAGGAAGATGAGAGACACCAGACCCAACAATGCAGATGACAAAATATGTTAGGGTAACAGGACTGAGTGAAAACCTGGGGACACGACTAAACTGTGTATTTTATCCAAAATATTATAAATTTATTTTGAAATAAATGTATTTAAAGCACAGATGGGATATGGAGGTACACAAAAATGCAAAATAAAAATTATTTCTGAAGGATTTTAAACATTATATTTAATGTTAAAATGTAGCGTTAGACACTGGGGACATGCACAAATGCTATATTTTCAGTGTTTTAGGTAGTTTTTAATAATTTGTTTAATTATATATTTTAAATTTGCAGTTAGATTAATGTGCAGGTCACTTTGCTTAATAATAAAATGCATTTTATAGTTAATTTTTATGCATGTTTGTACCTATAATGTCCTGGGGACACAAATGGCACCCATTCGGTGGAATGGCCCTCTTGCTTTCCCTGGGAATCAAACCCATGATCTTGGCGTTTCTAGCACCATGCTCTACCATTTGAGCTACAGGAAAGCTGTAGCTCATCTAACCAGTGAAGTATTTTACATCGTTTGTTTTTTATTTATTCATACATTTTTAATGAGTAACTTGAGAGACTTTATTTAGACATGCATGACTACAATTTGGAGAAAAATAGAAAAACTTATTTTATTATTTATTTTTTAATATTTATTTTATATGTATAGTTTTTTTTGTTGCCATAACATGAAAATAATACTGTTCTTTCATTGTTTTTTTTTTTTATTATTTATTAACATCACTATAAAAAAAATATATAATCAATAAGACATTGCAGCTTGTTTTTTTACATTATTTTAACTCATTAAAATAAGTTGAGCTATTTCAGCTTTTTTATAAGTTATATAAAATTAAACTTAAGTCTGTTTAATATAATATAAGTCGATATACATATACAACCAAGTTGATTAAAAAATTTAAGGCAGCAACTGAACATAATTATTTGTTTTTTATTAATTAATTTATATATTTTTTTATTTTTTAAATAGGTATTTTAAGTGATTTTATAGGTGATTTTATAGTTTTTGTTTAAATATTAATAACATTAAAATCTTTTTATTTTATTAAAAAAATGATTGGCCAAAATTTTTATATAGCTTTTATTTAATTAATACAAACTTTTTTATTATCTCATTATTTGATCTTATTTTATTTTATTTTGATGAAGTTGTGGGTTTATGGTTGGATTGTGCATTTCTCCAGAGGTCTGGCGTGATAAAAGCGTAGATGCTGCTCATTGGTTTGTTATGGAAATCTCACAGGCCATTCAGGGCTCACGCTCAGATATTATAAGAACATTATAAAGAGCTTGACTGTGGCTACGACACGATCAGCAGATAAAGTACAGGAGTAAATCTGATTTCTGATATTCCCTCCATCTATAGGTCTGTACAGGTCTTCAAAGCCCTCACAGATAAACAGCAGGAGATTAATGTTCCTCCATCATTCGTCCTCTGCGTTCACTAGATTTAATGCACAGAATCTTTGTCCATTCTGTAAAGCACATTGTTGTTTTCATTTGCAGTATAGATTTAACCTTACGCAGTACTTGAAAAGGGAAAATCCTCATTATGACAAATGTAAAAAGTAATTCATATTTCTCCAGTTGTTGAGCTTGAAACAGTGGAGACAGTGAATTACATTTATTGTGTTGGGAAGCTTTACTGTTACTATCTGATTGAGGGTTTTTCATCACTTTTCCATGAGCGTTTTGGTTGCTTCCAATCTCAGGATAAGGGTTTTTAAATTCACTTTTATGCAGATGAATTGTATAATGAAGGATTCTGAACCAGTTTGATTGAATAATTGAATGAACTAATTCATAGAATGATTAATTGACAAATCACTGCCTTGCAAGTTTTACTCTCCACAAGAGCATCAGAGCATAATTAGAAAAATATTTTTTCATTTTGTTCTTTTCCATGTTTTTTTCTGTGCATTATAATGCTATGATAATTCACCAGTTTTCATTTATTTAGACAAACAGAAAAAAATAAAAGGAATATTTTTTTGTTTTCTTTTATTATTTATTTGAAGAATTATATATATATATATACAGGTGCATCTCAATAAATTAGAATGTCGTGGAAAAGTTGTATTTCAGTATTAAGTATTTCAGTAATTCAACTCAAATTGTAAAACTCGTGTATTAAATAAATTCAATGCACACAGACTGAAGTAGTTTAAGTCTTTGGTTCTTTTAATTGTGATGATTTAGGCTCACATTTAACAAAAACCCACCAATTCACTATCTCAACAAATTAGAATAATATATAATATAATTATATATATATATACAGGTGCATCTCAATAAATTAGAATGTTGTGAAAAAGTTCATTTCAAAAGTTATTTCAAAAAGTGAAACATTAAAAAATTGTTTTAATTTTGATGATTAGAGCTTACAGCTCATGAAAGTCAAAAATCAGTATCTCAAAATATTAGAATATTTACATTTGAGTTTCAATTGCAGATGACCTGAAGGCCACTGTCAAAGAAACCTGGGCTTCCATACCACCTCAGCAGTGCCACAAACTGATCACCTCCATGCCACGCCGAATTGAGGCAGTAATTAAAGCAAAAGGAGCCGCTACCAAGTATTGAGTACATATACAGTAAATTAACATACTTTCCAGAAGGCCAGCAATTCACTAAAAATGTTTTTTTTTATTGGTCTTATGAAGTATTCTAATTTGTTGAGACTTAAAGACCAAAGACTTAAACTACTTCAGTCGGTGTGCATTGAATTTATTTAATACACGAGTTTCACAATTTGAGTTGAATTACTGAAATAAATTAACTTTTCCACGACATTCTAATTCATTGAGATGCACCTGTATATATGTATATATTATTTATTTTTTTGCCAAAATTGTAATTCCTTTCTGTTATGTCAAAATAGAATAAAGTATTTTTATATTTTATTTAATTATTAAAGAATGAAGAGAAGAGCACTCAATTTTTTCATACTGTGCATTATAATGATGTGATAATTCACTAGATATTATTTATTTATTTATTTATTTTATTTTATTTATTTAGACAAAATAGGGGGAAAAATTCAATATATTAACTTTTTTTTATTTTTTTTAGCCATATCCGTTATGGAGCTGACGAGACGCGAGACAGGCGGATCCATCTGCAAGCTTTTATTATAATACATGGTCAATACAGGCAGGGTCGGGCAGTAGCAAACAGGTATGGCATGGGCAAGACACAAGAATAATCCAAGGGCAAGCGAGGGTCGGCGATCGGCGAACTATATCCAAAGGGCTAGGCGGAGAGAATAAACCAGGAACACGGGCAGGAATCAGAACACAGGAAATCAAACTCGGGATACTAGGAAAAACGCTTTGTATGCAGCGGGGCTAACAATACTCGGCAGTGAGTGGCAGAAAGTCCAGAGTTTAAATGGAGTGTGTGTGTGTGTGTGTGATTGGAAGATGGTGATTGAGAGATGGTGAACAGGTGCAAGCGTGATAATAGTGAACAGCTGTGTGGGTGCAGTGAATGATGGAAAATGTAGTCTAAGAGTGATCTGTAACTGTGTGAAAGTCCATGTGTTGGGAGAGTGACCTGTAGTGGTGAATGAAGGAAAGTTCATGGCCAGGATTCGTGACATAGCCCCCCCCCCCAAAGAGCGGCTTCCAGACGCTCCTAAACAATTCTAGGAGGGCAGAGGAGTGGAGGCGGAACAGGGAGAGTGACGGAGGGCCAGGTCCATGTGGAAGCCAGGGTGGAGAGGATGGAACTGGAACCCACCAGGGCGGAGCAGGCAGATCTGGAGCCCACCAGGGCGGAGCAGATGGACCCGGAGCCCACCAGGGCGGAGCGGACGGGACTGGAGCCCCACAGGGCGGAGCAGACGGGACTGGAGCCCCCCAGGGCGGAGCAGACGGGACCGGAGCCCCCCAGGGCGGAGCAGACGGGACCGGAGCCCCCCGCAGGGAAGCAGACTGGGCAGGTAGCCCTGACAGAACCTGGAAGCAGAGGAGAACAAGGACAAACAACACAGGGAGAGCAGAGACAGACAACACTGGGAGAACAGAGACAGACAACACAGGGAGAGCCTTCCCGATCTCAGGGGCCGTGCCAGGGCAGGACAGGAAATCCCAGACGGCCTCCGTAGCCATGAAAGGGCCGGACAGGGAATCACCGACGGCCTCCTTAGCCATGTCAGGACAGGGCGAGAGTTCATAGACGGCCTCCATGGCCGGGGCAGGACAGGGCGTGAGTTCATAGACAGCCTTCCTTGCAGTGACAGGACAGGGTGAGAGTTCATAGACGGCCTCCATGGCCGGGACAGGACAGGGCGAGAGTTCATAGACGGCCTCCTTAGCCGTGACAGGACAGGATGAGAGCTCACAGACGGCCTCCATAGCCGTAACAGGACAGAATGGCTGGTCAGCTGTGACGTGGCGTGACTCTGGCTGGTCAGCTGTGACGTGGCGTGACTCTGGCTGGTCAGCTGTGACGTGGCGTAGCTGTGACGTGGCGTGACTCTGGCTGGTCAGCTGTGACGTGGCGTGACTCTGGCTGGTCAGCTGTGACGTGGCGTGACTCGTGACGATCAACTGTGGCTTGGCGTGACTCGTGACGATCAACTGTGGCTTGGCTTGACTCACGGAGATCACAGGTGGCTTGGCTTGATACGTGATGATCAACTGTGGCTTGGCTTGACTCACGGAGATCACTGGTGGCTTGGCTTGACATCTGACGATCAACTGTGCTTTGGCATAACTTGTGATGATCAACTGTGTTAGTTTGACTTGAACGATCAACTGTGGCTTAAATAAATTCACGGAGATCACTGTGGCTTGGCTTGAATTGTGACGATCAATTGTTCTTTGGTTGGATTTGACGATTAACAAAGCCTCTTGACTTGTGACGATCAACTGTGGCTTGTTGAACTCACGGAGATCATATGGTGGTTAGTTGACTTGTGACGATCAACTGTAAATTGACTTGCTTAAAACATAGATGGACTTGACTGTTGAAACATTAGCGGTGACTCGACTTGACTCTTTGATGATTAGCGGTGACTTGACTTGATCCGTAACAAAGCGGTGATTTAACCTGGCTTTTTAACATTTGAGTTGAACTTGATGACTCTTTAATATCAGTGTGGGTTCTCTTGACTCTTTAACATCAGCGGTGACTTGATGACTTGACTCTTTAACATCAGCGAAGACTTGACTTGACTCCTTTCACATCAGCGGTGATTTCACCGGCTTTTTAACATGAAAGGTGACTTGGCTTTACTTTTAATATCAAAGCTGACTTGACTTGACATTGAACGGAGCGGAATTTGGGTGAAACTTGGTTCTTCAACATCAGCGGTGACCCGACTTGACTCTTTAACATCAGCGGTGACTTGACTTGACTCCGTAACATCAGCGGTGATTTGACCTGGCTTTTTAACATCAGCGGTGACTTGACTTGACTCTTTAATATCAGCGGTGACTTGACTTGACTTGACTCTTTAACATCAGCGGTGACTTGACTTGACTCTTTAACATCAGCGGTGATTTGACCTGGCTTTTTAACATCAGCGGTGACTTGACTTGACTCTTTAATATCAGCGGTGACTTGACTTGACTCTTTAACATCAGCGGTGACTTGACTTGACTTGACTCTTTAACATCAGCGGTGACTTGACTTGACTCTTTAACATCAGCGGTGACTTGACTTGACTCTTTAACATCAGCGGTGACTTGACTTGACTCTTTAACATCAGCGGTGACTTGACTTGACTCTTTAACATCAACTGGGAACTGACCTGGCTTGTGATTGGCCGCAATGACGCTACGGGGTGTTGTTGTTGCCGCCATTTTGTGAGCGTGATCTAGCGTGGCTGTGTCCACACAATTGGGTGCGGTGTCTCGTTCCTCCGTGACCCCCACAGTGAACGAAGAGCCAACACATAGCAAAGCATAGTCCAGGAACTGACTGAGAGATGAACGGGGACCCTCACGGATTAGCTGAGACTTCAGCGGTTGATTAATGCCCTCACAAAAGAAGTCTATGAGTACACAGTCCGGCAGATCAGAGAAATGGGCGAGGTCTAAATAGTCTTGTACATAGTCCTCGAGTGGCAGCGAGCCCTGCTCGAGGTGTAACAACATCCGTGCAATGTCCGTACCTGGCCAATATCCACATGAAAAGCCGCTGGATCCTTTTGTGGCTGAGTATTCTGTTATGGGGCTGACGAGACGCGAGACAGGCGGATCCATCTGCAAGCTTTTATTATAATACATGGTCAATACAGGCAGGGTCGGGCAGTAGCAAACAGGTATGGCATGGGCAAGACACAAGAATAATCCAAGGGCAAGCGAGGGTCGGCGATCGGCGAACTATATCCAAAGGGCTAGGCGGAGAGAATAAACCAGGAACACGGGCAGGAATCAGAACACAGGAAATCAAACTCGGGATACTAGGAAAAACACTTTGTATGCAGCGAGGCTAACAATACTCGGCAGTGAGTGGCAGAAAGTCCAGAGTTTAAATGGAGTGTGCGCGTGTGTGTGATTGGAAGATGGTGATTGAGAGATGGTGAACAGGTGCAAGCGTGATAATAGTGAACAGCTGTGTGGGTGCAGTGAATGATGGGAAATGTAGTCTAAGAGTGATCTGTAACTGTGTGAAAGTCCATGTGTTGGGAGAGTGACCTCTAGTGGTGAATAAAGGAAAGTTCATGGCCAGGATTCGTGACAATAACATTAAAATAATTCTGTTCTTATCAGTGATGGCCAAAATGTTAATATAGCTATTTTTTTATTAACTTTAGTTTAGTTTATTTAGACTAAGCTTTCAGAAATATTGCGGGTAATTAAACACGATCATGCTTTAAGGTTTTTCTGCATCCTACATAAAGAAATGTGAAGTCCTCGGCCACCTTTTCTGTTTGATTCATCACAAATGCTCCTTCAGGCTCCGTGGAGCAGAAAAGTTCATTTGTCTTGGGCTTGTAATGGCTATGACAGTCAAAAAAAATAGACTTGGTGCTCGCCCAAGATAAATTTACAGAGAGGTGTTGCCTCCTCCTTAGGTCCTTCCAAAAAAAGCCTTCTCCACGTCTCAAGAGAAAGAAAGACATATAATGGATATGGAAGCAGAGAATGAGAGAGAGAGCATTTGTATTGACCCTGTTTCATGCTTTTGTCTGGCCCCAGACAGCCTGATCTATCTTATGGACCTGTTCCCCAGCGGGCCCCTGGCACCCGACCTGATACCTGGACCATCTGTGTGCCATCGTCCGCCAGTGATACCATCTGCCACTGATAAACCCACGTACACAGCTCTCCTCGCCGCCCGCGTGCCACCGTCGTCCGGTTCACATTCGTCTCCTTCAGAACTGTCATCCATATAGAGGCTTTTACACTTGAAATAGCTCATCCAGGGTCATTTAAACTCTGGATGCATTATATCGTCCTGTTTCACACGGTTCCTGGGGCAGGTTTAAAGATTTAACTATCTATATTTTACTAAAACTAGAACCATAAAAATCCCATTTGTTACTTGAAATAAAATAAAAGTTAGCTGAAATAAAAAATATATATTTTTAAATTAAGCTATTATTAAACTTATTTATTTTTTTATTAAAATATTAAACTTATGAAACTTTGACAAGACAACAACATTACTTAATGTAAAAAATAACTATATATATATATATATATATATATAATATATACTGTACATAATATATATATATATATATATATGGTATACTATTACAGTTTGTATTAATATTTTGAATTAGATTTTATTTTTATATTTTTCATTGTCATTTAAATTTTAGTTAAAGTTTTTGTAGTTTTTGCTGTTTTTATTACTATTTGTTATATACAGTTTTTATACATTTTTACTAGTGCATTTACTAAATTAATTTTGCTAAATAGTGCATTTACCATATTTATTTATATCAGTTTATGCTTATATGTTTCAAGTAATGGCTTTTTTTAAAAAGAAACATATGAAACGGCATGCTGGCATTAAAGCAGATGAAAGAGGATATCGAGATGAGAAATAGTGAAGCGGTGTGTGTGTGTGCGTGCGTGCGTGCGTGTGTGTGTGTGTGTGTGTGAAGGTGTCATTGATCACAGGACACAAAGAGAAATATTTGTTGAGCAGATCAAACAGGAAGGTCATAATATTCTCATAGTCAGCACAAAAACCTCTTTTCCCCTGAAACGATGCAGAACTAAAGTTCATGTGCCCTACAGGAGCCTTTATATGAGCTCTGAGTGACTGTGTGTGTGAGGACTTACACTGATAATCTGTAAGGACAGAATGACCCCAGAAGTGAGCAAAATATGACAGAAACTCCCTGTGGAGACGTCTGGGGTCACATCTTTTATAGTGGTTTTTAAATTAGTTTTGATATTTATAGGCCTATTTTATATCTACGGTTTCATTTGTTTAAAAATGTTAGTTGAGTTTGCTATTTTGTTGTGTTCATGTATCTTTTCTTAATAATTTTTTATTAATTTTATTTCCCTGTTACTTTAATTTAGTTTTGAATTAAGTTCAAACTAAATGAAAATGAAAAATGTTGAGAAATGTCACAAGAAGCTGAAATAAATTGGTTTAGTTTTTTTGTTTTCTTTATTACAATTAACAGTTCTATTATTTCAAGTAATGAAAATGATATTTCATGGTTTTAGTTAACTTTACTACTGATAAATGAGTCAAAATAATATATTTTTAAGTTGTAAAAATGCAAATTGTGGGATTAAGTGTAGGGTCATATGTATAGTTATTTTAGTATTACTTACATAGTATTATAGAATGTATTTATATTTTATTAGGCCTAAAGACAAACCATGTCCGATTTTATGCAGATTGAACACGCCCATTTTCTACATCACAAATATTTGAACCAATCCCGTCAACCTGAGGGGCAGGGCTTTTCATCCAATGGTCATAGATTTCTACTTACGATGTGTTTTTGCAACGAGTTGAGCAATGTAGCCAATGACAGACACAGCTGTTGATTTCGGCCAATCAGAGGTGTTTACGTTGGTCAGAATCCCCTCACCGCTCAAAACACAACAGTTTTGTTCAGTTCTGAGTTCCGCACGCTCGCAAATCCTCTTATTATAACAAAGAAAGTGTAGACGCGATGTAAATAAGATATTAATTATGTAGTGTAGAGCTTCACTGACTACAACAGAACTTTGTGAGATCGCGATGAACTGAAGAGCTAACAGCTTCTCAGGTGAGTGCAATTTGTGCGCTTTCTAGGCTATATTCCATATATATATTCCATATATCAGAATTTGAATGGATTCACTCTCCAATAACCATTTATCTTGTGTTGTCAGTTGCCAGTGTGTGGCGTTTATTACTTCAGTTGAGTGAAAGTGGAGCAGGTCCCAGCTGCTGGGACTGGGTGGAGGCGGGGCCTAATTAGCATATTCATTAATCCACAAATGAACTAAATGAGGTAAGGGTGTGTGGAGTTAAATTGAAGACAGCGTTTAAATATGGATTTTTGATGATCAAAGATGAATTTGATGAAATACAATTTATGAAATATTAAATATAAATATATTTTATGATATTTCTATTTAGTCTTAATTTTTAGTGTTAGTAATTTTAGTACTTCAATTTATTTAAAAGTTTTTTTTTTGTTTGTTTTGTCTAGAACATATTGTTTTTAACATATTGTTTGAATTGTTTTTATATAAAACAATGTATAAGTGTATAGAAGGTATATCCTCATTTAAATAACTGTGTGTGTGTGTTAGTGGAAGGTGAACTTTCTGAAAATGTCAGAAGAAGAACAGCAAAACCTCCTAAAGCTACCTTTCTGAGATGTTCCCACAAGAAAGAGCTTTCACAGAGGGATTAAATGGACTTTAGCCAGGATAGATGGAATATTGGATTTGACGTGAATAAAAACAAAGAATTACAGGCCTTTCAATGGGGTTTTTTTAGATTGTGAATCTTGTAGTCAACTGCTCAGGCAAGAACACACTGAAAATGTCTTGAAGGCAAAAAATTGGTGAAAATGTGGATTTTGATGCTGGAATTTTCATTGTTGGATACAGTATCTTATTTCACACTATGCACATTTGTCTTATTCTGTTACATTATACGTGCTGCACACTGCAGAACTAGTCAGTATGCGAGTGTGCTGTTCGGTGTTCCCTGGATGGAGAAGGGGATGAAATGAAGGGCTGATATTAGGGAGCAGTTAATTTCCGGCGTGGTGTGTGTCAGAGGCGAGATGGAGGTGAAATGAAGGATCGCTGGCTCTGATAGAGTGTGTGTCAGACTCGGTTTGATCCGTCACTGCTGCAATACAACAGCTGAAACAAAACCAGCACTGTGTGTGTGTGTGTGTGTGTGTGTGTGTGTGTTGTGTTCATGAGATAAAAGCGCTCTGCATTGATCACTCAATTATGTTTGCATTTCATTTGCTCTGATTATACCGTTACAATTGAGTCGTTTTCTTGTGTTTATTCCCGTGTCTTGTGTTTGTTTGTCTCAGTCGTTTGAGAGGAGCAGTGCTGATAATGCCAGGAGCCAATTTACTAACGACTGTTTCTTAAATAACTTACTCATTTTGATGCCAGAAAAATGGTTTTGTGTGAAAAATATGACAACAGCTATTTATTTTGGTTAGTGATAATTACTACAGATAATTCTTCTGTTTCATAGCGTTTGCATGCTTCGCTGAGTTTAATGAAAACAACAAAACCCACTTCCGTCGTTAACCATGTTTAATTAGCAGTGTTGCCTGTTTTGATTGTTTGATGAATGAAGGTTAGTTCCTACAGGTGTAAAACTTGCTAATGCTGAGGAAGACCATGGGGCAAGTGATGAAGATGATTCTCCTGAATGCTGAATGTCTATATAATTATATTTATATAGTTTTTTTAAATGTAGTTATATAGATATTTAATATGTTTATTATTTCATACATTTTTACTTTGTGATTGGTCATAAGACACATGAGAGCCAATGATATTTAAAGGAATATTTTGAGTTATAAGCTCAATTAACAGCATTTGTTGCATATAATGTTGATTATGATTTTTTTTAATTCAATTTAAAGAAATTATCCCTTTTGTTTCAGTGATTTAAAACAATATATACTGTTATAATATTTATTATTCAAATCTTCAGTTTTCATTTTAATATTACCATTTTGGGGTATTTTTTTGTGCTTTTGTCATCTTTATTAGTTTTTGTTTTAATATATAACTTATATTTTTATTTATTTTAGTAATTTTAGTACTTCAACTTACACTTGTTTATTTCAGTTAGTTGCCAATAGCATTTATATTTTTAATTTACTTTGATCAAGTTTAGGTTTTTAGATTAATATTTATATTAATAATATTTAATAAATGATTTTTAATAGGGTCAAGAGGTAATTTTGGAGCTTTTAAAATCAGAAATGTGAAGCTAATAATTTTGTGAATATGCGTTATTATTATTATTAATTACAACATATATATATATATATATATATATTATATATATATATTATTTTTTTTTTTTTTTTTTTTTTTTTTTTTTTTTTTCCTCCAATACTAAAATCAGGTTAATATTGTTTACTTCTTTTGGTTTTACATTTGAACCTTCACCATTCACTTCCTTTTTTTAATATAAAAATGTGGGACAAGTGCAAAAATAATTTATGTGGTAATCAATATGCCACAAAGGTTGTTTGAGCTTAACTTGCACTGAAACATTTTAACATCACTAACGCTTCTTGAGGTGACATCTATTGATTGATTAAATGAGTGTCACATTGTCAGTATTATATCTAGATCATCAGCATCATTACATGTAGAGCACTAAAGTAGTAAAGGATCCGTTCAGTGGAGTTTTAATATCATGTTTCTGTGTTGTTAGGACAACCCTCCCTAATCGCCTGCGGTGTCAGCACCAGCGCCTGTCATTAGCACCCAGTGTACCGCGGTAATTATGACTTTACTGTGTTATACTGAATATCTGAGTTCTTCCTGAGGGATGTTGGCTTTGTTGGCTCTATAGGCAACTAATGATAGGTCACATTTATCACTGTCACACAGCAAAGTCATAATTAAGTTGTTGCACTTTCGCAAAGGAACACAAACAATTTCTGCTCTGAGTTAATTGGAAGTTAAAACTCGCAAACTACACAGCAGGATTTGAGGTTTTTAGGTTGTGCATTTTCTACATGCACATGCATTAGTGTTTGATCCCTGAAAGGCCAATATAGCCAGTATATCAAAATCATTTGCATTTGTGTGTGTGTGTGTGTGTGTGTGTGTGTGTGTGTGTGTAAAGTAAAAAATAAATAAATTACAATTTCATACTTATGAAGTGAAGTGACATACGACCAAGTATGGTGACCCATACTCGGAATTTGTGCTCTGCATTTAACCCATCCAAAGAGCACACACACAGCAGTGAACACACACACACCGTGAACACACACCCGGAGCAGTGAGCAGCCATTTATGCTGCGGCGCCCGGGGAGCAGTTGGGGGTTCGGTGTCTTGCTCAAGGGCACCTCAGTCGTGGTATTGAGGGTGAAGAGAGCGCTGGACATTCACTCCCTCCACCTACAATTCCTGCCGGCCCGAGACTCGAACTCGCAACCTTTGGATTACGAGTCCGACTCTCTAACCATTAGGCCACGACTTCCCCTTAAATTATGTGTAATGCCAAGTTCACACTGCACGATTTTAGCCCGATTTTTCACTCGCAGACAGGTTTTGATAAATCGCCGACAAATGCCCGAGATCGGAGGGAAATCGGCGCTCGTTCCCGCGCGTGACAATCGCGCAGTGTGAATTATCAAAGACGCGATCTGAGGGAAATCGCCGACACGTCGCCGACGCCCGCAGAATATTTGGCATGCTAAATATCTGGAGCTGTCGGCGATTCTCAATCCTGCTGTGTGAATGAGTTCTGACCAGTTCTGACTGAAAAATACATCGGCGATGACCTACAGCCAATGAGAGAGCAAGATACAGGGCAGCTGGAAGTTCGAGGAGCTATTTTCTTTCCTTTTCTTTTTTTTTTTTTTTTTAAACAGGATTATAATATACAGAACAGGTAGGCTACATGAAGATGAAGAAGGGGCTAGGGTTTTTCCTGTAAATAATATTCTTCTATAAATGACAAAATATTTATTGCATTTTTCTTTTTCATCACTTTGAGGGCTTTTATAGGCTATAAGAAATAAACTCATTATAAAGTGCACAACACGTTGGTTTCACTTTCAAGTAGGCTAGATTTGTGTATATAAAAATTTCACAGCAGAAGTATGTTTGTTAACAAATCATCTTTATTAATTATTGTGTGTACCATAATATCAGCGTGATCTTGCGTTATTTCCTTATCACTTCTCGTGTGCGTTTGACTGTATTTGCGGATCAGACAGAGTTGTTGGCGATTCTTCCTATTGTGAAATCGTGCAATGTGAAACCCCCTGTCGCGGATCCATTGTGCAATGTGAAAACAGCAGCGGCTGAATCCTACCCCAGATAGTCATGCATTGTGAAAACAACGGCGATCCGACGAGTTTGAAAATCGTGCAGTGTGAACTCGGCATAAGAATTTAACACTAATTTAACACTATACACACACACACACCACACACACACACACACACACATATATATATATACAGTGGGTACGGATGGTATTCAGACCCCCTTAAATTTTTCACTCTTTGTTATATTGCAGCCATTTGCTAAAATCATTTAAGTTCATTTTTTTTCCTCATTAATGTACACACAGCACCCCATATTGACAGAAAAACACAGAATTGTTGACATTTTTGCAGATTTATTAAAAAAGAAAAACTGAAATATCACATGGTCCTAAGTATTCAGACCCTTTGCTGTGACACTCGTATATTTAACTCAGGTGCTGTCCATTTCTTCTGATCATCCTTGAGATGGTTCTACACCTTCATTTGAGTCCAGCTGTGTTTGATTATACTGATCGGACTTGATTAGGAAAGCCACACACCTGTCTATATAAGACCTTACAGCTCACAGTGCATGTCAGAGCAAATGAGAATCATTAGGTCAAAGGAACTGCCTGAAGAGATCAGAGACAGAATTGTGGCAAGGCACAGATCTGGCCAAGGTTACAAAAAAATTTCTGCTGCACTTAAGGTTCCTAAGAGCACAGTGGCCTCCATAATCCTTAAATGGAAGATGTTTGGGACGACCAGAACCCTTCCTAGAGCTGGCCGTCCGGCCAAACTGAGCTATCGGGGGAGAAGAGCCTTGGTGAGCGAGGTAAAGAAGAACCCAAAGATCACTGTGGCTGAGCTCCAGAGATGCATTCGGGAGATGAGAGAAAGTTGTAGAAAGTCAACCATCACTGCAGCCCTCCACCAGTCGGGGCTTTATGGCAGAGTGGCCCGACAGAAGCCTCTCCTCATTGCAAGACACATGAAAGCCCGCATGGAGTTTGCTAAAAAACACCTGAAGGATTCTCTGGTCTGATGAGACCAAGATAGAACTTTTTGGCCTTAATTCTAAGCGGTATGTGTGGAGAAAACCAGGCACTGCTCATCACCTGTCCAATACAGTCCCAACAGTGAAGCATGGTGGTGGCAGCATCATGCTGTGGGGGTGTTTTTCAGCTGCAGGGACAGGACGACTGGTTGCAATCGAGGGAAAGATGAATGCGGCCAAGTACAGGGATATCCTGGACGAAAACCTTCTCCAGAGTGCTCAGGACCTCAGACTGGGCCGAAGGTTTACCTTCCAACAAGACAATGACCCTAAGCACACAGCTAAAATAACGAAGGAGTGGCTTCACAACAACTCCGTGACTGTTCTTGAATGGCCCAGCCCTGACTTAAACCCAATTGAGCATCTCTGGAGAGACCTAAAAATGGCTGTCCACCAACGTTTACCATCCAACCTGACAGAACTGGAGAGGATCTGCAAGGAGGAATGGCAGAGGATCCCCAAATCCAGGTGTGAAAAACTTGTTGCATCTTTCCCAAAAAGACTCATGGCTGTATTAACTAATGATAGGACACATTTATCACTGTCACACAGCAAAGTCATAATTAAGTTGTTGCACTTTCGCAAAGGAACACAAACAATTTCTGCTCTGAGTTAATTAGAAGTTAAAACTTGCAAACTACACAGCAGGATTTGAGGTTTTTAGGTTGTGCATTTTCTACATGCACATGCATTAGTGTTTGATCCCTGAAAGGCCAATATAGCCAGTATATCAAAATCATTTGCATTTGTGTGTGTGTGTGTGTGTGTGTGTGTGTGTGTGTGTGTGTGTGTGTGTGTGTGTGTGTGTGTAAAGTAAAAAATAAATAAATTACAATTTCATACTTATGAAGTGAAGTGACACGACCAAGTATGGTGAATTTGTGAATTTGTGCTCTGCATTTAACCCATCCAAAGCACACACACAGCAGTGAACACACACACACCGTGAACACACACCCGGAGCAGTGAGCAGCCATTTATGCTGCGGTGCCCGGGGAGCAGTTGGGGGTTCAGTGCCTTGCTCAAGGGCACCTCAGTCGTGGTATTGAGGGTGAAGAGAGCGCTGGACATTCACTCCCTCCACCTACAATTCCTGCCGGCCCGAGACTCAAACTCGCAACCTTTGGATTACGAGTCCAACTCTCTAACCATTAGGCCACGACTTCCCCTTAAATTATGTGTAATGCCAAGTTCACACTGCCCGATTTTAGCCCGATTTTTCACTTGCCGACAGGTTTTGATAAATCGCCGACAAATGCCCGAGATCGGAGGGAAATCGGCGCTCGTTCCCGCGTGACAATCGTGCAGTGTGAATTATCAAAGATGCGGTCTGAGGGAATCGCCGACACGTCGCTGACGCCCGCAGAATATTTGGCATGCTAAATATCTGGAGCTGTCGGCGATTCTCAATCCTGCTGTCTGAATGAGTTCTGACCGGTTCTGACTGAAAAATACATCGACGATGACCTACAGCCAATGAGAGAGCAAGATACAGCGCAGCTGGAAGTTCGAGGAGCTATTTTCTTTTCTTTTTTTTATTTCTTTTTTTTAAACAGGATTATAATATACAGAACAGGTAGGCTACATGAAGATGAAGAAGGGGCTAGGGTTTTTCCTGTAAATAATATTCTTCTATAAAGGACAAAATATTTATTGCATTTTTCTTTTTCATCACTTTGAGGGCTTTTATAGGCTATAAGAAATAAACTCATTATAAAGTGCACACCACGTTGGTTTCACTTTCAAGTAGGCTAGATTTGTGTATATAAAAATTTCACAGCAGAAGTATGTTTGTTAACAAGTCATCTTTATTAATTATTGTGTGTTCCTGGAGGACTAATAGACCATAATATCAGCGTGATCTTGCGTTATTTCCTTATCACTTCTCGCGTGCGTTTGGCTGTATTTGCGGATCAGACAGAGTTGTCGGCGATTCTTCCTATTGTGAAATCGTGCAATGTGAAACCCCCTGTCGCGGATCCATCGTGCAATGTGAAAACAGCAGCGACTGAATCCTACCCCAGATAGTCCTGCAGTGTGAAAACAACGGCGATCCGACGAGTTTGAAAATCGTGCAATTTGAAGTGAGTCAAACAAGTTTACCTTAGACTCATCAGACCACAGGACATGGTTCCAGTAATTCATATATATATATATATATATATATATATATATATATATATATATATATATATATATATGAATAATAAAAAATAAAATGTCATTTATGTGTAATAATGTAACTAGTTAAACACTATAAAGCTATAAGCTCCTGTGTATTATATCTCTCTCTGTGTGTCATTGATATTGTGAGCAGGTCTGTAGTGATTCTGGTCCAGAAACAATTTAGCTCTTTCCCTTGACATTTTGCTCGCTGTCCATGCTAACAGCCGGAACAAAGTCTTTTTGTCCTCGCCTGCCTCCAGTGTTTTGTTTCAGACGCGGGTCGTTTTTTAATCTGGCCAAAGATTAGAAAGCACACATTGAGAATGGAGAAGCGGCTCAGCTCATTTCGGTTGGGCCGCAGGAGTGCGATTAGTGTGGCGGTTCAATGCCCAGGGGGGTAGCCTAGTCTGACAGGGCCATCCAGAGCGGGGAATTCACAGCGCAATCGCATCACAGTGCTGTGGGAAATGTTCATGATCTGAGCAGCAGCTAGTCTTCAATTTATTTACAGGCTTCCCTATGAATGAACAAACATGGCTGATCCTCGGGGCTCTGCGGTGATGAGCTGTAAGGAATAATTCACACAAAATAAGAAACACATCATCATTTGCTCAGCCTCAAATCTGCAGAAATAATGGCCAAGCTGCTCTTTTCCAGGAAACAGATTGGGATTTTAACTAGAGGCTGTCAAGCTCCAAAAAAAGCACCAATCAGAAATTATCATAAAAGTATACATTTTCACTTCCACTTCCTAGATTTTTTTGAATGCATTAAATTGGTCAAAAGTGATAGTAAAGACATTTTATTTAAAATAAATTATTTTTTAAATGAAAATAAATTCATAAATAAAAGCTTGTGGCTTTAATAAGTGCAATAATAATATATATGAAATGTCATATTTAATACTTATTAATTATTAATTAATTAATTAACATAATCATTGTAATATGCTGATTTGCTGCTCAAGATACATTTCTGATTATAATCAATGTTGAAAACAGTTGTGCTGCACAATATTTTTGTGGAAACTGATAGATTTATTTTCAGGATTTTGATGAATAGAAAATAAATATATAAAAAATAAATATAATTTTATAAATATATAAATGATAAAAAATACAATATATTTATAAAATTATATTTATTTTTTATATATTTATTTTCTATTCATCAAAATCCTGAAAATAAATCTATCAGTTTCCACAAAAATATTGTGCAGCACAACTGTTTTCAACATTGATAATAATCAGAAATGTTTCTTGAGCAGCAAATCAGCATATTAGAATGATTTCTGAAGATCATGTGACACTGAAGACTGGAGTAATGATGCTGAAAATTCAGATTTGATCACATAAATAAATTACATTTTTACATATCCACATAGAAAACAGCTAGTTTAAATTGTTTTTACTGTATTTTTGTTCAAATAAATGCAGCCTTGGTGAACAAAAGAGGCTACATTAAAACATTCAAAAACATTAAAAGATTTTACTGATATAAAGTGACCAAGCACACTTTGTTCAGTTTTAAATGCTGTTTTAGTTTGTTTTCAGGTGGACTGGTGTATCTGAAGCCAGATTGGAACAGACTCTTTCAGCAGTTTTG